>CM062254.1:21740179-22077679 GCA_031216405.1 Syzygium malaccense
ACATATATGTCATGTATGAAAATGACTTTGTGGATAATACTTTTGGGAGACCTAGCAAATGACGTTTACATTCCCCAGATACCAAATAAATTAATTTTGTCTAATGCGAACCGTATATGATTGATCATTAGGCCGGTCTCGCTCTTATTGAGCCTAACATTTCTCCTGCATACTCAATTGTTTAAACATGTGACACGTACTCAGTTTCTAGGGCATGTCGAGAAAGCCGTATTCAAAAGAGTCGAGATAATCGGGCGGACGAGAATGATGTAAGAAACTATTTAGAATCGAGACCAAAGTATATTGGATTAAGGGCAACGGGACAAATCATTTGAGCAAGCAAAGTAAGAAAAAGGAATGAGAATAAGACTCCGTTCGTTTGGCGGAAAATATTCTTCCGAAAAATATTTTCCGGGTTTTCCGGTGTTCGGGGGGCGAAAAACGTTTTCCGTGGGAAAATATTTTCCTTCCCCCTCTCACAAAATAACCTAAGTCTATGGAAAATGACTTCCACTTCTTCAAAAGCGGAAATCATTTTTCGGATCTTCTTCTTCTTCTTCTTCACTAAGATCGCCGGCCGCCGCCGGTACCGCCACCGTCGGTCGTCCGTCGCCGCCGTCGCCGCAGCCGCCGCCGGTCGTCCGCCGCCGCCGGTCGCCTGCCACCGCCGCCGGCTGCGTCGCCGCCGCCCGCTGCTGCCGCCGGCCGGTCGCCGCCGCCGCCGCCGGTCACCCGCCGCCGCCGCCGGCCGCCACCGCCTGTCGCCGCCGCCGCCACCGGCGAAAAATATTTTCCGAAACTTTTTCATATTGGTCGCCGAACATCGGAAAATTATGTTCCCGGAAAACATTTTCCAGGAAAATGACTTCCGGAAAAATATTTTCCAAATGGAGAATATTTTCTGCCAAACGAACAGAGCCTAAGTTGACGGGCTTTCGACCTTACTCCGATCTTCTTTTCAATGAAATTGAAAAACGGATCGCGTGTATCGAGGGATTAAAAAGAACCGAGTAGGAGCTCTCCACAAGATAGATAGATATTCATGCACACACTATAGAGATAAATGAAGTATCATTGGACCTTCCGAACGTTTTCTCCTTTTTTCTTTTTTTGTGTGTGTATTGGGCATCAGCCCAGACAATGATTCCTCATGGAGACCAAACGAGAAACCCAACAAAAAAAACAGAGCCCAAAAAAACAGGACGATGGTGCGCCCCGCGTTCCGAGATGGCCGTACGAAAATGATGGCCTCACGGGAAAGGCACGAAGCCCGGGCTCCTCTCCCCGGTCACGAGAGGCCCCCGGAACCCCCCTGCTCCGGTCCCACTGCTTCCCCGATCCACGTGGTCGCCTGCACGTGATCCGCCCCGATCTCGTGGGTCCCGCGGCCGGTCCCGCGCGATCCGACGGGTCGGACGCGCCGCCGATCCGGTATGGGGATGAGGACGCCACGAGCGGCATAACTTTTTCTACAGCGTTCGCTTGAGATTAGGGATAACGACACAAATAGTACATGAACTTTTGCTTAATATGCAATTTGATCCCTAAACTTTTAATTTGTTCAATGTAATCCCTGAACTTTAACCCAATGTTCAATGTGGTCCATGAACTTTCAATTTATTCAATGTGGTCTCTAAACTTTTAGTCAATGTTCAATTTAGTCTCTGAAATATTTGAAAATATACAATATAGTCCTTGAACTTGAATTAATGGAAGGACTACATTGAACATTTTTATAAAGTTCAGGGACTATATTGAATATGTACCAAACGTTCAGGGATCACATTGAACAAATTGAAAGTTCAGGGACCATATTGAACATTGGGTTAAAGTTCATGAACTACATTGAATAAATTAAAAGTTTAGGTACCAAATTACACATTGAGTCAAAGTTCAAGGACTGTTTGTGTCATTTTCCCTTTGAGATTATTTTCTTCTTTTTTCGATCACTTGAGCACTTCGACTTCTAAAAGAAGTTTACTTGAGTGCCATAACTTTTGAAAAAACCATTCACCATAAGTGCCATGCCAAGTTGGATTTCCAGTGGTGCATATTTCTTCAAAAGATACGACACTCAAGTGAACGTAATTTTAGATGTCATGGTATTTAAGTCATCGAAAATATAGTTATTACGTTCAAGTGAATGTTTTTAAGAAATCATTACATTCAAGTGAATAAAAAAAAAGTCTGACGCTTGAGGAGCGCCATACAAAAATAGTCTGTATTAATCGAATTGCATTTGCCGTATCTCTTTTTTAACATATCTAGACGCCATGTTGCCCCCTTTTTTTGGCTTTTTTTTTTTTAATTTTTGAATTTTTAAGATTTCAGATACTTTCAGAGCAAAAACTGACAGCGCTGCCAAGTCAAAGTGAAATTTGGTCGTCCATTCTCGACTATTACGTGTAGAAACATGCTTCCAAGTTCCAAGCATACTGAAAGTAAGATTTAGAGTCACAACATTGATTAATAACCAGGTTTATTTATGATAAATTTATCCAAATCTAATTTTTTAATCATAAAAAATCTCAAAATGGTACACCTGCAATAGATTTACCCTAAACTAATTTTTTTGACCATAAAAAAACCTCAAACTGGTACATTTATGACAAATTTATCCTCCATTAAATTATATTAAAACATCACGAAAATCCAAACCGGTATATCCGTCAACTGTCATGTGTCACCAATTCAGAAATTTGACAGCAAAATTTAATGGAAACTAATAGAGGGTAAAATTATCCCATCAATTTAGGGTTTTTCGTGATAAAAAAATTAGTTTGGAGTAAATTTGTCGCATGTATATCAATTTAGTATTTTTCATGGTATTAACCCTAATAACTAATTGCAAATAAAAAATCTTAATAGTTTAGGCATAATTACGTGGCTTCTACACACGAAGGTTAGATTAATAAGCATGGTATTGAGTAGATTTTGTTTTGCATAAAAAGATTTCGTCTTATTTATCATTGTAATTTTGGAGGGCAGGGGCAAATGTAAAATAAATGCGGATTAACATCTGACCTGCATTTTTCTTTTTCAAGAAATGCAATGACCGAAAAAGAAAAAAAAACAAAAACTTCGAAAACTGAAGACAAATAAGCATAACCAAAAGAGGTTAATCGTGTCAATTGCACCTAACCGCGTGCATCCGTCCTCGGGCTCGATGGCCTCGTACTTTAAGTTGTCTTCCACGAGATTACAAGTTCGAGTCGTGTTCTGAATGAATCTTCGACTAGCTTGTGCGCAGCGCGTGCTGTCACTTTGCATTAAGAGAGAGGTGTGGACGGTTGATGGGCCGACAAGGCTACGACGATAGGCTTCCCCATTATCGGATCTTAGAGTCTAAGTGATGCGGAATAGTTATGATTAAATTTCGAACAAGTAAAAACTGTGAGGCGATTGTCTTGAGTTCTTCTCATCGATTCACTACCCTTTTCTAATTACTTGATCCTGCTAGAGCTGATCATGAATTTGACACTCCGCCGAGCTCGTCGCGATATTTGAGGAACATTCGAATTGTACCACATCGTTTATCTTGTCCGGCATTTCTCGTAAGGCTAAATTTAATTTAAGATATTTATTTAAATTTAAGTATGGTGCGGTTTTTCTAATCCTTGAAACTGTAACAAAATATTATTGCCAAGTAGTTTAGAACTTTTTTATACAAGACATATGGTATTGAAAACTGAACTTAATATTTCGAAGCGCGCGGGACGGTGCAGGCCATGCGCCAACTCGGGGGAACAAAGAAGAAAGAGTTTCATTATTTCGGTTGGGCTTGGAACCCGAGCCCAATAGATCCAAAACAATACCCAATCATTTTTACTGTTACCCAAACAAGCCGAGGCCCAGCCCAACCCAATATGAAAATTTTTGGGTCGGGTGGGGTCGGATCGTGTTCGACCGGGTTCTTTTGACAGCCCTAGCGGCAAGGATGACTAAATTCACTTTGAGATTTATTTGAACCCATCTCAACCCTAAAACTCACGTGTTGCAAGTTTTATCCGTCCTATTTGGGATGAGACGATGCAAATATTGGCCGGAGCGGGTCAACTTGCCCTCACCACCATCCTGACCTGAAATGCAAGGGCCAAGTAAAACTTTTTCATTTTAGGCTAAACCACCTTTATATTAACAAGGAAATTACCAAAAAAGTCCTAAATTTGTTGCACATGTGCCAGTTCACTTCTAAACCTATCAATTTGACCACTTTAGTCCTAAATATATTACATTTGTGTCAATTTAGTCCCAAACTTATTGAACATGCCACGTAGAACGGTCACGGCCAGCACAACGTGGCATGACTGGTGTTAATGTGGATAATTTTTTAAAATTTTCATGAACTTTCTATTATTTTTTTCTTCTTGCACAACCATAGGTAGGTTGCTGGATATAGGCGAGGGCCGTGACCCTCGCTTGTTGACCGGCAGCCCACACCTATGGCTGGCAAGGATCGCGATGTCCTCGCCTAGTTTGAGCGAGGGCTATGACCCTCGCCTGTTGGGCGACGAGGGCATCACTGCCCTCGCTTGGATTTGGGTGAGGATCTAGGCAAGGGCCATGACACGCTTGCTTGTGGCAGGCGAGGATTGACTTGTGACCTCGTTGGCCTAGGGTTGGGAAAAAAAGGAAAAAATTATAAAAAAATTCAAAAGAATTCTCCACTTTAGCGTCGGTCATGCTATTTAGGACAATCAGTGCTGACTAGATTGCCACGTTAGTGATATCCAGCCAAACTTTGGCAAGAATAACTAAATTGGCAAATCATTAAATGATTTAGGACTAAATTGACACAATTGAAAAATTTAGGACTTAATTGGCAAAAATGCAATAGTTTTAGGACTTAATTGGCACAAATGCGATATGTTTAGGACTAATTGACACAAATACAATATGATTAGGATTTATTCGGTAATTTTCCCTTGAATTTAATATTTAGGAGGGTTAGGGTGGGGGACGGCGCAGGCCATGCGGCAAGGATGGTTAAATTCACTTTTGTCCCACCTTATTTGCAGGGAAATACATTTGACCCCATCTTGACCCTAAAACCCACAAATTGCAATTTTTATGTGTCCATTTAGGGCGAGACGATGCAATTATTGGCCGGAGCAGGATCAAGTTGCCCTCGCCACCGTGCCGACCCGAAATGCAAGGGCCAGGTAAAGCTTTTTCGTTTCGGGCCGAACCACCTTTAAATCAACAATGTAAAAACAATTATGCTTGAAATAATTTGTAATTTTACTTTTTATATATATTTTACTTTTAGCATTTAAGAGGTTACTTAATCTTTTATATAGAGCATCTCAAATTTCCAAGGTAAATTTTTACATATCATAGATTGTTTTAGCAACAAGTTTGATATAGTGGAGCCAAAGTGTGTTAGGATTGTCTAAAGAGACTAATTTTTTTCTTTTTACATTCTCATCAAAGTGAAAAAAAAATGGGAAATAAAATATTTGTTGTTCTTACTCCATCGAACAAAAACGCTCTAGTTAGTTTATTTGAGAGAGAAATACATCAGGAATACCAAAATTTTCGTACGGTGTTCTGTTTAGCACGGCAACTTTTCAAATACTCATTTAATTTGCATACGTAACTCTAGTGACTTGTAGTGTCAGAAAAGGTGACATGACATTATTTTGATGATAACTTAATAAGCGCTCATACGGGACAGCAAAACCACGGAGGATGAAGTGCTGCCTAGAAGAGGTGGGCAAGTAGTGGGATCGTGTGATGCCTGAATTCGAAGAGGACAATGGACCAAGTGAACAAGGCAGCACCAAGACCACAGACGTTTGATGTGCATTAGATTGAAGCGATCACGCAATGCCGTGAAACCAGAAAGAAAGAAAAAAGATTTCGTCGTTCTGATTTTTCTCCTTTTCAACTCGCTACCTTGCGCAGCAGGAGAAGCGTGAAGCTAAGGAGGCGGAGAGTCGAGAAGCTGTGAGGGCCAAAGCCGTCGGCGATTGCTTGTCCATCAATTTCAATTGTCCCTGAGGCAAAGGCTACCAAGTTCTGCTCTCTGGGTAGAAGTGCCACTGCAAACTGGTGTGATTTCTTGACCAAGTCCCATTTGGACACACATCTACGTGTGAATTTGATGTTCTTGTTCCAACAAATTAAGATGGCAAATGTACGCATTACACAGGTGATAAAGTGATCGGTCAACTCTTCAATGGTCGTTGACTTGAACATTCAATGAGAAAACTCCAGACTCTGCTTTTCTATGACACTAGATGCTAGTAACCAGATCATTGTTTATTTTCTCTTACCTATAGATGCAAAATAGCTTTGCTTAATGGACACCATCCCCAGAACTGTCGCCGGATTGATGAAACTGGTCAATACTGTGAAAGAAATGACACATTGTTGATATTCATTCTCAATGCGGTCTCTAGACATCGAAAAATGCCTCAGATTAATTTTCACATCTCACGTCAAGTCATGCGATTGCTTTGATTCAATCAGCTGCTTCATCACTTAGCTTTCTGGATTTCCCTGTTTGAGAAGAGAGTTCAAAACTAAGCTTATACTTACATTTATGTAATGGAAGCCAAAGAAAAGGGGAATGCCTATGATTTGCTGAGGTGACTTGCAAGGATTATGAGATTCATGACTTGACGATGGATTTTGTTACAAAAACAAGAAAGTTATGACTTTTGATGAAGATATGTTATCACTTTACATACGACCACCAAACCCGAAGTGTCACCACAAGATTCAGGCAAACCAATGGAAAGGGGAAAAAAAAAACTGAGCACTTACAGGAGCTTCGTGAGCTTAACCACGGCAGAAGATAAATAAAAGAGATATGACCAACTTAGCAGTTAAGATACACTCACATAGGATCGGCTTGATGGCATTCGGGGGTGACTCCAGTGTTGGCCAGGCTCATATTTGGAGATGGGTCGTCGTTGCGCAAGTTCCCCTCCATCGCTGTTCTGCTCATCAAATTGACAAAACTGCCAAACATGTTGTCATTCAAGTAACCTGGCTTTGAAGGCACAGGGATGACATTAGTACGGCCCAGAAGCATCGTCACTACGCTGGACATTAGTGGCCTTAGAGACGGCTGCATCTGGGTGCAGAGGAGGGCCACGTGAATCAATTTTTTAACTTCCTCCTCTTTGAATTCTGATAATCTAGGGTCCACTATTTCGACCTGGCGCTCATTCTCATACAGGTGCCAGGCCTTCAAAGCAAAAAAATGTAGCAAAGTCAGCAAACTAAGGGCCCGTTTGGTAACGTGCCAAACAGTAAAAATTTCTGTTCTTTTGTTCCCAGAAATAGGTTGGGAACAGAAATGCGTTTGGTAAACTTTTTGTTCTCGGGCACATTTTTGCCAAAATTTGTGCCGAGAAACAGTTTTGAAAGAGAAACAAGAAGTAAAAAAAAGTTGCTTTTTGTTTCTTGACACAATTTTGAGAATCATTTTTTTTTCTTCTTTTTCTTTTTTTTTCTTTTCTTCTTTTTGTGTTGCTGCAACAAAGGTTGTGGCCGGTCGCCGGCGGCCGGCAGCTGGCGACCGGCCACAACCCAGTTTCCGGGTACAGAAACATTCTCATGCGCACCCTAAAGTGCCAGATCAAAAACCGGAGGACTATTACTGTAATGTGGAATGTCCCACATAGGGAATGTACTGTAATGTGGAGCAATTAATTGACCCATAACTCATTGGTTTAAAGTTCGAACTTGGGCTCCCTTTTCGTGATCTCCTCATGTGAAAGTATCGGGTTTCTGCCATGTTGACCCAACATTCCATTTTCAAATTTTCATAGTCAACTGAAAGAAATTTGAGAAGGGTTCCGGATCCTCTAAATTCCATTGGCCAAAATAAAACATAACCTTTTAAACAAACTTAAAGAGCCATATGCAAATAATTCCGTTCATCCTTACCCACTCAAGCAGAGATGCCTCTTCTTCAGATGCACAATTTGGCTTTCCACCAACAATCTCTAAAGCCACCACGCCAAAGGCAAAGACATCAGTCTTCTCAGTTAGGTGCCCACGCATGGCATACTCCGGCGCCAGATACCCACTATTCCAGTCCCAGAAAATAAGATGCAAAGGTATACACATAGATTTATATGTATGAAAACATTTATAATCAGAAAGCAAAGAGGCTAAGTGTTCAGTACTTACATTGTCCCTGCAATTCTAGTGCTTATGTGAGTCATTTTATCATTGTAAAGCTTCGCCAATCCAAAGTCCGAAATTTTTGGGTTAAGACTTGAATCAAGTAGAATATTGCCGGCCTTCACATCTCTGTGCACAATTCTAACTCTTGATTCTTCATGAAGATAAGCTAGTCCTCGTGCTATGCCCAAGCATATACCATAACGAGTGCCCCAGTCAATAAGAAGACTTGTTTTCCCTGTGCCATTCATGTCATTAGTAATATTGTGTCTACCATTTTTGCATCGATGGGAATATCAATAAAGTGCAGAGTATTGGCACTTACCAAATAAGGCATGATCGAGGCTACTGTTCTCTAGAAACTCATACACAAGGAGGCGTGTATCACCATGTACACAACATCCATACAACTTTACGAGGTTGCGATGTTGAACAGCAGATATCGTCACAGTTTCTGCTAGAAACTGATTCTTTCCTTGGTCAGATGTTGCGGAGAGTTTCTTCACAGCAACAACTCTCCCATCACCAAGTGTTCCCTACAGTGTAGAATTTTCTATGGCTTAGGGAGATAATTGTGTTTGAGTGCCAATTAGCTGATGTTAGCTTTTACAACTTATCGTCTTGAGGCTCAACTAAGGGTCCATCAGACAAATAAAATCGTAAATCATGAACCTGAGGAATGAAAATTCTTTGGTAATCTATTACATGTTTCAAGCCTCCAAATACAATGGAGTTAACAATGCGAGCAGTTCTGTTCTGAGCTGAATGTTACTTTGTATAAGAGCAAATTCTGCAGAAGCTCATTAAGATAGTCTGTAGTCAAAAGCATCAACTTGTTAATTTCATCACCAGCAACTTGGCGGGGGCTCAGGTCATATACATATGTTACAAGCTAAAGGATCTGACATGACTGTTTCCATTGAGAGAGAATGCTAAGAAGTGTAATAAGGGCTGTGTAGCAGACAATGGATGGTCCAATCTCCTAAAGAACGAGAGTATGAGAGTGAGTGAATGATGAGTGATAAAGCATAACAGCCAAAGGGTTAAAAAACTTTCTAGAAAGTTTCTGTTCATCATGCCACTACTACCATGGCTCAGCCAAAATATCTTTCAACCAAAGAACTCTACTTATTTTCTTTTGTTTTCTCCCAGACGGAGCTGGCAGCTGCATGATGATACTATCTCTAATTACACATGAATGATGCAGAAAGGATAGCATGTGAACACCAAAAAAGATGATACAAACAGAACTTTTCAAGACAAGGGAACTGAAAATATTGCATATCCCCTCTAATAGTTGACCAACAGGAGAACATTTTTTGCTACAGAAGTTTGACATATGTGAATAAGCATTGTCTTGCAAGACCACTCAATACACCACATTCATAAGTGCATAGACAATATCAAACTTGTGGCCGACAACTCTTTGGCACAAGACAGTACCACTTCGTCCTGCCTCGGTGAAACAAAATAGATATGTGTCCATTCATGATATTCAACTATTGTTTAATCTAAAAAATTAATGATCTGCGGAAGAAGAAAATATTCAGTAGCATGACAGACTTGTGCGTTCTAGTCATGATTCTTTCTAAACTACCTAGAGATGACAAGAGTGAGCCCATGGGCACCAAATCTTCACATAGTACAATCTCAGCTGATAATTTCCAGTGAGCTGATCAAGTGTGACTTACTAGCATGCACATAGGACCTAGAGCTTGGAAAAAGATATATAATAGCTTAGATCAATCAAAACTCAAAGGTAACCCAGAAGATGATGAAGTAAATGTAATTTTGGTTATTCTATGAACAGGAGAGTCTGCATTCACTCATCATCATAATGAAAATATATATCAGTTAATAACATAGCCAAGGGATATGATTGAAATGGTCAACTCCCCCCCAGCACCCCCTCCCTCTGCACTTGCCCAGGCAGCGACCCCCCAAAAAGGAAAGTATCTTCATTTTTTAAAATAAACTCTTATTTTCAGCTATAATCTAGCAACTTGACCATTTAGAAAGAAGGTGCTAACACATTTAGAGACAGTAGAGAATGACTTTCTGTGCACTTGGGCTGGTCTAATGGACGGAGCTCAATTAAAATTTTGACCTGAATTGGCACCTTTTCGGAGTAAATTAAATGTCCAAATGTCACACTGCGGACAAGAATTACAAACAAGACCAGGACAGTTGAACAGCATTGCAAAGCCTTAGTGGACAGAAAGCTTGTCTCTTGCCATATCCCAAATATCAGGATGGAGAATTACCTTATAAACAATTCCAAAACCACCCTGGCCCAGCTTATTTGCAAGGCTGAAACCATTTGTAGCACTGTGTAGCTCTGAATAGTCGAAAGTCAATGCCCCTGTAGCAACTCTCATGACATCTGCATAACATAATCAGTAAGAACAAGTTTCAAATATACTCATCACCCCATCTGCAAAGAATTGACACTGCTTTGCGACGTCACCACAGTGTTCTCCCTCATCGGCAGATATATTATTAAATAGAACTTTTTCCTGAATTATGGGCATGCTTCTCCTGAAAGGTAATTATGCATTGATGAGTAAGGTGGAAAGAGATTATAGATCTCCTTTGCTCATTCTTCGAGGAAAATTCTTTTGGAAGCATGTCCTTGGTTAGACACTTCACATCTCCTTTACAAAAGAGGCTCACTAGTGACAGATTAGGTCATAAGCTTTGAAAGAGACAGATACTTTACTAGCAAGGTAACTGATAAACCAGTCCAAAAAAGCAGAGGCCCACTATACTATAATAATGATCATATAGGCACACTCTACTAGATCAAGTCACTCACATAAGGAGAAAAAGTGGGACTCACATTGGGCCAAAAAAGGACATTTGTTCTTGACACATTTTTGTTTTTGCTACTTCATTGGTTTCCGGTCAAATCATCCATAGAATAACACAATGCATTTTCTATATGGTAGAGCATCTTGTCCAAGAGGAAACCATGTGATTGCATTGAGGAATACAACAAGCAATTAACATTAGACACAAAGACTAGAGTATGTCTGATATTCTATGAGACTACCTTAAACCATAAACATTGAGACATCAAAGCACCATAACTACATTACTAGACACTTTGAAACAATGTAAGTGCTATTAAGAACCATCAAATATGGTTATTTCAAGAACTATTAAATACATGTGATGCAAATTTTTCACCTGTCTCTTTTTTGGAGCTTGGCCTTTTCCTTATTCTGAGAAAATAAAAAGCTACCAAAGTAGATAGAAAGAACATGACTCCAACACTAACTGCAATAACTGCGACCAAAGGCATCATATTCTTCCTCTTGTCTGGAGAGGTAGGTGTAAAATCTGTAAAAACATTTCAGGCGAGTGATCAAATGGTGGTGAATGTGCACTAGTCAAAGAATGACATTTGGTAAGAAAAGGACTCTATTACCTGGACTAACATGGATAGCTGAAATAGATGGTCCATATGTACCTCGCATAGGCACACAGCATGTCCCTTTTCCAGCCCAAAAGAAGTGAATCTCAACAAAGTTTTCCAATACCTGAACCTTAATTACCTTCTCGACCGCTTGGAAGGACCTTCCACCTGCCTCCTCTCTAATGTCAAAGTCTTTGAGCACCAAATTCCCCTTCAAATAGGCCAAAATATACAGATCAGGTTACCTCGTACAATTTGTCGCGCTAGATGAAGAAAGTTTAGCATACATTTTTACAGAAACCTTGTCCACCTACTTCTCGAGAAATTAATTATGGGAAACCTCGGAGAAATAATCTGGAAAATTGCAAGGTTCATCCCTGATTTAAAGGCTGTAATATATGAGTTTGTACACTAGTAGTGACAATTGTAAAAAGACCTGCACCAAGAACACGAAGACGAAAAATGGTAGTCATTCTTTCTCTCATGACGGACTGGAAAATATAGTTCATTGGAGTGAGGATATAATTATTCAAGGCACTTATACGATAAGCAATCTTGTGCAGGGACTTCAAAAAAGTAAAGGTCCATCATGAACCCGACGCTGTTGATTGAAACAAAATTTGAGCATACTTTCAAGTAAAGTCATAAGCTCATAAATAGCCATACCAATGATATTATAGTTGTGCATCGAGTACGTCTTACTGGAGTTTCATTCCACTAAAATACTTTATGCAGCAAACAGGTCTAAAGACTTGCCTGAATATATATATCAAAGATACGCCTTCCCCGACTAGTCCACTGGTTATCATCTGGAAAAGCTGTTTCTGCAAAACCAAGATTCACTGTGTAGTTGCCATTCTGGAGTCCCAACCCATAGTATCTCAGTGATGACGCGGATGTCCTTGTTGTTTGGAAGAGAGCTCGGTCCGGCATTTTCAAGTTGGCATTGGAGGTTGAACATGTGAATTGGTAGTTGGTAGCAGTGTCAAAAATCCCAACATTGCTAAGTGCCCATCTCTTTGTCTCACTAATGAAGAACGAAGCTGGACCAATGCTGTTGTTATCGTCAGCCTCAAACAAAGTTCCATCAGAGATTCCCACTTGTGGACCCCCAGAATTGATTGCAAAACTAATAATATCTGCAAAGGAAAACATAACTGATCTGGTTGAATACTCTAAGAATGTCCACTCAAAAGCCTAAACCGTTAGGTGGAGGGAAACCCCATGTATACAAGGCCTACATAAACCCCGTGACAAGTTATGTGGAATACTTTAACATTTCCTCTCTTGTGCAAACATGACTCAGAACAGCACATGAAATTAACGAACGGAGAGTCACACGAGTGAAATAAACCGAAGCACAAATTGGCTTTGATACAATGTTAAAATGTCCATCCAAAAGCTTAAGCTATTAGGTGGAGGGAGATCACGTGTATATAATGCCAATTTAAATCTCATAGACAATTGATGTGAGATATTTTAACACATAGTATGCATTGTCAAACCTCTATGCTACACTATGAATGGCTCACTGACAAAGTTTCTGCTTAGTTGTATCATAAACATATCCAACCTTTACCAAGACCACATGCTCAAACCTAACACTGACAAATGCCCACATGCTCACATGTCCTTTGTCAATAGGACCAACTCCTTTCAAGAGTGCGAGCAATTCTGCTCTATTGCACAACGTCAGCCATTAAAATGAACTTCAATGAGGTTGTAGATGACAAATGTACGTTATACCTTCATTATTCTAGTATGTATGGTGACAAGTCAAAAAAAGGAAAAAACAATCTCACCAGTAGCAAGACCTCACATGTAATGGCAGGTGGTAGAGTTGATCGAGGTCATATGCAAGAATGTGAAAGCCGTTATTACGCTGGCTGTGTATGTACTCCAAAATGGTACATGGAGCATGGGTAGTTGACTGCACTGATTACTTCAGTGATAGCGCCCAATATTTCCTCAGTGCAATGCAGAGTGGATAATACTAGATTAAGCTGAGAAGTGGAGACAAATTGAATGCTGCATTAAGGGGCTCCTAAGCTTTTTTAGCAATTTGATACTCCATGCACACTTAAAAAAGTGAACAACACGACTGTTTAAGCCCTTTCTTCGGTACGTTAGATATTTTTTTTATCTGATGACCATAATAATTAGGACAAAAACTGTGAGGAGCATTTGACAAATCTGCAAATTTATGAAGATTCTTCATTAGGAGCAACATTGTTGAAGCCTACAAACTTTGGTGCCTCTTTCTTATGAGGTTCTATCTCTTGGTTTGGCTGCAATCTACAGCGTGATGTTCGTAGCTTCTAGGAGGTAGCCTCATTTTAGAGGAGGTTTATTTGCAATGGCATCAGTGTACTACCATGAATCTTGCCTGATCAATTAGAGTGAGTATTCACGATTCATGGGTGCAAAGGAGGCCTTTGGTATGTCAAAGCGATGATTGATACTCCTTTTCGTTAGCTTCCATAATTAGGAAAACCTTCCACAGTGGAGCACAATGAAATGAATTATAATAATTGTTTTCTCAAACGAGAAGAAAGACAGGTGACAATTTAATGTCGAACCATTTCCTTAGGCCCTTGGAATGTTATTTGCTTACAGACAATCTGTTTCTGCATTTTCCAGGGTCCAATCCATATAAATACATACTGGGGTGATACTTTGGCAGAAGAGAACTAATAACAGGACAGCCAACCATTCTTACCGACCCTAGATTAATGAAGAAGAGCATAGATTACTGACAACAAATGAGACAAACCGCTGATGCAATTTTGAAACAACTATTATATTGGATTACGTTTAAAGTTCATGCTGATGATACTTTATTCAATCGAAATCTCTGTTCAGAAAATAAGTGAAAATATTTTTAACTTTAACTTACTGTCTTGGCTGCAACGAAAAGGCCGTTGAAGGCAAATCCATCCCGATGGCAATTCCCTAAGTTCAAAACAAAGAGAGATTATACTTAACTGTGCAGGGTAACAAACATTCAAGTTTTTAGGTATAATCAGGTATTAGTTTTCATGTAGGGTGCAACACGGAAAAAATGGTTGATCTGCTGGCTGATGTCTTCAATTTTTTTAGCCAAAGGTGCATATTTTCATTATTCTCTTGTACATACTTTATGTTTTAGGAGGGTCAGCAGATTCCAGCAAACTGCAAACAAAAAGTCTACATTATGACTATCCTATCAAAAGGACATCTATGAAACTTTTCCAGCAAATGAGTCATTGCTTAATGCAAAAGCCATTAAACTCCCGCAGTTTAGAGGAAACGCCACATTTAATCTATGACTTGGCTTGATTAAATTTCGTACATACATGTGTATACTTCCCCCTCTTTCCAGTTGCTGATAACGTTATTATCTTGTATTCAAATAATGCCAATATCCACATGTCATACATCTTGACTTTACTCACTACCTCGTATCCTTTCGTGGTTGAAGCTATTGGCCATGAGGGTGGAATATAAAGAAGAAGCACACTACAAGTCTCTACAACAAATATACTGACCTCTAACCAAACAAAGAGGAGCATGAATATCACTCTAAGCTACAAATTTCTCTCACAGTGAAAAATGAACATAATGCCTTAACACTGAACAATTACGCACTACTGGAATAAAGACATTACAAGTACCATAATTTTCATATAGTACTCACTGAGTGTCATAACTTTTTTTAATCATTTCAGTGTCAATTGAGTGCCTATTCCGGGGATTCGTCCTACGTGGCTTTTTAAAGTAAATTTTGACTCCGACGTCGCTTTTTAAAACGAATTGAAGTCCAATGTGGCACAAGTAAACAAAACGACCATGTTTAGTTTAAAGCTAGGGAAACTCTCTCTTTCTGGAATTCAATTGAGTTCGCATCCATTGTTGCACTACCCTCAAATCCAACAACTTCAGCTTTTGCAACACCCAATAGAAACAAACGCATAAGAAGGCTCTTCTCATGCTGCTTTACTCAGACTCTGTCTTCTTCGCAGTCTTCACATCCATTCTTGAAACATATCGAACACCGGAAAAATCAGAGTCGCTGAAATGGTGAGCCTTTCAAAAGAAGAAGGTGGTGATGTGGGTCGATCATGTGGGTCACCAGTGCTAGAAGAGGCAATGAACTTCTTCGCAGCCTTTCAATGTTGGTCATCAGCCCCAAAAGAGGAATCTGAAGCACGTGTAATCGAATGCGAGTGCTTCGAGTGGAAAATTTAACACATTGTGCATGCCTGAGCAATCTTCCTCTTCAAAATCGAAGCCTTGACCATGAGCTCTCTGAGCCTAAGCTCATGATTGATTGATCGATTCATAGGCTGCTTCAAATAAAAAATGAGGAGCAGCATAGCCTAAGAAATTGTCTTCTTTGTGTGCTGGGAGAGTGAGGGGGCGGGGATCTAGAGGGAGATGTGGAACCGAAGAGAGGGACAATTGGATGGTGGAGAATGGAGGACTGAGGTTGGGAGGGGTTGGGGGAGGAGGGTCACGGAGAGGACGCAGGATGGCGTCAACTTCAAGCGATTGGATGGTGGAGTTTCCAAGTTTGACTAGGATGGTCCAAGTTGAGAGATTGCGGGAGGTGATGAAGAAGAAGATGATGTCTTGAGGTAAAGAAGGAGGGGTAAATGACTCAAATGGTCCATGAACTTTGACCCAAAATATAATGTGGTCCCTGAACTTTAAATTTGTTCAATGTGGTCCCTAAACTTTAGCCCAATGTGCAATGTCATCCATGAACTTTTAATTTATTCAATGCGGTCCTTGGACTTTTGGTAAATGTTAGGACAACAATGATTATTTTCATATAATCCATAGACTAAATTGAACATTCACCGAAAGTCCAGGGACCACATTTAACAAAATTAAAGTTCAGGGATGACATTACACATTAGGCTAAAGTTCACAGACCACATTGAATAAATTTAAAGTTCAGGGATCACATTGCACATTGAGCCAAAGTTCAGGGACTATTTATGTCATTATCCCAAGAAGGAGGAAAGAGAAGGAAGAGATAGGGCCATTCTCCACCAAGAAGAGGAAGAGGAAGACAGAAGCAGCTTCGACATGTTTCTTGCAAATTGTCAAAACTGAGTGGTGAAGTAACTTTAGTTCTCTGATCGATTCTTGACCTGCAAATGGGGATTAGGGTTTCAAGTGAAGCTATTAGCCCCAATTCATCAGTTTGGGGGCAAAAACGAAGAGCAAACCATGTCATTTCTGCACTATTTTGTTGAATGGATTTTCTAGCTAGCCATGTAACCCAATTGATAGTAAATTAATGCCACATTGGATTTTCCGGTAAGGGAAATCACCGATTGCACTCAATTGAATGATTTTTAAAAATTATGACACTCAAGTGAGCACTGTACATTAGTTATGGCACTTATGGTGTTCTTATCCTCACTTTTCCCTCATGAGATCAGCTATGTTGATCCTTCCAAATGAAAAGTGTTGCATCAACCACGAAATTTATGATTTATAGGCCTTTTTCCCAGTTACAGACTCTACGTACTTTGACATGCTCCATTTCCATCAAGTTATTCATTTTAAAACTTATCATTTTACATACCTTCTTTCTGAAAGAATCATTTTGTTTTTCCATTAAATCAGAGAAGGAGCCATCTCTCATTCATCTTGTATGCCAATACAACAGAATAAGACATCATCATAATAATCATCTAGACTAAACAGGAGTAAAACTGGACTAGAGAGTATTACCCACTATTTGAACTTTCTGCTGTGAAGTAGTTGGCAACAAAGTTACTGAATGTGCATGACAAAAGCATAAGGTTAGTCTGTGAGGGATACCAGTAATATACAGAGCACACTAGACAATCAAATATGCACATTGGGGGCAAAACAAGAAACCAAGTACTTTCAGTTGAAGCTTCTATACTTACGTTTGAATATTTTCCTTGACCCAAGAGGGAAAGTTGCCAGATAAGTTATTGTAAGAGACATCTCTGTTAGACAAACCTGTTCAGTCAAATTGAACCCACAAAGTCGTGCAGTTTAGTAGATGCTCATTGGTTTGATTCACTCACATATAAACAAGAGAGATGCCTTTCTTTGAGGGGAGGGCTCCACTCAACTTATTACTTCCGAGAGACCTAAGCACGAAATAGGCATTATTTGATATTGGACAGAACATCTCAAATGATTTGGCTGACTAATCTATATAGATGCCTTACAAATAATAAAGTGAACCTAATGTGAATATGGAATCTGGAATTGATCCATGTAGATAATTGAAGCTTAAGTCTCTGCAAGGTAAAAAATCATCGATCAGAGCATGAGAAAAGGTCACTGATTTTCTTGCAAGTAGAATCAATCTATTAGAATCAGTGAGTCAACCAAAACTCTGAGCCCGCTGGAAATCAATCTTATTAAACAGAATAAGATTTGGTTATTGAGTGTGACAAAAAAGGACCAAAAAAAAAGAGGCACATGGATAAGGTTGCATTGAAGAATTCCCAAGAAGCAACAAAAGAAGATACAAAAGGCATAGTATGTTTCATAACTAGAGAGTCAGACTAGTGGGTGTCTGTCATGGCCTTTGCTTTTAACATTTCACTTTTTCTTTAACCTTTAGAAAGTTAAATTGGACTTTATATACGTTAGACCCTCAATATTTTACAAATAACAGTATCTTAGCATTTAAAGTCACCCCCAAATTTCTTCATCATCCTTGAAATATCTTTATTTCAGCAAGAAATGCGACATGGCTTATTTGGTTGGCCTATAGCCCAAACAGACATTCCCTTTCTTGGAAGCAACGGCAAAATAAGCTCTTGGGCTCCAAAACGAGCTAATTCTTGCAGGGAACAATAGGATTTATGTTTTAGCATCATTTATTTGTCTCAAAGAATAACCTGAGGATTGCAGATGCTTTTCATTAATTGGAAGACAACTTACAGGTGCTCTAATATTTTATTATTACTGATATATGGTGGAATAGTATCAGAAATTTGGTTATTCCTCAAAACTCTGCAAGTAGTCAAACTTCAATATGTTAGACACCTCAGACAAAGTATAACTGGATAGAGAAAAGCATTAAAAAGTGTCAAATTTGACTAAGGCTGCCTTACAAAATTGTGAGATTCCCCATGTCCTTCAGAAATTCTAGCGTAGAGAAGCCACCAGAAATCTCGGATACTCTCCTAGAATTCAAGTTACATATTAGGTCATCCAGAAATTAGTCATGTAGAAACAACGAAAGGAAGAAAAAAAATAGTACTTGGTTGACGATGAATATTCTTACAATTCTTTTAAAGAAATTAATTTGGAAAAGTTTGATGGTATTGGACCGGCAAAAGAATTGCCTTGCAGCCTCCTACATTTACAATAAGGACAAGATGATTATTAATTTGACTTCAGCAACAAGATCCAGCATACAGAGAACCTAGGCTCCATTTCCATAAGGGTATGGACAGGAAAATGGATGATAAATCAAACTATGCCACAGTACAGCTCAGTGAGTTTGAGCCAGTTTCCTATGAAGTCAGGGATGGAGCCATTGAGATTATTGTCAGATGCCCACCTGAGATTCAGAGAATATCAGTATGCCTGATGTCTGCAATGATTTACAACTCACAGAGATGTCCTAAGAGTGCACGCCATCGGGAACAAAAGGTTTTATAGGCTCTTACAGGATATTTAAATCTGCAAGATTTGCACAAGATGAAGGAATTGGACCGCTGATTCCTGAGCTAGCGAAGTATCTGTCACATGAAATGGTGATGAAAAGCTGAATAGACAATATTAGGGTTTTCTCTTGATAAAAGAAGACGATTTTAAAGGATCAACTAAGTAATAAATGGTGATAAAAGTAGAAGCAGGTGATTATAAAACGAAAGAAGGAACCTTTTCTTCACTTTAATTTGACAAGAAAACAGTTGATACCAAACAGCATCCACCCTTTATGATAGTGTTGGCAAACAAGAAAAGAATACAGACATGATAACAGAGAAATGGAGTTTAAGACAACATACACATATTTGAAATAGAGTGTTTCTAGTTCGAATCTATGGATAAGTAGTAACTGACTTTTCAGCTAACTCCAGAGACCATCACTGATATTCCATATCATAGCATGTGCTTTAATATAAGATGAGTGAGGATCCCAATATAAGCGAACCAAAATAAAAAGGGAACAAAAGTTAATAGACTATATGCAACTTCGGTTTGTAACAAATTTTGAGAAGGAGCTTCAGAACATGACGAGACTCACAACTTTTGTAACTTTGTGAGATTTCCAAAAGTACGTGGTAGAGAACCAGAGAAGCTATTTTCTGTGAATGACCTGCAACGAGTGCAAATCTCAAGAGTCATTATGTTCTGATGGATCTAAAGGAGCAAAAGAGAACGAAGAATGGATCTGTAATTCTTGTAACTAGGGGGCATTTAATTGGACATCGTACTAATATATGGGGGAATAAGCAAAAATTCCATTGCATATCTACAGAAGCATAGACAAACAAATGCATATGCAATCATTATAAACCTTTCATGCTTAAGTGTTGTCTTCCCTCCGTATGTGATTCAGTCAATACAAAAAGTCAATTACCATCTGTAAAAACTCGCATCCTTATGGCATTATCTTGTCTATTTACACGAACTTTCTGACACCAATGCACGCTTTGCTCATGATGATGCAAGAAAGCTCACTAACTTTGTCTTCTAAGTCATAAATTTCACCTTAACAATGGCTCTAAGACAATTTCACTTGATACAGCATAGAATAAACCTATCCTTTCACACTTTATATCACTTCCAGATCTCTTATAACAGGGAAGGGTCGCTCAAACATGGAACTTGATGTCACCACCGTAACAACAGACAACATCACTTCACAGTCCTCTTGACTGAACAAAAATGGAGGTCTACTGTATGCAATCTAAAAGCATGTGATGAGAATTTAACATACATTGATTTTAATGAATTCTTCAATTCTCAAGATCAACAACTAACACATGCATACAGAGCATAAGCAACTCCATGACTACATCTATTGATTCTTCGTGATCAAGATACACTCAAGTCACTGCAGACATCTCCGACACGCATCAACTAGCTTAGGGAAGATAGATAAACATCGACTCAAGCAACAAAGTTCACTGCACCATCGTGACTGCGAAATAACAGCAAGCATGACAAATCGACTGCCAACAAGCATGACTAACAGTACTAGCAGCTCAGCGAGATTTCCGATCTCATTCGGAAGCTCCCCAGAGAATGCATTGGCATTAAGGATCCTAAAAACAGTAAAATGTGGCAATAATTAAGGAGGGCCAAAAACAACTTCACATCATAAAAACCAAGAGATACAGCCCTTTAATCAAATTATATTGTTCTTGTCACTATTGGGGATTACAAGAGTTGCAAGCGATGCAGATTGCCGATTCGCGATGAGATTGAACCCGTCAAGAGATTCCGACCCAAGTTCCTGTGATGAAATCAGTGAAAATTCGGATCATTTCAGACATCTATTCATATGATAAAAGGAGAAAAAAAAATTCCAGAAAAATTCATATAAACAAAAATCATGAATCGTTTCACTTCAACCAAAACATTTGTCCTTCTATCGCTTCACTTTGTAGGATCCAACCTCACACGAGTCCGCGCTCGCCGAGGCAAGCCGACCGCAGGTGTTTCCCTTCCGCTGGTTTCGATTAGAAATCGGCCGTCGCAATGCGGTCCGACGAGCCGGTGCTATTCCGGCGAGCTTTTCCGTCCGCACAACTCGCTCGCCGGAGACCACTCTCAGTCGCGTCGCCATCGGGGTCTCGACGTCACCGGCGAACCGGCCAATATCGTCATGGGATTACTTCAAACCGGACATTCGGGACCGGTCAAAACTCGGCACTTTTGTTGGAGGGTCTTCACAGATTTGTAATAATAGGGTAATGGGACTAATGGCCCTGAATTTTTGTCCTATCTCCAACATGGTCTTGAATTTGTAATTTATTCAATGTGATCACTGAACTTTAACCTAATATACAATGTGATTCCTGAATTTCTAATTTGTTCAATGTAGTCCCTAAACTTTTGGTACATGCTCAACTTGGTTCCTGAATTATATAAAAATGTTCAATATTGCTATTTTATTAATTCAAGTTTAGGGATTACATTGAATATTTTCATATAATTTATGGACTAAATTGAACATATACTAAAAGTCCAAGGACCACATTGAACAAATTGAAATTTCAAGGAATACATTGCACATTGATTTACAATTCAGGGACCACATCGAATAAATTAAAAGTTCAAGGACCACATTGCATATTGAATCAAAATTCATAGATCATTTGTGACATTTTCCCTTAATAATAATCTACGGCATCTACATTTTCGACTCAAATAAAGCAAGAAAAGCATTCACATCGAGGGAATTTGTCAAGAACTACTCTTTGGTGACTCGACCTTGAGAGCTCGTACTGAATAGGAATTGATCTTAAGATCTCGCAACTATTCTAAAGGCTAAACACATTGGAAGTTCTTGAACAATTCGTCGTCGTTTAAACCAATGTAATCCTTGAAAATTTAAGAGTCGACTCCATATTATTCTTCCACCGAATGAAGCATCATATCGCGCATTTCTTACTCAATGTACTATATGTTTCTGGTAATTTAAGTTTTAAAACTGCAACGCCTTTAGAATCGGATATTGCTATAGATTGCTACAGCTTTTTAGGATGCCACCGGCTGCAATTGTGAGGAGCTTGACAAATACCTTATAAAAAATTGCACGACCATTTTCACATGTATAACTCTCATGGAGAACCTTAACCAAATAGGCTATAATTATCGGAGTTTTATTTCTCAAACTATCCATGTCTACAAAAAGTAAGGTTTTTTTGACTGACAAAAAAAAAAGTTGTTTTTTGCATTTTAAAATGAAATAAAAAGCACCTTAAATTTAAGGGTTAATACTATGAAAAACCCTAAACTGATATACTTGGGACAAATTCACTCTCCGTTAAATTGGAATAATACAACGAAAAATTACAAACTGGTAAATCCATGACAAACAGAAGGGTAAAACCCTAAATTGGCACACTCGTTAATTGTCGCGTGTCATCAAACTTAGCAATTTGACAGTAAAATTTAACGGAAACTAACATAGAGTAAATTTGTCACATGTGTATTAATTTGGAGTTTTTTATGGTCAAAAAATTAGTTTGGGATAAATTTATCATAGATATACCAGTTTGAAGTTTTTTTATGGTATTAACCCTAAATTTGACCTGGCTATTGAGATATCAAGGTGACCAATTTCCGGTTTAAGGCGTTCTATTGAATTAACAATTTTTTTTATTGTTCGAAATTGATATGACTACGGTTGATTGGTTTGATAAAAAAGTTGTCTTTGGCTCGACATTTTCTATGATCATTATGAGGGACCAATGTCCTGTCGTACCTCATCCTAATTAAGGTTTTTAAGCTGTAATTTAAAAGTGGGCCCAAGAATTTCCCTCACCTCATTTTCAAAGGAAAAATAACACAAATAGTCCATGAATTTTGGTCAAATGTGCAATTTGGTCCATTAACTTTCAATTTATTTAATGTGGTCTTTGAACTTTAAATTTGTTCAATATGATTCATAAACTTTCAGTACATATTCAAACTAATCCATTGACTATATGAAAATCTTCAATGTAGTCCTTCCTATGATTTAAGTTCATGGACAATATTGAAGATTTTCATATAGTCTAGGGACTAGTTTGAATGTGTACCAAAAATTTAGAAATCATATTGAATAAATTAAAAGTTCGGGGGCCACATTAAACAAATTAAAAATTCAGGAATCACATCACACATTTGGCTAAAGTTTGGGGACCACATTGAAAAAATTAAAAGTTCATGGACCACATTATATATTGGGTCAAAGTTCATGAACCATTTGTGTCATTATCCATTTTCCAAATTAGAGAGTTAAAATATTTTTTTTCTTTTATCTGTTGTTTCAGTTTTCTTCATTGCCTTTCATTCTTCACTTCTTTCGGAACTTAAACTGCTAATCGAGGGCAGGATGCTGAGCTCTAAAAACACCGTGAGACCGGTAAAAAATTAAGCAAAATAGGAATCATACAAATACGTGAGGTAACTCAGACTCCATAGCTCCTCCGGAATCGGACCCATGACATTCTCCCGATAGATCCTCCTGTAAAACGACGCTGTGTTAGCGTTTCAGGATTTCGCGACAAATCGAGACCGATGAAACAGTTTATTAGAATGTTACGTTGAAATCTAACAATCCAAATAAATTCATGCGGACTTGCATTTACGTGCATCCTCCTGCATAGCGTTACTTAATTTACTGAATTTGGTATGAGAGAGTCTGTTGGGACTCACGGTTGAGTTATACGACAGGTGGAACCGTTATTGTAAGAACAGTCGCATTTGATGCCTCGCCGGTAGCCCATGTCGTCAATGCGGGTCTCAGAGATGGCGGCGCCGCTGCATGGTTCTCCGCTGATGTTCCACTCGTTCGGCGGCGCAGTCAGGTTCCATTGTTGGAATACACGGTTCAAAGCTCGTACTGTGTAATTAGTTAACAATCGTAAAGCAAGATCATTCTTAGGATATTTTCCGCATGAATTCCATGAAGCCAAATGGAGTTTAATAATACTAAGGCAAAGGGGCCGTGATTTCCTCCAACATGATATTTAATTGGTCATCGCACATCAATCGCCCCAGGGCCCCAGGTAAGTTTATTACAGGAATTGTACGGCCAAGGAACCCCGGCATTATCCATCATCATCAGACCTCCCTCTCTCTCTAAAAACGAATGATTTCGAAAATATTTTTCTAAAAATGATTGTTTGTATCGCTTGAAATAATTAACTACTAAAAATATTTTTATTATTGATAACAATTCATATTTAAACATTTTCATGAACAAATAAATATATTTTTCATTTATTTACTTTTGTAAAAATCTAATGCCCCGAAAATCTAAGGGTTCCTCCGCAAGGTTCATCCACAGAGGGTGAGTTAGAGCCTAAGATCAAGCCAAAAGGCATAGTCGATAGACAACAGGTGAATATTCTTGTACTATCCCTTGTTGGTCTCGAGGGACGAAGGAGGCTAGGTTAGCCAAAAGATGGTTATCGGTTTAAGGACGCAAAGTGCCCCTGCTTTTTAAGGGTCATAAAGGGTAGAGAAAATGTTCCGAGCCAATGTTTGAGTACCAGACACTATGGCGCTAAAGTAACCCATGCCATACTCTTAGGAAAAGCTTGAACGACCTTCAACAAAAGGGTACTTGTACCCGAAACCGACATAGGTGGGTAGGTAGAAAATACCTAAGGGCGCGAGACAACTCTCTCTAAGAAACTCAGCAAAATAGCCCCATAACTTTGGGAGAAGGGGTGCCTCCTCACAAAGGGGGTCGCAGTGACCAGGCCTGAGCGATTGTTTATAAAAAATACAGGTCTTCGCGAAGTCGTAAGACCATGTTTGGGGGCTGACGCCTGCCCAATGCTGGAAGGTCAAGAAAGATAATGACCTGATGACAGGGGAGTCGGCAACCGAAGCCCCGATGAACGGCGATCGTAACTATAATGGTCCTAAGGTAGAGAAATTCCTTGTCGGGTAAGTTTTGACCCGCATGAGACGCGTGACGATCTAGGTACTGTCTCGAAGAGAAACTTGGTGAAATAGACATGTCTGCAAAGATGCGGACAGAAAGACCCTATGAAGCTTTAATGCTGTAAATAATTATTTTTAGGAAAATGTTTCCTATCATTCATTTTTTCGTGAAACAAATTGAGCCACCGCTGAAGCTGTCCTACAACGCCCTTGCTAGCTCAACAATCCCTATTAGTAGCACCACCACCACACACCATCCACCACTTTGTCCTCTCTCTCTCTCTCTCTCTCTCTCTCTCTCTCTCTCTCTCTCTCTCTCTCTCTCCTCAACTCGCCGCCAATAGCTCTAGGCGGGCGGTTCCCGACATGGAACTGGAAACCGCCCACTAAGGACCGGTTACGAAAAATTAAAACCGGGAATTGCCTGTTGGTTCCATGGATCCATCGGGAAACCGAACCGCCAGTCCGGTCCGATTCCCGGGTGAGTCCGTGGAACTGGTCCCACCAAGTTTTACACAAATAGAGGTGACCGAGAGTGAGAGAAGGAGGCGATGAACGGCTAAAAGCGCGGCCGTGAGTTGATAGGAGTTGAGAATCGAGCTTTAGATTAGGGATTTTATGGTTTTCATTTTTCTAAAAATATTTTCTTTTTTTTTGGTTGAAATTTTTCTAAAAAATTATATATATATATATATATATATATATATATATATATATATATATTACTGGTCCGGTCCGGGTGGGCGGGTGGGCGGTTCCACGCCTAGAACCAGGAACTGGACCGGTCCTCACAGGAACCGCCGATTCCGGGCTGGTTCGGTCCGATTTTGGGCAGTTCGGTCCGGTTTCCGGTTCCTTTACACACCCCCACTACGGTGGTGTAATGGAGAGGTTTTTGTTTTGTTAAGAATTATATCCACACTTATCTTGGTATTGGTATATGGTATTTTACGTGAATTATATGGACGCAGGAGCAAATTTCCTGCTATTAGGATTGGAGGAAAATACGACCGAAGTCAAATAACTTTAGTTGCCATCTCTGTTTTTTTTATTTTCACCTCTTCATTTTTCTATAAAAATAAGTTAACAAAAAGTAATAAGTTGTTGGTGAAGAATTCATCTTGATTTTTTCCTCTAGTTTCTTGCCATAAATTTTTTATATTAGCTGCACTAGCTTGTAAGTTTCATATGATGTTATAGATGAACAAAATCAATCATTTTTGTACTCCAGGGCACGAGTGTAGAGACCAGAGTACCAAATCCTCTAACGCCCCCGACCAACTATACCAATCTTGGGGTTGATGTACAAATAAATTCGAAAAAATTGATGAAAAATTACGTGGAGAGGCTAAAAGTTAAAGTCTTCTTCACAATTTACAGGGCATTGTTGAGAAAGATGTCATGCACATGATTTGAACAGTTATGATATTAGGATACCGGGAAATTCTTGAATTTTTTAGCTATCACTGAAATTGATGCAACTCCTAACCACTCTATCGATATGCTAGGATGCACCGACACGCTTCAGAAGCGGTGTCCGACACGTGTCGCGTGTCCGACATGCTCCGACACGCTCGGACACGCGGCCGACACGCTTGGACACACGGTCAACGCGTGTCGGAGATCCGACAGGCTGTCAACGCACCGGACACGCCGGCCACACGCGTGTCCGGCACCGAGGGTCGTGGGTCACGAAGGAGTTAGAGAGAGGAGTTGTAGGAAGGAGATGAGGACGTAGGCGGGGCCAACGAGCGGGGCCTCTTCGATGAGGCGGAGGCCGACGCCGCCGCCACCGACTTGCGGGAGCCGCCGCCGACGGGGACGTTGTGGATGGTGCCGCCCTGGGTCCAGTAGCGGCGGTGGGACTTGCAGAAGTGGCGGGGCTGGGAGAGGTGTTGGTGGAGTCGCAGCGCGGGCAGGGCAGCGCCTCCGCTTGCGGTGGCCGAGGCGGATGGTGCAGGCTGGCTCCTCCCCCGCGGCGGCAGCGGAGACCTGAGGCTGGGCCGGCCTACGCTCGCGCGTGTCCGAAGGCATGTCTTCTCCAGTTCTCTCCTTCGCGGGCGTTGAGAAGCGTGCGGATAAAGAGTGTTAAAAGCGAAGGCTTTGGAGGAGGGAGAAAGAGAACGTGGTGAGAGTCCGGAGACGTGAAGGAGAAGTCTAGAAGGCAACATTTGTACTTTCCTTTTTTTCAATTTTGATTATTTATTTTTAGTTTCTTAACTAATATATTTATTTATACATAATTATTTTTTAAAAACTTATGTGTATAATTTTTTTAGGGTAAATTCATTCTAGGATTTTTATTATTATTTATTTACTTATTTGAATCAAATTTAAAAATAATAATTTATTATGTATATAGAAAAATATATATTTAATATACAACGTATCCTAACGTGTCGGAATTCTCTATTTTTTGAGAAATAACGTGTCGCGTGTCGTGTCGTGTCGTGTCGTGTCGCGTGTCGGTGCTACTTAGTCGATCTGTTTCCTTGTTCGAATGAGTTATTAGATAAAGGCTTAGATTCATCGATCGTCATGTTTTGATATGACTCTTGAGCCAATTGATAGAAAATTTCAATGCAATATAATCGGGGTTTTTGGCTCTGATACCAAATAATATAGAATGATCCTAGATCTGGTACCAAATAATGCGGCAAGGAGGAGGAGGAGGAGGACACCAGAGGAGGAAATCATCTCAAATTCTTCAAAACCCAATCATAACAAAGGTTAATAACAATAAGCATTCCTTGTTTTCAATCACCTAATTAGATACATTAGATTTGAGAACTCGTTAGATGTATAACAATAATCATATAGTAAGGTTCCTGTCCCCATCAGAAATGGAGCTCTTAAGTTGTTAGACATCATCCTAAAGTAGTTTGACCCCCAAAACTCGAATGTCAAATCTTACGGGTGGCTGGAGTTATTTGTGTGATTAGACCCATTTTAACCTCATGTATGCATGAGCGAGAGAGAGAGGAAGAGAGAGAGGGAGAGAGAGAGAGAGAGAGAGAGAGAGAGAGAGAGAGAGAGGACCTTCAAGTGGATCTGTACGTGGATCTGCAGTTACTGGAGGTGCGTTCACAGTTACTGTAGGAGCACCTCCAGGTGAAGGTAGGTGAATACACAGTTACTGTAGGAACACCTCCAGGTGAAGGTCGAGCTGCAGGTGAATACACAGTTACTGTAGGAACACCTTCAGCCATGGCCTTGTCGAGGATCACCCAGAAAAAGGAAGCGAGGAAGAGGAAGAGGAAGACGAATCTCGAAGGGAGATGCATGGACTCCATTGATTTCTTTAACACGAGACGCAAGCATTATCTGAAACACGCATCAGCGAGACCTTTATCTTCTGCTGCTGGATTTAGCCGGTCAAGTCAGAGTCAATGAAGTTCTCATCGGGCAAACGGATGAAGATTCGGGAAATGCTAACCGTATTGCTTCACGTTGGGGGCATAGACCGCTGGTCAAGCCTTTTGGCCTTACTTGCAACCATTTCCAAACATGGTATTAACGGCGCGACGTCACATCATATGTTGATGAGATACAACTGGAAATCATGTTAATGCCCAAATTGCGTGGACCGCAAGAAGCCAAAGTTATGACGGCTAAAATTGTCTAAGATTTTCCAACCACTGTTCACATCTGGTCTTGCGTGATTTAACGGAAAAATTATAAAAAAGTCCTAAATTTATTATACTTGTGCCAATTTAGTCTTAAATCTTTTGATAATTTATCAATGTAGTCATTCCGAGTAAGTTTGATAAGAAAACGCTGACGTAGCAATCCAGTTAGCGTCGGTGACGTGGATAATTTTTTTAAATTTTTTTAGGGGAAATTCCAAATAAGAATCCGAAATGGACTCATTTTCTTAAATAAGGGCCTGAAGTGGATGTTGTTTCAAATAAGGACCTCAAGTGGCCTAGTTAGTATAAAAAAAGGGCCTCACTTGCTAGCCGGCCAAATGTTCACCGGTGTGGACATTTTCCGGTGATTAAAATAGGGGTAATTTTGTCCGAAATTTGTAATTGGCTAAAAAAATTAGGAAAAACCCCAAGTTGAATTAAGTTTAGGTTAATCCTTCAGACGTTTTCGTTTTCCTCTTCCTCTCCCCCGCTGCTCCTCAATCAAATCGCTGCCCGGTCCCCGCTCCTTGTGAGCATCAGTCTATCTATCATTCCCTGTCGTTGCGGATGCTTTCTTTAATCAGATGGTGTGCTTTTCTATTGTTGGAATTTTTAGAGCTCTGGGAAAATCTTCGATGCTTGAGAGCAATGTCGGGAGGGATTTTTTGCCTCGTATTTCTGGTCAATCTGACTTCTTTTGGCAATACACACATTGCTAGTTCATTGGAGCTTGAAAAGGCCGAATTCTTTCTTGGAAGTGTTTGTGAATGCTGTTTGTTAGCCAAGTAATGATGTTCGCGATATTCCGGATGAAATCAAAACTCTAGCTGTCTGTGGTGATCAGCTGAGAATTCAACAAGTATTGGCTGATTTCTTGTTAAATATGGTGTGTGACATGCTCCATCTCTAGGGGGTCGGGTGGGAGATTCACGTTCATCCAAGTCTGAAGCAAACTGCTAGAGGGCTAAGTCTTGTGCACAACGAATTTATGCATTCTTTTTTATAGATTTCTATTTGTTTTTAGTATGTTCTATGGATCCATGCATTGTCCTATTCTGATATGGTTCCCTGATACGGCTTTCTTTCGGGCTAAGTCAACTATCCATTTTTTTTTTTGGGTGATCTTATATTCAATGGTGAATGATATGATCTGTCTTCTCATCGCTCATCACGGTTCTCTATTCTTATGAATTCAGGCTTTTGTGATGCAAGACGACGTATTGATAACAAGGCCAACTGTGAGAGAAGCTGTTCATCACACAGCTCAGCTACAATTGCCAGACTCCATGCCAGTATCCGAGAAGAGGGAACGAGCAGAAATGGTAATAAGGGAAATGGGACTGCAAGATGCCATGCACACAAGAATTGGAGGCTAGGGGTCCAAAGGATGAAGTGGTAGTCAAGAGAGAAGAGTTAGCATTTGCCTGGAAATTGTCACCTGCCCGAAGCTTCTCTTCCTCGACGAACCAACCAGTGGACTCAACAGGGCAACATCCTATTATGTCATGAGAAGAATAGCCAGCTTAGACCAAAGAGACAGAATCGGAAGAACTATAATCGCATCAATTCATCAGTCCAGTAGGGAAGTCTTCCGGCTCTTATTGGGTGCTTTAGATTGGTTGTAGTAGGATGGGCTGTGATCACTGCATATGATCAGTGGGAGGTTGTTTTGTAAAACTCATCTGTTGTCTTCTTTCTTGTAGTGTCGTGTGCACAAATTAAAGCTATATACTCTTTTGTTGTCTCTTTTTGTAATGGAAATATTGAAGTTCAATTAATTCAAGTGTTCGATGATGGGTTACTGATGATGCTTTTTGGTACCACAAGCTGTCTTTGGTTTCATTTATGCCGGCTGTTCTATATGTTGTCGTGTACAGAGCTCAAGAAATCTGTTTTAAACTGTCTACAAGCTTTGACAGAGCCTAGTGATGTTCTACATATTTTCTTTGGCCTATACTACAGGGCATTTTAACTCAGTGTGTTGTTGGACAGCTGTGCTCATTGCTCTTTGCAGGTCATTTTTCTTGATGTATCTATTCTACATTTTCTTGTTTCTTGTGGGACTGATGAGCTCATTTAAACTTGTTGTCAATACCACTATACTACAATGAAGTGCTAGGACATTCCATAGCAAACTAAATAGCATTAGATAAACTTGAATTGATCCTCATTGTATGATGGCAAAGAGAAACATCCCAACACAAGAAATCTTCTCAACATAGTTTACCTATCCATACTTTAAGATGCTTCCAAAACAGAGCCATCCATATTAACTACTAGTAAAACAAGAAGAGTTTGTGTTGTTGGTCTTGTTACTCTTGCATATCTCAAAAAAGTTGCTCTTCTTCGACCACTTTTATGTTGAGGTCCTTACATCCTCCTCTTTACCTATAGTTGAATCACAAAATAAATCACTAGTCAAAACAAAGGCAAGTACAAGTAAGAACAATTTTATGACAAAGTCAAGCACAAATAGATTCTTGCATCTTCTCTCTTCCCATAGATGATATTCAGATAGGGAGATCACGATACAGACTTTCTTGACATTGAAATTAGTACCGGCAGTAGCACTTCTTCCTCACAATCGATTTAGTACCATACTAACCCATGATTTCTCCCTCAATTCTTGTACTTCATTGTTGTCTTCTCAAACCCAATTGTAGGAAATTGCTTTGCATACTCTTTGAAGTTTAGCAATCTCTGATTGAAAGTGAGGGGAAGATTGCATTGTGGCCAGGAAGTCCTTCAACTTTGTTCCTGTTAGACCAAATTTTCCAGCATAGAACATTAAATAGACAATAGAATAAGTTAAAGGATAAAGGCGTGAACCAAAAAGAGGAAGTGGTAGAGAAAAAGCATTTAGCATGTTTGATTGCATGAGGTGATCTGAACCAAGTATAATTGGCAGAGAGAAAAATGATTTTGGTAGAACCATTCACCTTTGGTTTCGGCCTTGATTTTCACTGCCAAACCGAACGCAGCATCAAAGAACTCAGCTACTTTCACATAGCCCTCTTCAACAAGAATACAAAAGGATGGACAAATTCTTAAGTAACCAACATAAAAACCTTGAACCCGAAAGCACAATCTAGTTCATAAGTAACCAGCATAAAAACCCCGAACCTGAAGCACAATCTAGTCCATAAGAAGCCTCTATCCATTCTAATGCCACCAGGAACCATGGCAGATACAGCTCCTGCAGCAGTGTTTTTGTTGGCAGCAGTATGAACAGATTCCATCATCTTTTCGACTCTGGAACTATCAATTCCCTGCAGAGATAAGAAAGCAAAAAGAAGGACAAATTGATTCCTATTTTTGATGGGTAAAGGGTAGTACAAGTGAAGTGCCTATCTTAGATGAACTATAATGTTTATGCATAAGTTCATAGATAGTAGGTTCATAGAAAGGAGAGAATGTGAAGTTCCTGCATTACCTTATTCAAGTTCTTCAAAACCAAATGATTTTCAGTCCCCCCAGCAACAAGTTCATAAAAGGGAAACAAACAGAGAATTTGAGTACCCACATCTCGAGCAACGAGTACCCACAAACAAAGTATTTGGGTACTCCACGAACATCTCGACCTCGAGTACCCATATCTCGAGCACAATTCGAATAACTTCCACGGACCCAACCGAGAGACAGAGAGAGAGCACGTACTTTTAAAACTCGGGGAGTCGGGGATCGTGCTCCATTAACAGAGAATTTGGGTGCTCCAAGTAAGGGGGAAGAAAGAACGTAGAAGACAGTAGAAGAACAAGAACGTGAAGAATTTGGGTTTTTTTTTTCTTTTAGGGTTTGTTAGTTTTTATACATATTTTTTTAGACAAAATTACTCATATTCCGATCACCGGAAATGTCACACGCTTGCCGGCTGGCGAACATTTGGCCGGTCGACGAGTTCAGATCTTTATTTGAGACTAGTTTAATCATTTCATATCTTTATTTGAGACAATGTTCACTGCGGGTTCTTATTTGAGAAAATAGCCTTACTTCGGGTCTTTATTTAGAATTTTCTATTTTTTTTTATTTTCTTAATATTTTCCTTTTTATTTTTTTTGTTTTTTCTTCTCTTTTCACTGGTGGTCGGTCTCAAGTGATGGCTAGCCACCAACGATGTCTGGAGAGGGCTGGGCGAGGGCGACCCTTGCTCGACCTGGCGAGGACCATTGATAGATACCGAACGGTGCAGATTGGACCGCCACATCAGAGTTTTTCGGTTAAAATTGGCCGGAAGAACTACATTGACAAATTATCAAAAGGTTTTGGACTGAATTGACACAATTAAAAAGTTTGGGACTGAATTGTCACAAATATAATAATTTTACGACTTTTTTGGTAATTTTCCTGTGATTCAACCCATCTTTGAATTTCCAACTCTGTTGCACATGTCATTGAGGCTAGTTTCATCATATAGCACCTTGAATCTTACAATATTAAGTTGGCAATCTGCTAAAAACCAGTAGAATTCCCGGGCGCTCCACGGGTTCTCCTCTTTTTATGCTCTACCGAAGTGTGTTCGCCTAGTGTTTCTTGAACTTGTCTCATATGGCTTTTCATATTTCCTTTTTGTCTATTTTTCTTAAACTATTTAATTTATTTTATAAAAATATTTAACTTCCGTATTCAATTTATAATGCGTTTGGCATACATTGATTTTTTTTGTTGGCCCAATTTTTTTTTTTGTAAATTATTAGTCTCAATTCAATGTCGAACAATGTTACGAGTACTTGCCCAGTTCCAGCATCAACCGTGAGTTGATGCATGTCCCTACTAGTAAATATCTTTTTTTTAAAATTATTAAAAGTAAATTTGGGAAATGCCAAAAGTTACAAACATTTGTTTTTGCTTCTATTCATGATTGCCTTATGCATAAATTAAGGGCCTGTTTGATAATGTTTATGCTCTTGGGAACAATTTCCATTCAAAAATAGTTTTTTTTTTAATTTCTATTCCCTGGACGAGTTTCTCAGTAGAAAAACACGTTTGATAACTGCACAAAATTTCTATAAGTGATCAATTTTTCAAATTTGTGATAATTAAGTGAGCGAAAAAAAAGTTATGGTCTTCAAGTGAACGCCGTATAAAAGTTATGACACTCCTGCTATTCTTTTCCCGAATTTTCCCCAAAAGAGCTTTGTTGTTTTGTTCACTTTGCTAGGTTGGACAAAAATTTTCCACATTGGATTTCAATTTCTTTTGAAGAAGCCACATGTGAGCCGAAAAATAATTTAAAAAGCCACATAAGATTTTGGCTAGAATTTATAGTCAGAGGCACTTAAATAATCGCTTTTTCTACGACTTGGCACTTAAGTGATTTGACAAAAATACGTCGACCAATGCTTCGGATTAATCTTCACGTCACGTCACGTCATGCGATACCTTCAATTCAATCAGCTGCTCCGTCACTAAGCTTTATGGATTTCCCTGTTTAAATAGGAGAGTTCAGAACTAAGTTTATACTTCAATTATGTATGTAATTAATGAAAATAAAAAGTAGGGAATAGCAAGGGAAGCCAAAGAAAAGGGGCATGCCTATGATTTGCCGAGGTGAGTTGCAAGGATTGTGAGATTCATGACATGACGATCGATTTTATTACAAAAACAAGAAAATTATAACTTTTGATGAAGACGTATTATCACTCTACGTACACCCACCAAACCCAAAGTGTCACCACAAGATTCAGGAATGGAAAGGGGGAAAAAACACTGAGCACTTACAGGAGTTTCATGAGCTTAACCACAGTGGAAAGACAAATGAAAGAGAGTTGACCAACTTAGCAGTTAGGGTAGTTACTCACTTAGGATTGGCTTGACGGCACTCGGGGGCGACTCTTCTCCAGTGTTGGCCAGGCTCATATTTGCAGAAGAGTCGTCGTTGCGCAAGTTTCCCTCCGTAACTGTTCTGCTCATCATTTTGACAAAACTGCCATACATGTTCTCAGTCAAGTAACCTGGCTTTGAAGGCACAGGTATGACATTGGTACGGCCCAGAAGCATCGCCACTACACTGGACATCGGCGGCCTTAGAGACGGCTGCATCTGGGTGCAGAGGAGGGCCACTTGAATCACTTTTGTAACTTCCTCCTCTTCAAATTCTGATAATTTAGGGTCCACTAATTTGACATGGCAGTCGTTCTCGTACAGGTGCCAGGCCTTAAAAGCAAAAAATTGCAGCAAAATCAGCAAACTAAAGTGCATGATCGAAATCCAAAGGACTATTATAAATGAAGAACAAAAGGCCATTCGCCCCTGTTCTTTTTCCTAAAAAGGTTAAGACATTTGAGTAGTCAATCCCTTCCCAACTATTGTTTTCTTGGATGCCCATTTCTTTCAGTCAATGTGCAGATGGAAACAGACTATCTGCACCCTTTGGAATCAAATTTTTTGGCTCATTTTTCCGATATAATATCATTAATCTAAATCCAAAATGTGTTGTTTCTGTAAAAGAGGCTATATATCCATTGTTCAGCACATCAAATTAGATATGCAGTAGATCTTTTAACTGAAGCAGAAGCAGTTTAATTGAATACTCTGTAAGTGCATTGCCTATGATGTTAACACAGATATCACTTGTCTTTATCATCAGAGAAGAATAAGTACGCAGCGACATCTCACAAGCCCCTCATAGTCTGATATGCAAACAAATATGCATGATTCTATACCTCCACACAACAAGCATAAACATACATATGCATTACCGCATTATATGCACATGCAGGGTGCACACACCTTCATGTCAAGGTGTATGTGTGAGAGGGTCTTAGGCAATACATCGGGAATGTAGTGTAATGTGAGCAGTTAATATATCTAGTCGGCCCATAACTCATTGGCTTAAGCTTTTGCGTGAAGGAGAACCCACCTGGATACATTGACACGTTCGTATCTCTCTAGGTGAAGGTATCGAGCTTCTTTGTAAATTCTCATAGTCAGTTGAAAAATAAAAATGAACTTAAACAAAGTAAAAAATCCATATGCAAATAATTTTGTTCATCCCTACCCACTCAAGGAGAGATTCCTCTACCAATGCACAATTTGGCTTTCCGCCAACAGTCTCTGAAGCCACCACGCCAAAGGCAAAAGCATCAGCCTTCTCAGTCAGGTGCCCACGCATGGCATACTCCGGCGCCAGATACCCACTATTCCAATTCAGAAAATAAAATACAAAGGTACTCATAAACATTATATACATACAATAATAAAAAAAAACAAAGAGGCTGAGCGTTCAGTATCTTACATTGTCCCTGCAATTTTAGTGCTTATGGGAGTCATTCGATCATTGTAAAGCTTTGCCAATCCAAAGTCCGAAATTTTTGGATTAAGACTTGAATCAAGCAGAATATTGCTGGCCTTCACATCTCTCTGCACAATTCTAACTCTTGATTCTTCATGAAGGTAAGCTAGTCCTCGTGCTATGCCCAAGCATATATCATAACGAATGCCCCAGTCAATTAGAAGGCCTGTTTTCCCTGTCCCATTCATGTCAGTAGTAATATTGTGTAGCATTTTTGCATCGATTGGAATATCCATGAAATGCAGAGTATTGACATTTACCAAATAAGGCATGATCGAGACTACTATTCTCTAGAAACTCATACACAAGGAGGCGTTTATCACCATGTACACAACATCCATACAACTTTACGAGGTTGCGATGATGAACAGCAGATATTGTCACAATTTCTGCAAGAAACTGATTGTTTCCTTGGTCGGATGTTGCAGAGAGTTTCTTCACAGCAACAAGTCTCCCATCACTGAGTGTTCCCTACAGCGTAGAATTATCTATGCCTTAGGGACATAATCGTGTTTAAGAAACTATCTTCATCGAACATTCACATATCAGAGAAAACAGTATCATTTAGTCTTTTGCAATTTATAGACTTGAGGCTCAACTAAGGGTCCATCAGACAAATAAAATCGTGAATCATGAACTTGAAAAAATTAAAAATTCTTCGGTAATCTATTGAAGTGTTTCAAGCTTTTAAATACAGTGGAGTTAAGGATGCAAGCAGTTCAGAGGAAAATCTGAGCTGAATGTCACTTTGTCCAAGAGCTAAGTCAAAAGCATTAACTTGTTAATTTGGTCACCAGTAATTTGGCGGGGGCTCAGGTCAAATAAATATGTTACAAGCTAAAAGGATCTGACATGAATGTTTCCATTGAGAGAGAACGCCAGGAAGTGTTATAAGGGCTGTGTAGCAGACAGTGGATGGTCTAATCTCCTAAAGAACGTGTTATGAGAGCGTATGAACAATGAATGATGGAGCATAACAGCCAAAGGGTTAAAAAACTTTCTAGAAAGTTTCTGTTCATCATGCCACTACTACCATGGCTCAGCCAAAATATCTTTCAACTAATGAACTCTACTTTTTTTTTCTCTCAGACGGAGCTGACTGCTGCACGATGATATTTTCTTTAATCGCATGTGAATAATGCAGAAAGGATAGCATGTTAACACCGAAAAATAATTTCTAAGATGATACGAACAGAACTTTTCAAGACAAGGAAACTGAAAATATTGCATATCCCCTCTAATACTTGACCAACCAGAGAACATTTTTTATTTTATAAGTTCGACACATGTGAATGAGCATTGTCTTGTCAAGACCACTTAATACACCCCATTCATGAGTGCATATACAATATCAAACTTGTGGCCGACACCTCTTTTGGCACGAGCCAGTAACGCTTTGTCCTGCCTCGGTGAAACAAAATAGATACATGTTCATTCATGATATTCAACTATTATTAAATCTAAAAAATTAATGATCCACTGAAGAAGAAAATATTCGGTACCATAACAGACCTGTGGGTTCTAGTGATTCTATCTTAACTACCTAGAGATTACAAGAGTTAGCCCATAGGAACCAAATCTTCACATAGTACATTCTCAGCTGATAATTTCCAGTGAGATGATCAAGTGTAAGTTACTAGCATGCACATAGGACCTAGTGCTCTGAAAAAGATATATAATATTAGCTTTAATCAATCAAAACCAAAGGTTAACCAGAAGATTATGAAGTAAATGTAATTTTGGTTATTCTATGAACAGGATAATCTGCATTCAACCATCATCATAAGCAGCGATTTCCAAAAAAGGAACGTATCTTCATTTCCGAAAAACTCTTAGTTTCAGCTAAAATATAATAACATTACCATTTAGAAAGAAGGTGCAAACACATTTAGAGACAGTAGAGAGAATGACTTTCTGTGCACTTCAGCTGGCCTGATGGACACAGCTGGTAAAATCACATGAACACAATAAGAGGCAATAGGTACTGATGAAAAACACCAATGCAATGTGACATAATACGATCAATTCAAATTTTGACATGAATTGACACCTGTTTTAGAGTAAATTAAATGTTAAAATGTTACACTGTGGACAAGAATTACAAACAAGACCAGGAAGAGTAGAAAGCATTGCAAAGCCCTAGAGGACAGAAAACTCGTCTCTTCCCATATTCCAAATATCAGGATGCAAGATTACCTTATAAACAATTCCAAAACCACCCTGGCCCAGCTTATTGGCAAGGCTGAAACCATTTGTAGCATTGTGTAGCTCTGAATAGTTGAAAGTCAATGCCTCTCTAGCAACTCTCAGGACATCTGCATAACATAGCAAGAACAAGTTTCAAATTTACTCATCACCAATCTGCAAAGAACTGACACTGCTTTGCGAGGTCACCACAGTGCTCTCCCTCATGGCAGACAAATTATTAAACAGAAGCACGTTTTCCAGAATTTTGGGCACACTTCTCTTGGAAGTTAAATCTTTCAGTCAATTATATTACGTTTATTTGAAAGGTAATTATGCATTAATGCACAAGGTAGAGAAGAGATGATAGATCTCCTTTACTCATTCTTCAGGGAAATTCCTTTGGAAGCATGTCCTTGGTTAAACATTTCACATCTCCTTTACCACAGAGGCTCGCTTGTGACAGAAGACGTCATGAACTTTAAAAGAGACAGATTATTTACTAGCAAGATAACTGATAAACTGGTTCCAAAAAGCAGAAGCCCGCTATAATATAAAGAATGATTGCATAGGCACATTCCACTGGATCAAGTCACTCACATAAGGAGAAACATGGGACTCGCATTGGGCTGAAAAAGGCACATGTTCTTGACATATTTTTTTGCTATTACATTGCATTTTCTGTCAAATAATCCATTGAACAACACTATGCAGAATGATTTTCCTATATGGTAGCGTATCTTGTTTAAGAGGAAAACCATGTGATTGCATTGAGGAATATGACAAACAATTAAAACTAGACACAAAGACTAGAGTATGTCTGAAATTATATGAGACTACCTTTTTTCTTTGGTCGAAATATGAGACTACCTTAAACCATAAATATTGGGACAATAAAGCACCATAGCAACGTTACTAGACACTCTGAAACAACGTAAGTGCAATTAAGAACCTTCAAACATGGCTATTTCAAGAGCTATTAAACACACATGATGCAAATTATTTCACCTGTCTCTTGGTTGGAGCTTGGGCTTTTCCTTATTCTGAGAAAATATAAAGCTACAAAAATAGATAGAAAGAACATGACTCCAACACTAATGGCAATGGCTGCGACCAAAGGCATCATATTCTTCCTCTTGTCTGGAAAAGTAGGTGTAAAATCTGTAGAAGCATTTCAGGCCAGTGATTACATAGTGTGAATGTGCACTGGTCAGAGAATGACATTCGGTCCATATGTACCTCGAGAAGGCATGCAGCATGTCCCTTTTCCAGCCCAAAAGAAGTGAATCTCAACATATTTTTCAAGTACGTGAACCTTAAATGCCTTCTCGACAGCTCGGAAGGACCTTCCACTGGCCTGCTTTCTAATGTCAAAGTCTTTTAACATCAAATTTCCCTTAAATAAGCCAAAAAAGACAGATCAGGTTACCTAGTACAGTTTGTCGTGCTAGATGAAGAAAACTTAACAGCGCTTATTGTGGTAGATTTTTACAGAAACCTTGTCCACCTTCTTCTTGAAAAATTATCTATCGGAAACCTCAGAGAAACTTATCTCTCCATCACTGATTTATAGGCTGTAATATGAGTTTGTACACTGGTAGCGAAAATTGTAAAAAGGGATGAACCAAGAACACAGAGACAAAAATGATAGTAATTTCCTCTCCCATCACGAACTGGACAAGATAAATTATTGGACTGAGGATAAAATTGTTCAAGGTGCTTAATAAGCAGTCTTGTGCAGTGACTTCAAAAGTAAATGACCGTCATAAGCCCGACACTGTTGATGAAGAATTGTGAGACAAAAATTGAGCATAGTTTCAACTAAAGTCATAAGCTCATAAATAGCCATGCCGATGATGTTAATTGTTGTGCATCCAGCACATCTTACAGGATTTTCATTCCATTAAAATACTTTATGCAGCATAAAGGTCTAAAGACTTGCCTGAATATATATGTCAAAGAGACGCCTTCCCCGACTTGTCCACCGGGTATCATCTGGAAAAGCTATTTCCGCAAACCCAAGGTTCACTGTGTAGTTGCCATTCTGGAGTCCCAACCCATAGTATCTCAGTGATGACGCAGATGTCCTTGTTGTTTAGAAGAGAGCTCTGTCTGGCATATTCAAGATGGCGTCGGAGGTTGAACATGTGAATTGGAAGTTGGTAGCGTCGCTAAAAATCCCAACATTGCTAACTGCCCACCTCTTTGTCTCGCTAACGAAGAACGAAGCTGGACCAATGCTGTTGGAAATGTCACCCTCAAACAACGTTCCATCAGAAGATTCAACCTGTGGACCCCCAGAATTGATTGCAAAACTAATATCTGCAACGGAGAACATAGTTTATCTGGTTGAATACTATTATAATGTCCTCAAGAGCTTAAAAAGTCAGATGGAGGGACACACACATATATATATATATATGTGGTCCATATAAACCCCATGACAAGTGATGTGGAATACTTTTAACAGCTCCTCTCTTGTGCAAACGTGATTGAGAACAACACATGAATTTAACGAATGGGGAGTCACACATGTGAAATAAATCAAGGCAAAACCTACTTTGATATCACGTTAGAATATCCAACTCAAAAGCTTAAACTGTTAGACAGAGAAATATCACATGTATATAAGGCCAAAATAAATCTCATAAACAAGCGATGTGAGATATTTTTAATAGATATTATGCATTGTCAAACAACTATGTTACACTATGAACGGCTTACTGAAAAAGTTTCAGCTTAGTTGTATCCGACCTTTACCAAGACCACGTGCTCAAACATAACATTGACGCATGCACATACGCTTACATGTCCTTTGTCAGTAGGACCGACTCCTTTAAAAAATGCAAAGCAATTCCACTTTATTGCACAATGTCAGCCATAAAATTGAACTTCGATGAGGTTGAATGTAGATAACAAATGTACATCATGCCGTTCATAATTCAAGTGCTTACGGCGACAATTAAAAAAAAACAATCTCACCAGTAGCAAGACCTCACATGTAATAGCAGCTGGTAGAGTTGATTGAGTTCTTACGCAAAAATGTAATAGCCATTATGCTATGCTAGCTATGCTTGTACTCCAAATATAGTACATGGAGCATGGATAGTTGAGTGCACAAATAACTTCTGTGATAGCACCCAATGTTTCCCTAGTGCCATACAGAGTGGACAATACTAGATTAAGCTGAGAAGCGGAGACAAATCAAAAGCTGCATTAAGTGGCAACTAAGCTTTTTAGTAATTTGATACTCCATTCACATTTGAAAAAGTGAACAACATGACTGTTTAAACCCTTTCTTGGGTATGTTTGTTGTGTTTTTATCTGATGACCCAAAATTATTAGGACAAAACTTGCGAGAAGCATTAGACAGATCCGCAATTTTTTGAAGATTCTTCATTAGGAGCAATATTGTGCAAATCTACAAACTTTGGTGCCTCTTTGTTATGAGGTTCTATCTGTTGGTTTGGCTGCAATCTACAGGGCGATGTTCATAGCTTCCAGGAGGTGGCCTCATTTTCGAGGAGGCTAATTTGCAATCGCATCAGTGTACTACCATAGTCCTGCTTGTTTAGTCAGTTTTTGAGTAATCATAATTCGTGGGTGCAAAAATAGCCTTTCATATGTCAAAATGATGATTGATGCTCCTTCTCATTAGCTTCCAGCTTCCATATTGTTTGAAACGGATTCCTAGAAATCGCAGAAAAACAGAAACAAATTCCTAAATAACGAAAACGAAAACTCGAACTATCGAATAACACCGAAACCATATGCAAAAACGTGCCCAGTCGAAAAACTTGAATCATCGATTATCTAAAGTACATTACTAAGAAGTACGTACCTTGTTTTTCACGGATTAAATGCTCCAATTACAACACCGAGAGAGTACGATTCTTCGATCATCGAGTGAGAGCCCTTTTTCCTTTTCGAGTGAGAGAGTTTCTTGTTTTCTCTTAGAATGAGCACACTCCAATTGACAGAATGTACGTAACATGTCTGCCTCACAAATAACTACCTCGGTGGTTATTTCTCTCTCGTGGGCTCTTTCAAGATTAATGGGCTGGGTTTGGCCCAACATGGGCGGCCCAATGATCACAAAACCCATCATCTCCTACTCGCACATGGTGGGCTAAACATAATTCTCTCTTCTTTGCAATGTTCATACTAGCAAATAATCCGTGCGACTAGCATACTTCGAGAGCTCGTTGCTATGCATCTGTTAAGAATACATAGCAGCTCAAATTTGGGCATAACGTTTTCAAGTAGATATAGTATGTAGTTCCCTAGATCAATCAGTTACATTTATATCTCTCTTGATCTCTTTTAGTATCTCATATATTGTATTCACAACTATGATTTACTCAAAATCATAATTGGTCGATCTGTGAATACAAAAATAGAATGTGACATCATAAACAAATTGATGTTCATCTTTCCTTAAACCTTTCCATTTCAGTCCAGTTTGCTTTTCTAGAAATGCTCCATTAGATCAAATCATTCATGACCATTGGCAACACCCTAAGATAGCGAACACCGAATAGAAACTTTGAGAATAAGTCAGAGTCGTGAGGGCACTAAATGAGGAACTTTTATCCTCAAGAGTCTCACACGGCATAAAGTTGAGATCAAAACTTTTGTCACTCTTATTGGTCGTCTCATGCATACGTAGTATGAAATACGTATTACGGTATTAATTCCTTTTCCATGGAGTGTATGTCTTCACATTCAATACCGTACATATGATAGTTTAGACATAGTCAATGTCTAAACTTGAGTTCATGCATCTACTCTTTCAAAGAATCCATCAGAACTCACATCTGGCATCAAAGACAGATAAAGTAAAATACGTGGGCTATTTTACTTTCGGACATAGTAAATATTATGTGTAACATCCCGAATTTCGATGTAATATCCGGGATCAATGAAACTGATATTATTTCGCATTTCATTTTAGTAAGTCTCGCCCAGAGCTGATCACTCTTGGGATACTAACCATTAGGGTATGGCTAACTAGAAAATGGTACGTGGACCAGGGACCCTATCGCGAAAGGGATACCGATCACGAGAGACGCTGAGAAAATATTTTGGGCCAACGTGGGCCGATCTTAGGAAAGAGTAATGGATTGGGTTTGGCCAAGGCCTACGATGTACAATTGGGACGCAGGTGATTCTGCAAGACCAAAAGTGCACGTGGTCAACCAGTCCTGAACTTGAACCTAATGATTGTGACCTCTGGAACTAATGATAATTTTCTCATTCTCTCAATGATCGAGACCATCACGATACGGATAACCCTAGGTCGATACGCGTAACCTCTAAACAGCCGCCCGTTAGTGAGAGACCCTGAAATTGAAAGTTTAGCGAGTATTGTTCACGGAATTGGGCCCGGATTTCGATATCGATTTTCGAAGGGTTAAGAGACTATTTTTGGGATTCTGACGTCATATTACGCTGGCCACACATGTTTGGAGTTAGTACAAGTGAAAATTGGAATTTCGGTCCGGGGATGAAAAATTACGATTTTGCCCCTCAGGACGCCAGCGTTGCTTTTTGAGGTCAAATGAGGTTATTTTTCGAGGCCGACGCCATTTTTGGGTGGCCATTCATACCAAGAGTCGTTTTGGACAAAAACTGGAATTTCGACAAAAATTAGAAAAATAATATTATTTTATTCTCGAAACTTTGACGTGGATTTTCGAGGGCTTAAAAAGTGAATTTTGCGATTCCGACGCCATTTTAGGTTGGCCACACATATATGAAACGCATATGTGCAAAAATTGGAATTTCGCCCCGGGACCGGAAAAATGACGGTTTTGCCCCTAGGCTATTTTTGGTTCCGAATTTTGGGGAATTTTTAAGGAAATTAATTAAATTTGGACTTATCTTAACTATGGCAGCAAAGGACTAAAGTGACCTTGAATTATTGGATAAGAATTAATCTTAGCCCTTGGATGAGGGGTAAAATGGTCATTTTGGTGAGATTTTGACACTTGGCACCCCTAGCCCTATAATTTGACCAAGTTGGACTGATATTCTCTCTCCTCACTCACTCCCACGATCAGATCAACTCCCCTTCAGAAAATTTTCTCTCATTTTCCCTCTCTTTCTCTCTACTTTCTCTCATTTTCCCTCATTTTCTCTCTCGCCGGAGCTTCACCGGAGCACGCCGCCGACCACCGTGCCCCGCTGTGGACCACCTCAACCACCCTCAGCCTCAGCCTTGCCTTGGCCGACCTTTTCTCTCTCCCTTTCCCTCTTTTTATCTCTTATTTCTCTCACGGTTTAGCCTTGCCGCCGCTTCGGAGCCTCGCCAGAGCTTCACCGGAGCTCCGATCGTCGAACCGTTGCCACCCAGTAGTCTAGCACCGCCATACGTCGCCATCCGTGCCGGCCGTACAGTGTCCGTACGGTACTGTTCACCGTCCCCCGTACGGTCACTGTTCACGCCCGATCGTACGGATCGCCACGGCCATCACCGGCACCTCGCCGGCCACCCGTTTCCGCATGTCCGTACAGTGTCCGTACGGGGTGGTACTGTTCACCGCCGTCCGTACGGTCACTGTTCACCGTCCGTACGCCGTCGCCGGGATTTCCGTCGCCGGTTTCACTGTTCATTAGTGATCGACCGCCATTTCTCCGTCGTCGTGACCTTGGATTAGGTGAGAAAATTCCTAAACCTGGATTAGAACTGATATTGCGTTTTTCTGGACTGGTTTAGATATTTATCTGTATAATTTGGACTGGCTTAGGTAGTGTCCGTGTATAATTGAGACTGGATTGAGGATTGAGTGATAGAAATTATTATTGGAAAAAGTTAGTGAAATATTGAGAATTATTTGGGGAGAGTAATTGGATTAAATGACCAATTGAGGGGCCCATTGGAAATTATCGGGTATGTCCGGATTGACTGATTGTATGTAATTCGTGCTTAATTGTGGTTGATGGTGTACTGCTATGTCGCATGTTGGGTGGTTGATTTTTGTGGAGTGCGATTGGCTACTGTTTGGCTTGCAATTAATTATTGAATTGTGAATCGCACGTTAGGCCACGCGGTATTAATTGGGCCAATTAAGCACGTGTTGTGATATTGGGTGTCTGAATTATATCGGTGCTGGTGGTGCATTGCATTACATAACATGGACACGCATCGCGTATGCCAAGAGTGAGGCATGTGATGAAATTGTGCGAGAATGCGTGTCTGCCATGAGCATGTGATCACCTAAAATACCCTGAAGCGTTATACGTTGGGTTCAGATAATAATGAGTTGTGTGATCACCTAAGGACCTTCGGGTCGTGACCTTTGGGTCGATACCGTCCTTATGCACTTTGAAGCAGGACGATGCCCGGTACGTCCGGAAGACGACCAGCCTCATGCACTTTGAAGCAGGCTCTGGTTCGTAAGTAGATCAGTGTTGCGCCTCATGCACTTTGAAGCAGGCTAAAGACACTAGGCCAGATCGGTTGTTGCGCCTCATGCACTTTGAAGCAGGCTAGACGCACCTGGCCGTGAATTTTGTTGACTCGAGTCGTAATAATAATGAATTGAGCAAGTGTGTCAGTGTGGGCCAGTGGGCCGAAGAAATGTGCATGACATGCCGATGACATTTGCATGCATAAACATGCATTGATTAGCATGCGAGGGTGTGAGAGTCGGTGCATAAGCATGCGATTGACGTACGTGTGATATGTGTGCCACGTATGTGCCGTGATGATTATATATTGAACTACCTAACCTGCAGGGTTAGAGAATTGTTTGATTATTATTGTATTGTGATTTAAATAATTGAATCCGGTCAGGAGATTGCATGTTAGCCTAGCCTAGGTTTAGGGGTTGAACTTACTGAGATTCGTCTCGCGGTTGTGTAAACCGATACTTCTCAGACCCCCGGCCGTAAGGATGGAGAGACCACCGCCACTTTTTGGGATCCCTCGGCAGATCCGGCAGTATGTTACTACCTACCCCTCAGGAAATGGGGAGGCTTTTGTGAGATATCGATCCGATGTAGTTGTGAATATATGCGAGTATTATTACCAGCATTAGGAGTATGTGGCATGGTGCCACCGGGATGCCAATGGAAATGAGGGAGAGCCTCTCAGGACCTTTGATATCCCCGTTGATAGTGTGGGGATGTTGCAACCAATTATAGCGGCTGGTGAAGTAATAAACCTCGAGGCCACGCCTGAATGGATGAGGCAGGAGGAGGAGATGGAGGACGAGCCTAAAGTACTAGCGGAGGACCCCGAGCCGATGGATGAGGAAGAAAATAAACCCGAGGCCATGGAGCAGGACATAGAGGAGGATGGAGAGGTGGCAGAGCTGGGATCAGATGAGGAGGAGTTCGAGATGTACCTGGACCCGGAGTTAGAGATGGACTCCGAGGACGAGCGAGCACAGGCCATGGATTCAGAGGAGTCAGGGCCCAGTGAGGACGCCTCTGAGGAGTTGTCAGATGATTCCACTAAGTCATCCGATCCCGATTGGGAGCCGTAGAGCCGTCCAGGGTTCCCAGCTAGCAGTGAGGGTAGCTACTTTAGGACTGTAGCCCTCTTCCCTAGATAGCCTGACCTCCCTAGCCACTTATCCCTTTTTGACCAGGTGGCTGCTGACTGTTCGTATATTTTGTTGGTACTTGTAAATATTGTACAAAAAGGTTTTAAGAATAGTATAAATGTGTAATTATTTTCTTCAATGATGGTTGTTGCATGGTTATCTTTGGCTCATATTGTAGTTGTCTGGGTTTGTTTGTTTTATGCTTCCGCTTGTGTTTGATCTCTGTATGGGTGTTGGGTCGGCGACGCATCCTGGGACGTCGCAGTCAAACGACCGAAGGTGGGATGCTCGCGCTTCGTGGGGTACGGGGCGTGACATCACCGTTCTGAATTGGTATCAGAGCAAGGTCAGCTCGGTCTAATTAGGTCAATGTTTGGAGTGATAAGGAGCGATGAGACCATGGGTAGCCAGTAGGGTGACCTCGTGTGCTACATGCATCTCCTGACAGTTTGTGATGGTGTTTGAATTATGATTGTGTGACCCGTGAGTGCAGGTGCGACAGGACCCGAGGTGAGTATATGAATCCCTTGGGTGATGAGTTGGCTAGTTTCTATTAAGCCGCATGCTGATTGCTTAATTGTTGTTTGATACCTGCCTAGGGCTTAGACTAGGATAGATTGGTTTAAGTCTTTAATTCCTTTGTGGAATTATAGCAGGTAATTGTAGAACCGAGTAGCCAAGATGAGTAGCGAGGAGAGAGGTATAGGAAGAGTTCCCAGAAGGGGTGCTGGGAGAGGATCCAGAGGTGGAGGTCGTGTTCGAGTGAGAGCAATGAATAATCTAGGAGTTAATGTAGGAGCTGCAGTAGACCCCAGAGTTGATGTTAGATCGGTGGAAGATCCGCGTATGGAAGGAGTTCTAAGGGTATTAGAAAGGATCGGGAATGTATTGGATAGACAAGCTCAAGGGCGTGATAATGTGGCAGCCCAGGCCGCTGAGACTGTTGCTGCTGCTGCTACTGGGAATGAGAATCAAGCTAATGTTGGACAGGCCCAGCCAGCCGGGGTTAGGCAGATGCCCCAGTTAGTGGAACAATTCATCAAGTTGAAGTCGCCCCAGTTCCATGGTCGTGGTGACCCTGAGACTGCACCGAGATGGGTGGAATCGTTGGAGAAAACTTTTAAAGTTCTGGGGTGCACCGATGAAGAGAAAGTGATGCTAGCAGCTTATCAGTTACAGGACGGTGCCAATGATTGGTTGAATGCTGTGGAAGGTAGAGTGTTTTCTGCGGGAATGGCCCCGACTTGGGCTGTGTTTGTGGAAAACTTCTATGAAAAGTATTTCTCGGAGAACGCGCAAGAGAAGAAGTTAATGGAATTTATGTGCTTGCGTCAGGGACAAATGACTGTTGATCAGTATGAGGCCGAGTTCGCGAGATTGGCTAAGTTTGCCCCAACTATGGTGGAGAACCCGAGAAATAGAGCTCGAAGATTCCGGGATGGACTGAAGCCGGATCTTCGGAGTTTGATTTTGTTTCATGATATCAAGGACTATGGGGAGATGTTCAGACGGGCTCAGATCATAGAACGAGATCAGCAGGAAAGGGCAGCCGCTTCAGGATCGCGGTTTGCTCAAAATCGAGATAATCGCCATTTGGGAAAGAGACCTATGACTGGAAATAGGCGATTTGTCCCGCCAGCCAGACGGAATATCGGGAAACCGAGTCCTCAGTTGGGTAGATATGGGGCGTATTTTAAGTGCGGAAGTATGGGACATCATATCCGTGATTCCCTGCAGATGCAACCATCAGGACCGTCCAGAGTACCGCCATCACGAGCTGGAAATCAAGCCGGACCTCCCCCACCGGCTAATCAGGGACGACCGCCAGCTCAAGGAAGGATTTATGCCATGGCGCACAAGGAAGCTGAGAATGCGCCGGGCGTGGTCACAGGTACGATTTCCTTGTGTGATCATGCAGCGTATGCATTGTTTGATCCGGGAGCAACCCATTCGTTTGTTTCAGAGCAGTTTATTGAGTTAGTTGGTATAAAACCAGTGCTGCTTGAGCATGTGCTTTGTGTGTCGACACCTACGAATGATAGGTTGCTAGTTTCTTTTGGATGTCCTAACTGTAAAATAATCATTGGGGGTACGGAAGAGAGTATTGATTTGGCAGTATTAGCTATGTTCGATTTCGATGTGATTATTGGAATGGACTGGTTAGTCCAACAGAAAGCTGTAGTGGATTGCAGTGATAGGACAATCCAATTTAATCAGGATGGATGCCTTAGTTTTGTATTTCTGGGAAATCGAGGAGGAACCTCGATCCCTTGGATTTCTTCGCTTGAGGTGAGTAAGTTGTTGGATGGAGGGTGTGAAGGATATCTGGTGAATGTTGTGGATCCAACAGTTGAGGAACCTAAGTTGGAAGATATACCTGTAGTAAGCAATTTTTTCGAGGTGTTTCCTCAGGAATTGCCGGGTTTGCCGCCTGAGCGAGAGGTGGAATTTGTGATTGAATTGGCGCCAAGGACAGAGCCGATTTCGAAAGCGCCGTATAGGATGTCTTTATCAGAATTGAAAGAGTTAAAGGTGCAGATACAGGAACTTCTGGACAAAGGCTTTATTCGCCCTAGTACGTCTCCATGGGGAGCTCCAGTTCTGTTCGTTAAGAAGAAAGATAGAACTCTGAGGTTGTGTATAGATTATCGACAGCTGAACTAAGTGACAGTGAAGAATAAGTATCCACTGCCGAGGATTGATGATTTATTTGATCAACCACAAGGAGCCTCAGTGTTTTCCAAAATAGATTTGAGGACCGGATACCATCAGTTAAGAATTAGGAATGAGGATATTCCCAAGACTGCTTTCAGAACTCGATACGGGCATTATGAATTTACGGTTATGCCTTTTGGATTAACGAATGCCCCAGCCGCTTTCATGAATTTGATGAATCGAGTGTTCAAGGAATTCCTGGATCAGTTCATGATAGTTTTTATTGACGATATACTAGTGTACTCCAAGAGCCCCGAGGAACATGAGGTACACTTGACTGAAGTGCTACGGACCTTGAGAGAACATGCATTGTATGCTAAGTTCAGCAAGTGTGAGTTTTGGCTCAGCAGAGTAAGATTTCTTGGACATATCGTTTTTGGGGATGGAATTTCGGTAGATCCAGCTAAGATTGAAGCAGTTACTAAGTGGCCTAGACCGACGTCAGTAACCGAGATTCGAAGTTTTCTTGGATTGGCTGGTTATTACAGGCGATTCGTGAAAGGATTTTCGTCAATAGCCATGCCATTGACAAGGCTGCTTAAGAAGGAAGTGAAATTTGAGTGGGATGACAAGTGCGAAAAGAGTTTTCAGGAATTGAAACACAGGTTGACGACTGCTCCTGTATTGACCATTCCGTCGGGCCTAGGAGGATTTGAGATTTATAGTGATGCTTCGCTAAGAGGATTGGGCTGTGTGCTGATGCAGCATGGGAAAGTGGTGGCTTATGCGTCGCGTCAGTTGAGACCGCATGAGATGAATTACCCGACGCATGATTTGGAATTGGCTGCTATTGTGTTTGCACTTAAGATCTGGAGGCACTGCTTGTGTGGAGAGAAGTTCCAGATTTTTACGGATCATCAAAGTCTCAAGTACTTGTTTTCGCAGAAAGAGTTGAATATGAGGCAGCGCCGATGGATGGAGCTTCTAAAGGATTATGATTGCGACATCCTGTATCATTCTGGGAAAGCTAATCGGGTGGCAGAAGCCTTGAGTCGGAAGTCTAGTTTGGCGCATTTGATGGTCAAGGAGTGGACGTTATTGGAAAGGCTCAGGGATTCAGAGTTTAAGTTGGAGATGAGTCAAGTATCGAATTTACTAGCCGCCTTGAGGATTGAGCCAGAGATTCAGATCAAGATTAAGGAACTACAGTCTACGGATCAAGAAATCCAAAAGATTATTGAGATGGATGCAGCTAAGAGGAAACCGGACTTTCAAGTGTCCGAGGATGGAGTCCTGAAGTTTAGAGGGCGATTGTGTGTACCGGATGATGTGAAACTTAAGGAAGAAATCTTATCGGAAGCTCATAGGAGCAATTACAGTATCCACCCGGGGAGTACGAAGATGTACCAGAATTTGAGACAGCACTATTGGTGGAATGTGATGAAGGTGGATATGGCCAGGCATGTAGCTAAGTGCTTGACGTGCCAACAAGTGAAGGCACAGCATTGCAAGCCTGGAGGATTATTGAGACCATTAGAAATCCCAAAGTGGAAATGGGAACATATCACAATGGATTTCGTGACGGGACTGCCAAGAAGCCAGAGAGGACATGATTCAATTTGGGTGATAGTGGATAGACTGACTAAGTCAGCGCACTTCCTAGCTGTGCGAAAGGACTTTGAATTAGAAAGATACGCAGACTTGTATGTAAGGCAGATCGTGAGGTTGCATGGAGTACCGGTATCGATCACTTTGTACCGTGATCCAAGGTTTACGGCCAACTTTTGGAAAAGTTTGCAAACGGCCTTAGGAACGAAGTTACAGTTCAGTACGGCCTATCATCCGCAGACAGATGGCCAATCTGAAAGGACCATTCAAACCTTGGAGGATATGCTGAGAGCTTGTGTGATAGATTTCCAAGGTAAATGGGAGAAACAATTACACTTGGTGGAATTTGCGTATAATAATAGCTATCAGCAGAGCATTCATATGGCACCGTTTGAAGCCTTATATGGTAGAGCATGCAGGACGCCGGTATGTTGGGATGAAGTGGGTGAACGAAGTATCGCTGGTCCAGAGTTGATCCAACAATCAGTTGAGGCAGTTGAGGTCATTCGGGACAGACTCAGGACAGCGCAGAGTCGCCAGAAAAGTTATGCCGATCGAAGACGACGACCTTTGGAGTTTTAGGAGGGAGATCATGTATTTCTCAAGGTGTCACCTATGAAGGGATTATCTAGATTCGGCAAGAAGGGAAAGCTGAGTCCAAGGTATGTTGGGCCATTTGAGATTTTGGAAAAGATTAGTGATATGGCTTACCGACTTGCCTTGCCGCCTAATTTGTCTCAAGTACATAATGTTTTCCACATGTCGATGTTGAGGAAGTATGAGCCAAATCCGAATCATGTTCTAAGGTACGAGGAGATAGAAATGGACGATAAAGTGTCGTACGTGGAAAGACCAGTCAGGATTGAGGATAGAAAAGAGCGTGTGCTAAGGAACAAAACAATCCCGACGATCAAGGTTGTTTGGAAGCATCATGGAACAGAAGGTGCCACGTGGGAAAGCGAAGAGGCTATGAGACGTCAACACCCCCAGTTATTTGAGTAGATAATGGTAGATTGCAAATTTCGAGGACGAAATTTTTGTAAGGGGGGAAGATTGTAACAGCCCGAATTTCGATGTAATATCCGGGATCAATGAAACTGATATTATTTCGCATTTCATTTTAGTAAGTCTCGCCCAGAGCTGATCACTCTCGGGATACTAACCATTAGGGTATGGCTAACTAGAAAATGGTACGTGGACCAGGGACCATATCGTGAAAGGGATACCGATCACGAGAGACGCTGAGAAAATATTTTGGGCCAACGTGGGCCGATCTTAGGAAAGAGTAATGAATTGGGTTTGGCCAAGGCCTACGATGTACAATTGGGACGCAGGTGATTCTGCAAGACCAAAAGTGCACGTGGTCAACCAGTCCTGAACTTGAACCTAATGATTGTGACCTCTGGAACTAATGATAATTTTCTCATTCTCTTAATGATCGAGACCAACACGATACGGATAATCCTAGGTCGATACGCGTAACCTCTAAACAACCGCCCGTTAGTGAAAGACCCTGAAATTGAAAGTTTAGCGAGTATTGTTCATAGAATTGGGCCCGGATTTCGATGTCGATTTTCGAAGGGTTAAGAGACTATTTTTGAGAATCTGACGTCATATTACGCTGGCCACACATTTTTGGAGTTAGTACAAGTGAAAATTGGAATTTCGGTCCGGGGATGAAAAATTACGATTTTGTTCCTCGGGACGCCAGCGTTGCTTTTTGAGGTCAAATGAGGTTATTTTTCGGGGCCGACGCCATTTTTGGTTGGCCACGCATACCAGGAGTCGTTTTGGACAAAAACTGGAATTTCGACAAAAATTGGAAAAATAATATTATTTTATTCCCGAAACTTTAACGTGGATTTTCGAGGGCTTAAAAAGTGAATTTTGCTATTCCGACGCCATTTTAGGTTGGCCACGCATATATGGAACGCGTATGTGCAAAAATTGGAATTTCGCCCCGGGACCGGAAAAATGACGATTTTGCCCCTAGGCTATTTTTGGTTCCGAATTTTGGGGAATTTTTAAGGAAATTAATTAAATTTGGACTTATCTTAATTATGGCAGCAAAGGACTAAAGTGACATTGAATTATTGGATAAGAATTAATCTTAGCCCTTGGATGAGGGGTAAAATGGTCATTTTTGTGAGATTTTGACACTTGGCACCCCTAGCCCTATAATTTGACCAAGTTGGACTGATATTCTCTCTCCTCACTCACTCCCACGATCAGATTAGCTCCCCTTCAGAAAATTTTCTCTCATTTTCCCTCATTTTCTCTCTCGCCGGAGCTTCGCCGGAGCACGCCGCCGACCACCGTGCCCCGCCAGGGACCACCTCAGCCCCCCTCAGCCTCAGCCTTGCCTTGGCCGACCTTTTCTCTCTCCCTTTCCCTCTTTTTCTCTCTTATTTCTCTCACGATTTAGCCTTGCCGCCGCTTCGGAGCCTCGCCGGAGCTCCGATCGCTGAACCGTCGCCACCCAGCCATCCAGCACCGCCATACGTCGCGCATCCGTGCCCGGCCGTACAGTGTCCGTACGGTACTGTTCACCATCCCCGTACGGTTACTGTTCATGCCCGACCGTATGGACCGCCGCGGCCGTCACCGGTACCTCGCCGGCCACCCGTTTTTCGCATGTCCGTACAGTGTCCGTACGGGGGGGTGGTACTGTTCACCGCCGTCCGTACAGCCACTGTTCACCGTCCGTACGCCGTCGCCGGGATTTCCGTCGCCGGTTTCACTGTTCATCAGTGATCGGCTGTCATTTCCCCGTCGTCGTGACCTTGGATTAGGTGAGTAAAATTCCTAAACCCGGATTAGGACTGATATTGCATTTTTCTGGACTGGTTTAGATATTTATCGGTATAATGGGACTGGCTTAGGTAGTGTCGGTGTGTAATTGAGACTGGATTGAGGATTGAGTGATAGAAATTATTATTGGAAAAAGTTAGTGAAATATTGAGAATTATTTGGTGAGAGTAATTGGATTAAATGACCAATTGAGGGGCCCATTGGAAATTATCGGGTATGTCCGGATTGACTGATTGTATGTAATTCGTGCTTAATTGTGGTTGATGGTGTACTGCTATGTCGCATGTTGGGTGGTTGATTTTTGTGGAGTGCGATTGGCTACTGTTTGGCTTGCAATTAATTATTGAATTGTGAATCCCACGTTGGGCCACGCGGTATTAATTGGGCCAATTAAGCACGTGTTGTGACATTGGGTGTCATAATTATATCGGTGCTGGTGGTGCATTGCATTACATAACATGGACACGCATCGCGTATGCCAAGAGTGAGGCATGTGATGAAATTGTGCGAGAATGCGTGTCTGCCATGAGCATGTGATCACCTAAAATACCCTGAAGCGTTATACGCTGGGTTCAGATAATAATGAGTTGTGTGATCACCTAAGGACCTTCGGGTCGATACCGTCCTTATGCACTTTGAAGCAGGACGATGCCCGGTACGTCCGGAAGACGACCAGCCTCATGCACTTTGAAGCAGGCTCTGGTTCGTAAGTAGATCAGTGTTGCGCCTCATGCACTTTGAAGCAGGCTAGAGACACTGGGCCAGATCGGTTGCTGTGCCTTATGCACTTTGAAGCAGGCTAGACGCACTGGGCCGTAAATTTTGTTGACTCGAGTCGTAATAATAATGAATTGAGCAAGTGTGCCAGTGTGGGCCAGTGGGCCGAAGAAATGTGCATGACATGCCGATGACATTTGCATGCATAAACATGCATTGATTAGCATGCGATGGTGTGAGAGTCGGTGCATAAGCATGTGATTGACGTACGTGTGATATGTGTGCCACATATGTGCCATGATGATTATATATTGAACTACCTAATATGCAGGGTTAGAGAATTGTTTGATTATTGTTGTATTGTGATTTAAATAATTGAATCCGGTCAGGAGATTGCATGTTAGCCTAGCCTAGGTTTAGGGGTTGAACTTATTGAGATTCGTCTCACGGTTGTGTAAACCGATACTTCTCAGACCCCCGGCCATAAGGATGGAGAGACCACCGCCACTTTTTGGGATCCCTCGGCAGATCCGGCAGTATGTTACTACCTACCTCTCAGGAAATGGGGAGGCTTTTGTGAGATATCGATCGGATGTAGTTGTGTATATAGGCGAGTATTATTACCAGCATCAGGAGTATGTAGCATGGTGCCACCGGGATGCCAATGGAAATGAGGGAGAGCCTCTCAGGACCTTTGATATCTCCGTTGACAGTGTGGGGATGTTGCAACCAATTATAGCGGCTGGTGAAGTAATAAACCCCGAGGCCACGCCTGAATGGATAAGGCAGGAGGAGGAGATGGAGGACGAGCATGAAGTACTAGCGGAGGACCCCGAGCCGATGGATGAGGAAGAAGATGAATCCGAGACCATGGAGCAGGACATAGAGGAGGACGGAGAGGTGGCAGAGCTGGGATCAGATGAGGAGGAGTTCGAGATGTACCTGGACCCGGAGTTAGAGATGGACTCCGAGGACGAGCGAGCACAGGCCATGGATTCGGAGGAGTCAGGGCCCAGTGAGGACGCCTCTGAGGAGTTGTCAGATGATTCCACTGAGTCGTCCGATCCCGATTGGGAGCCGTAGAGCCGTCCAGGGTCCCCAGCTAGCAGTGAAGGCAGCTACTTTAGGACTGTAGCCCTCTTCCCTAGATAGCCTGACCTCCCTAGCCACTTATCCCTTTTTGACCAGGTGGCTGCTGACTGTTCGTATATTTTGTTGGTACTTGTAAATATTGTACAAAAAGGTTTTAAGAATAGTATAAATGTGTAATTATTTTCTTTAATGATGGTTGTTGCATGGTTATCTTTGGCTCATATTGTAGTTGTCTGGGTTTGTTTGTTTTATGCTTTCGCTTGTGTTTGATCTCTGTATGGGTGTTGGGTCGGCGACGTATCCTGGGACGTCGCAGTCAAACGACCAAAGGTGGGATGCTCGCGCTTCGTGGGGAACGGGGCGTGACATTATGTCCTCATCTTAACACTCAACTAAGGCGACATTTATATTTTAAGCTTGAGTTCTCGATTATCACCTAGATTATAAGTTTAAAATTATCTCATCTCTATTTATCACATAGTAAATAGAGGCGATTACCCATGTGAGTGGGTTAATCTCATCTGTCCGACATACTTTCTCAACATAATATACTAAGGGCCCGTTTGGTAACGTGCCAAACAGTAAAAATTTCTGTTCTTTTGTTCCCAGAAATAGTTTGGGAACAGAAATGCGTTTGGTAAATTTTTTGTTCCCGGGCACATTTTTGCAAAAATTTGTGCCGAGAAATAGATTTGGAAGAGAAACAAGAAGTAAAAAAAACTAGCTTCTTGTTTCTCGGCACAAAAATAAGAAACAATTTTGGAAGCGCTGAGCTTCCAAAATAAGAAACAACTTTTCTCGTGCGTAGACCTCGTTCTCCTCTCCTCCTTCACCGCTGCTGCTCCCGTTCTCCTCTCCTCCTTCACCGCTGCTGCTCCTTCACCTACGAGGCTCCTCCTTCACCGACACCGACGAGGCTGCTCCTTCTCGTTCGAGGTAAGTTCTTGCTGATGACTTGCTCCTTCTTCTCCTTCTCGTTCGACGGCGCTCGCTCGAGCAACCATCGCCGATCTGAGCAAGGGCTCACTCAAGCGAGCGCCGCCCTCGCCGATCTGGGCGACGGCAAGCTGGAGCGAGTGGGCGAGGGCCGCGCTCGCTCGAGCTCGCCGTCGCCCAGACCGGCGAGGGCGGCGCTCGCTCGAGTGAGCCCTTGCCCAGATCGGTGACGGCGAGGCTCGAGCGAGCGCTGGCCTCACCCATCTAGGCTCGCTTTGGCTAGAGCGACCGCCGCCCTCGCGAATCTGGGCGAGGGCCGCGCTCGCTCAAGCCTCGCCGTCGCCCAGATTGGCGAGGGCCGTGCTCGCTTGAGCGAGCCCTGGCCCGGATCGGCGACGGTTGCCCAAGCGAGCGCGTCCGCGGCCCTCGCCGATCTGGGCGACAGCGAGGCTCGAGCCGCACTCGCTCGAGGTCGCCGTCGCCCAGACCGGCGAGGGCGGCGCTCGCTCGAGTGAGCCCTTGCCCAGATCGGCGACGGCGAGGCTCGAGCGAGCGCTGGCCTCGCCCATCTGGGCTCGCTCTCGCTAGAGCGATCGCCGCCCTCGCGAATCTAGGCAAGGGCGCGGTCGCTCGAGCGAGGCCGCGCTCGCTTGAGCCTCACCGTCGCCCAGATCGGTGACGGTTGCCCAAGCGAGCGCGTTCGCGGCCCTTGCCGATCTGGGCGACGGCGAGGCTCGAGCGAGCGCTGCCCTTGCCCATTTGGGCTCCTTCTCGCTCGAGTGACTGCCGCCCTCGCGAATCTGGGTGAGGGCCGCGCTCGCTCGAAGCTGTTGCTTTTCACAACGGCGATCCTTTTTGCATTGGGGTGTTGATTTTCATTTACTAAATTGTTATTCTGTTTTTTTTATCAGATTGAACAAGCTAATTGGTGATTAATCAATTTGAGTAGAAGTTTGTTACGCTTGGATTCAGCTCCACGCTTCTGTCCAGTGCTTTCTACTATTTGTCAAGTTGATTCGCAAAGGTAAAATCCTCACCTGTGGTTATCGCAAAGGCTGACTTTCTTGTGGTTATTCATGGTGGACAATATGTATTTGTTCCGTAGGTGCATTATATTGTGCAGTATGCGCATAAGAAGATCATTATGAGTATTAACATTCTAGCGTCTAGGCAAGCATGTTGAATTTGTGCTGCTGTTTGGGTGTACTTTTCAATAGTTGTTAGTGAGCAAGCTTGTTGTACCTGAATTATCTTTACAGTGAGTGATATGTTGACAATAACATCACGCCCCGCATAACATCCAAGCATATCACTCGTCAAGAAGCCGTATGTATTGTAAATGTTCTTGGAGTCGGATACCCTGCACCTTATCTTCTACTGTCGTCTCTGCATGTTTTGTCATCATCAAGAAGCCGTATGTATGGACTGCCGAGGTTTTATTCAAAACTGATTCCTGGGTGCGTGTGTAACATCTGAAGAAGCACCATATGATAAATGATCTTGTTCGTGTCATCTTCCATACCTTATAATCTCCCTTAGTTCTTGTGTCGAGTGGCGTCTCCTATTGCTCTTCCTGGCCCCTTCCTCCTCGCATATTTTGCTTCTGGCGATCTGCTCACTCGGGTCATTCGAGTAATTTGTAAGCAGGTCGTGTTTCTATGGGTCATTTGATGCAGGAAAAGCTTGAAAAGCTTTATTGATCAGCATCCGACGAACTGTGGGAACATCATCTGACTAGTGATATGCTTGGATGTCCTGCGGGGCATGATTTTTTTCTCTTCTCTTATCTTTACATGACTATGTTATTGATTTAATGCATGACTTATATGATTCTCAATCTATCAAGGTTACATGGCATCTCAAAAAGAGATATTCAATGCAAAGTGGACTGAGCTTTTAACCAACATGTTTGTAAGTTTGTTGGTTGAGGAGGTCAAAAAGGGAAATCGCACATCTTCTACTTACAACAAAGTTGGGTGGAATAATATACGGACTGAATTCATTAAACAGTCAGGATACCAGTATACCTTAGTTCAGTTGAAGAACAAGGTGAACAAACTGAGGAAACAGTATGGTAGTTTTAAGAAGCTTCTTTCGCAATCCGGATTTGGCTGGGATAACGTGAATAAAACTGTTGTTGTCGACGATCCAAGTATTTGGGAATCTCACATCAAGGTATCTTTTAACTTTTGATTATTTTAATTTCATTGTACATGTAAGTTTTAAAATGTTTCATTATGTTTTTGATATGTCATTATTGTGAAAATTGTAGGATAATAGTGAGTGGACAAAATTCAAGAAGGATGGATTTCTCCAGTATCCTGAGCTGTGTATTGTATTTGGTGGTACATATGCTTCTGGGGAGCATGCCATAGGAAATGCCGAAGATTTGACGGTGTCAGAGGAAGGTGACAATGGTGGTGGCGATGCAGACGGTGATCTAAAGGACTTGAGTGATCACCATATTGATGAGACAGTCTTTACATCCGGCAATAGTGCTGATCCAGTTCATGTGAAGCACCGTTTGGATAGGACTCCAAATGCCAAGAGGAGAAGAAAGAATACCTCATCTTGCATTGCTGACACTTGCAAAGCTATACAGGAGTTGATCAAAACTAAGACAAGTCAATCTGTGAGTGGCTCTGCCACCTCACGGGTCACAGAACCACCTGTGGACCCTTACTCTGTATCTGCCGTCATTGATAGCCTACTTAGTATGCCCGACTTGGGACCGGATCGTTATAGCAAAGCTATAGAACGAGCATGTGTTAGTGCCACATGGAGGGAGGCTTTCATCAAAACCCCAGCTGAATGGAAAAATGCACTTATTGAATCTCTTTACTAGCTGTTGGGAAATGTATTGTGGATTGTGTGAGGTTTCATTTGATTGTATGACTTATGTTAGTACTTGATATTTGGCTTTTAGAGATATTGATCTTGAGACTCTTGTACTTTTTGTGGTGCTATGGATACACCAAACTGTTTAGGTGCTATTTATATATTTGGTTTGCTTTCACTTTATGACTTATGTTATTAGTTGTGATTGGATTTTGTTTTTTACATATCTATATTGATGTTCTTGTATTTATTTGATAATATAGGTACTATGGAAGGGGGATCAAATAGTGTGTCTAATGGGCAGGTAGATCCAGATGAACAATTATTGGATGATGATGATGTATATATATTGATAGGATGGTTGTGCATCATTGCGGAGGACATGTCCATGTATACAAGAGAACCTATTAGGGACAGCAAACTATCAGGACCTGAATGGATAAGGGAGATTGTTTATGGACATTCAGATAGATGCTATGAAGCCTTCAGGATGGAGAGACATGTTTTTCTGAACCTATGTGAATTAATGAGGGCAAAAGGTTGGTTGAAAGATAGTCGGTTTATTAGGATAGATGAACAAGTTGGGATATTCTTATTTATGGTTTGTCACAATAACTCCAATAGAGATTTATGTGAGAGATTCCAACATTCAGGACAAACAATTAGCAATTATTTCAATATAGTGTTGAAAGCAATTATCAAACTCTCAAAGGAAGTTATCAAACCACCGTCCTTTGACGTTGTTCCACAAGAAATTCTTATGAATCCTACTCATGAACGATACTTCAAGGTATGATTTTTATTTTTTGAGTTTACATTATCAAATACATGTAGTTGATAATCTTGTATAACATTTGATTTTTATAAATGCACAGGGCTGTGTAGGTGCTATTGATGGCACCCATATCAATGCTTCCGTCCCTGTGTCTGAGCAGATTCCATATAGAGGTAGGAAAGGGAATACCACCCAGAATGTGCTGTGTGTTTGTTCATTTGATATGAAGTTTACTTTCGTGTATTCTGGGTGGGAAGGATCTGCCAACGATTGTCGGGTGCTTTCGGCAGCACTCGAGACTCCTCGACTGCAATTTCCTCGACCACCACTAGGTATTTGCTTTGTCTATAAGAAAAACTTTCTTTATGATTGTTATGATTGCATATTATAACAAATTTATATATACCATGTTATAGGCAAATACTACGTGGTAGATTCTGGTTATGCATCACTTCCGGGATTTTTAACTCCGTTTAAAGGTGAACGGTATCATTTGAACGATTATAGGGGGCGTGGAAGACGGCCAAGCACAGCAAGAGAATTGTTTAACCATAAGCACTCTTCACTAAGGAATGTCATTGAGAGGTCATTTGGGGCATTAAAGAACCGCTTCACCGTTTTGAGACACATGCCCCCATTTACAATAAAAAAGCAAGCACTTATTGTAATTGCATGTTGTGCTCTCCATAATTACATTCGTGAGGAGGACAAGATGGACAAAAACTTTTCCCATTATGGAGATCCAGACTACCCATTTGGAGCTAGAGAAGTGGAGGTTGCGGATGATATACCACTTGAGCAAGCAGCTGAGATAAACATGCTTAGGAAAAGTATTGCAAATAAAATGGCAAGGGATTACAATATGCTCGAGATTCCATGATTTGTGTTTTCGACTTTTGTAATATTATTTTTAAATACTACGTGACGATGGGAGAGGATCCTTACCTGTACTTTTATCATTTCCTTTTGTTTTATTAGATGTACTTTACTGATGGTATGACGTGAGTCAATCAATGAAAAATCTAGTAACTCAAGGTGCAATTTTAGTCCAGTCAAAATTGTTTATACAAGATTGCTTAGGTAGTTGCTTAGGGGGAAGTTGGACTTACATAAGTTTTTGCCAGCACTTCTTTGTGATACCTAAAGTTTTAACTAATAAAACATCCACAAAAATTTTCTCCATAATGAAAAAAAGGAAAAGGATTTAGATGAGATTCATCTTAAAGTCTTCAATACAAGCACTCACCTAATATTTGGATTTGGAGTAATGTTTCCATTCTAATTCCAAGTTCTTCGATAGGAGCAAAAATACGGTAAAGTCAAAATATGGTATACACTGCTAGGATTGATAGAGGGAAGAGTTTGTACCAACTATATACCATGTTTATACATATAACCATGTTTCCTTCACTTACAAGAAAAAAATAAATTTGGTAAGTGCTCCATGAGAATTAATTCCAAGTTTTAAAAAGCACTTCAAAAAAATTTAGAATAGAAATTTTTTGCAGTTACCAAACGCATTTCTGTTCTTTTTCTATTCCGGGAATAGAAATTTTCTGCAGTTACCAAACACATTTCTGTTCTTTTTCTATTCCAGGAATAGAAATTTTGGACAGTTACCAAACGCCTTCAAATACTCAGAAATTGTTTCCGGGCACAGAATCAAAAAAAATCATTTCTGTTCAGAAATAGTTCCCCGGCACAGAATGGTTGTCATGCGCACCCTAAGTATTTAGATGCATAAATATCAAATAAACTCATAGGCATTAATAATGATATACCAACTTCATTTAAATGTGAACATTTAGGGAAATTATAATATTCAGTACATCACTCTCTACGCAGTCCCAGAGATTTTACATGACCATAGAAAACATCTCTAGGAATTGGCTTTGTCATAGGATCTGCTATCATTCTATATGTAAATATATATTGTAAGTTCACATTTTTTCGTGCAACCATGTCCTTGACAAAGTTATACTTGGTATCCATATGTTTAGTCTTGTCATAATATTTTGGATCCTTGGCGTAAGCTATCACTGCTTGGCTATCACAATTAACCAATAATGAGCTTGCAGCATGTTCATCAATACCTAAATGATCCAAAAATCTCTTAAGCCAAACTCCCTCTTGTACTGGTGCTGACAATGCCACAAACTTGGCTTCCATGGTGGATAAGGCTATACATGTTTGTTTCTTACTACTCCAAGATATGGCGCCATTAGTTAGTAAGAATACAAATCCAGAGGTAGATTTCCTTTCATCTAAATCTCCTCCTCAGTCAACATCTGAGTAGCCTTCAAGTCGCAGATCCTTTCCTTGATAACTCAGAGAATAATTAGCAGTACCCTTTAGATACCTCATGATTCTTTTGATGGCTTTCCAATGTACTTAACCTAGATTGGATTGGTATCTACTTACCATTCCAACTGCAAAATATATGTCAGATCTTGTGTACATCATAGTGTACATTAAACTTCCAACAGCACTAGCATAAGGAACACGTTTCATTTGTTCCTTCTCTTGTGGAGTCTTAGGACACAATCTACGGCTCAATCTTCACCTTTTGAAATAGGAGTATCCATGAGTTTACAGTCATGCATACAAAATCGTTCAAGAACCTTATTTATATAAGTCTCTTGCGAAAGAGACAATAATCTTTTGGAACGATCTCTTGAAATCTTAACTCCAAGAATATATGCAGCCCCACCCATATCTTTCATCTCAAAGTTAGACGATAACCATCTCTTTACCGTATTAACCAACTCCATATTACTTCTGGCAATCAGTATGTCATCAACATATAATGATAAAATTACAAATTGATCTTTGGATCTTTTGATATACACGCAAGGATCTTCATCAATCATTGTAAAATCATACGCTACTATGACATTATGAAAACGTATATGCTATTATCTCGAAGACTGCTTAAGGTCATATATCGATCTTAAAAGTCGACATACTTTTTATTCTTGGCCTTTCACAATGAAGCCAACGGGTTGCTCCATGTAAATTTCTTCTTCTAATTCTCCGTTTAGAAAAACAGTTTTTACATTCATTTGATGTAATTCAAGATCCATACTTGCCACTATTGTCAGAATAAGGCGAATTGAGGTAAATCTCACTACAGGAGAAAAAGTTTCCTTATAATCAATTCCTTCCTGTTGATTATACCCTTTCGCCACGAGGCGAGCCTTATATCTTTCTATTGAGCCATTAGCTTTTCGCTTTATTTTGAGGACCCATTTGTTCCCAATAACTTTACGTCCTTTCGAAAGATCAACCAGTTCCCAAACATGGTTTGACTTTATTGGCTCCATTTCTTCTTCCATTGCAAGCATCCTTTTTTTCTTATCAGGGCAATTTAGAGCCTCATTTACATTTCTTGGCTCATCTTTATCTTGTGGAGCGACCATGAAAGTTTCCCCTTCAATATCAAAACGTCGTCGGGAATACTTTTGTGATTTATTTGCCATACGGGAGATTATACACGTGGTACATCATTCTCCATTATGCTCCCACTTGGATTAGATAATGACGGTATCGTTTCATCAAATGGTTGCAATTGAGATTGAGTCGAATTCAATTCCTCACTTCTCACATTGTTTCTACTTGGACGAACTTCATTAAGTTCATTATCTTGATCTAAGGTTTCAAATAGGGAGTAATCCTCACCTATTTCGCCCTTCTTAGGAAACTCATTCTCTAAGAATGTGACATCTCGTAATTCAAATTCAGTTATACTCCCACTTTCTTACTCACCTATAAACACATACCCTTTCGAGTGCTCTGAGTATCTTATGAAAATACTCTTCTTGCCTCTGGGACCCAGTTTCCCATACTTGTGAGAGGGCTCGTGAGTATAAGCAACACAACCCCAAGGTTTAAGAAAAACTTAAATCAGGTTTTCTATATGTCTATAACTCATACGGAGTGAAAGTAAGTACATAGACAGTAGTTAACAAAGCATCACCCTAAAAAATGATTGGTAAATTAGCTTGTGCCATCATGGACCTAACCATTTTCAATAGGGTTATGTTTCTACTCTCAGCAACACCATTTTGTTGAGGAATATATGGAATAGACAATTGTCTTTCTATTCCTTTTTCATCACATACATTTCTGAACTCATCGGATAAATATTCTCGACCTCGATCGGATCTTAATGCTTTTATTTTATTATCTAATTGATTTTCTACCAAATTTGTGACATTCCCAAATTTCCACCAATTGGAATTTATCGAATAATTGAGTTTTATGAGATGTGCTTGCAGTAAATTCTCGCCCGGAACTGATCATTCCTAGGAATGCTAACCATTAGGGAAAGGCTATTAGGGGAAATTAAATTCGCGCGGCTAAAGGAAATTCGATCGTGAATGGATTTCAACCATTAAATCGCGTAAGTGATATTTTGAGCCACTGTTGGCCGATCCAAGGATAGTTAGGGGTCAGTTCGCCACTGTCTTAGTAGTGGATCGCGGGTGATTCCATAGGACCACGAAATGACGTGACGAATGATTCCGAAATTATACCGAACGATCGTACCCCTCGGATAAAGTGATTGATCTTCACGATTTTAATGACAACCGAGGTCATCACGCACCGAACGGACTTGCACGTGACTCGATTTCGTATCAGTCACGAGTTGATTCTGCAAAATTCCCCAGCAAGCCACCCGTTAGCTCGAGAAATGCTCGAGTTGCGTTTAATAGAATTTAATTATTGGATTTTTTTCCCAAATTGGATACCGGAAAATTAGGAAGTCGCGACGAAACGCTAGGACGACGTTGCACGTGACACATGTGAATTTTTGGTGTGCTCAATTCCTTCGGAAAAATTTGATTTGAGCAAGAAACGGAGAATTGGACCATTTTACCCTTGAGGATTTCAAAAGGGTTAGTTTTGAGGGCAAAGGGTAATTTGGTCATTTTTGCCTTGGATATTTTGAGTCAAAAATACTATTTAGGTCCAAGTTGGACTATTTTCTCTTCCCCTTTGCCGTGAAGCCCCCCCCATCGTGGACTCCCTCTCCCTCTCTTGGTTTCTTTTCCTTTTGGCCGTGAGCCAAGCCGCCGGCACCGCCGCTTGCCGCCGCACGCCGGATCGTCACCCAAGCCCCGCTGTCACCGTCCAAGCCGATCGCCGCCACCCGGAAGCTGTACATCGTCGCCGTCGTCCTCAATTAAGTACCGCCACTTTCCGTTCTAGCCGAGGAAGTCTAGAACGCGGGTAAGTCGCGCCTAAACTTAATTTCGGACTTCGGGTATCGACGGGTAGTTTCGGACAAAATCAGTATGAAATTGGTGTGGAATCACACGGATAGAGAGTGGAAATTTTATGGCGGGCCTTAGGAATTAATTCGGGTAATATTTATTGGAAATTCAGAAAATGGGGGCTGCGAATTACTGTTCATATGCTGCGAAACACTGTTCATTAGCTGTGAATTACTGTTCACGGGGCTGTGATGGTCCGATTGGGACGCAAGTTGAATTTTTAGAACCTAGAAATTATGGCAAGAAAGTCCCGTGAAGGATCGGAATTAATCTGACGCCGTTTGGTGGGAGAAAAATGAGAATTTACATGTTGGACGTATATTTTTAATTATTAGCAAATTGTGGTAATTAAATTGAGTATACTGTTGTGCAATTAAGTGACTGAATATGCTTGTTTGGTGCACACATGAGCTAGATTGAATTATTTATTAACATTGGTTGTGTGAATTGTTGAGTGAACATGTTTTATGTGTGAAATGAGGTGTGCACGGACCCCGTGTGTTGGGCCAATTACGTGTGGTAAACGCGTGTTGAGCATGGACTTGAGTAGAAGGGAAATTGCGGTGTGGCAAGTAATTGTGAAAAGTATGTGAAAGGGTGAAAGTGCGAGGTTGGGATCGGGCCGAGTATCATAAACTCGGGCAGCGATCACGTAGGTCTGTTGCATTTGGCACAGACTGAGGCTTGAAAAAGCATGTATGAGAATCGGTCCGAGGCACGATCAGCTCAGGTGAGACCGGGATTGAACCAAGGCATCATAAGCTCGGGTTCCAATCTTGTAGGCCTGTCGCATTTGGCGCGGGCTGAGTTGGGTTCCAACCACGTAGGCCTATCGCATTTGACATAGGCTGAGTTGGGTTTCAATCATGTAGGTCTGTCGCATTTGGCGCGGGCTGAGTTGGGATTGGGCCTGGGGCGTGTGATGCTCAGGTCGCGATCGGGGCCTGAGGCGTGAACGAGTACGCGGGCCGGAAGTAATATGATGAATGATAGCAGTGTGCCTGAGGCGTGTACTTCAACGCGGGTCACTGGCGAGTGATAGTGGAAAATGAATGATCGCAGTGTACCTGAGGCGTGTACGTGTACGCGGGTCACTGGCGAGGAATATGGATGGAACAGGATGAGAATGGAAAGAATGTATGACATGAAAATTTGGCATGCTTGTGATTGTATTAAAGTGCCTGTTATGTGATTATGTGGCATGTGTGTTTGAGTGTTTTGCGGAATTGTCTGGAGGTACGTGATAGTCTAGGTTGGGTTTAGGGGTGAACTTACTGAGAAGTGTCTCACGGTTATTTTCAACCAAACATTTCAGAGCCCCCGCCTGAGCCATGATCATATTGAGATCGGCTCGGAGCCGTTAGGTGAACAGACAGCTGAGGAGGATTCATGTGATGATGCCGAGGATAGTGAGTCAGTGTGGACGCCTCCGAGAGGTCGTTGGGACTAGTTCTGGGAGCGAGGCAATAAATTGAGAGGGCCCTATTTTTGGATAATGCTGATCTAGGATGCTGATCCTTTTTGTATTTTGGAAGTTAATAATTACTGGTTCGGTGTGCTTGTAATAATAATGGATATTGTAAATATCATAGTGTAAGTTTGGCAATGAGAACGAATATGTTCATTCTCCCTGATTGATTTCCCAGTTTTTAATTGTCCGGGTTTATTTGTTAATATCCGCTGTGGTAGTAAACCTCTGATGGCATTTTGAGGTCAGCGACATTCCTAGGACGTCGCTTGAATCGACCAGAGGCGGTTGTCGCGTGCCCATTAGGGTTCGGGGCTGACATCCCCGTTTGAATTGGTATCAGAGCAAGGTTAGCTCGATCTAGAATTGGTCGAAACTTGGAGTGATAAGGAGCGGAAACCTTGGGGTAGTAATTGGGGAGATCTTAACGAGTTGTAAGGTGGAATGAGCTACACGTACCTCCAAATTGTTTGTTGTGATTATTCGAGTGAGTTAATTGTTGCGTGGTAATTGAATTGCAGGTGCGTCTGGACCTGAGGTAAGTGTTCAGGCTTCTGCGATTGTGATTTTGTGATTGGTAGTGGGGAAATTGATTGTTGAATGAGTTTCCTTGTTAATTCGCTGCTTAGAATCGGATTGAGTTAGTCGGTTTAGACCGCTAATTCCAGAGTGGAGTTATAGCAGGTAGTAGAGTTGTAGGATCGTGACGATGAGTAGTGAAGGAAGAGGAGTAGGAAGAGCCCCAAGAAGGGGCGCTGGTAGAGGATCTAGGGGTAGAGGACGTGTACGAGCTAGAGCTGTAGAGGATCTTGGAATGGGTGCTGGAGCGAGAGATAACTTAGGGGTAGATGCTGGAGTAGCAGCAAACCCTGGAGTGGGAGTTAGACCTGCTGAGGATCCTAGAATGGAAGCTGTCATGAGAACCCTAGAGCGGATTGGTGATATATTAGAACGGCAGACTCAGGAGCGAGCTGCCCCGATTGCTCAAGTTGTCGAGCTCGTTGCTGTTGCTAATGAAAATTAGGATCAAAGGCAGGTGGTTGCAAATAGACCCATGCACCAACTAGTAGAGCAGTTTATTAAGCTGAAACCCCCTAAGTTTTCTGGAAAAGGTGACCCGGAGGCTGCACCCAGATGGGTAGAGGAACTGGAGAAGGCTTTTGAGGTGTTGGAGTGTAATGATCATGAGAAGGTGACTTTGGCAGTCTATCAGCTGCAAGATAACGCAAATGATTGGTAGAAGGCCACTAGGGATAGGATTTTTCCTAAGGGTACAGACAAGACTTGGGCTGTTTTCACTAAGAGATTTTATGAGAAATACTTTTCAGCTAGTGCTAGAGAAAGAAAACTCGCGGAATTTATGAGACTCCGCCAGGGCCAGATGACAGTAGATCAGTATGAGGCGGAATTTGCGAGATTATCCAGGTTTGCGCCGAGAATGGTGGAACATCCTGAGGATAAGGCGCGAAGATTTCTAGATGGATTGAGGGCTGATATCCGCAGCCAATTATTGTTGGTAAATCTGGGAACGTATGAGCAGATATTTGATAGAGTTCAGATCCTAGAGTGGGATCAGATGGATAGAGTCGCCGCATCTGGATCGAGATTTGGCCAAGGTTGGAATAATCGTAATCCGGGAAAGAGGTCAATGGTGGATAATAGACGATTTACTCCACCAACAAAAAGGAATATTGGAAAGCCAATCCGGAGTGGGAATGGTCCGTGCAGAATTTGTGGAGGTCGACATGGAAATGAGCCTTGTCCAACCAGGGGTGGAGCGTGCTTTGGATGTGGAAAATTTGGACATCACATAAAGAATTGCCCTAATTCCAGGCAGAATAGACTGCCTGCTTTGCCGCCACCTCGGAATGAGAATCAAGCTGGAGCGGCCCAGATAGAGAATTTGAGTCAGAATAGGCCTCCAAAGCAAGGACGAGTATATGCGATGGCCAGACGAGAGGCTGAGAACGCACGAGGGGTTGTCACAGGTACGATTTCTCTGTGTAACCATGCTGCGTATGCTTTATTTGATCCTGGAGCGTCGTATTCCTTTATATCGAAACAGTTTGTGGAGTTAGTTGGAATAGAACCGCAATTGCTTGATATTGTGCTATGTGTAACGACTCCCTTGAATGATAAAATGCTGATTTCGTTGGGTTGCCCAAACTGTAAGATCGTGATTGGAGATAAGGAGGAATTGATTGATCTAGCGATTCTAGACATGTACGACTTTGATGTGATAGTAGGGATGGATTGGTTGTCTAAGCAAAGGGCTGTATTGGATTGCAATAGCAAGGTGATCCAATTTAATCCTGTTGGACATTCGGAATCTAAATTTGTAGGAAGTCAAGGAGGACCCTCGATTCCGTTGATATCCTTGGTGGAAATGGCAAAATTGTTGAATGAAGGATGTCAAGGATTTTTAGCTGCAGTAATGGATTCGACGGCTGAAGAGCCAAGACTTGAGGATATAGCGGTAGTGTGTGAATATCCAAATGTGTTTCCTCAAGAATTACCGGGATTACCGCCGGAAAGGGAAGTAAAGTTTGTAATTGAGTTGGCACCTGGAACTGAGCCAATCTCGAAGGCACCTTATAGAATGTCGCTATCGAAGTTAAAAAAATTAAAGGTGCAGATGCAAGAGTTGTTAGATAAGGGGTTTATTCGTCCCAGTGCGTCTCCGTGGGGAGCGCCAGTTTTATTTGTAAGGAAGAAAGATGGATCGCTGAGATTGTGTATAGATCACAGGCAGCTAAATCAGGTGATAGTTAAAAATAAATACCCTTTGCCAAGGATTGACGATTTGTTTGATCAGTTACAAGGAGTTTCGGTGTTTTCAAAAATTGACTTGAGAACGGGGTATCATCAGCTGCGAATTGGGAAGGAGGATATACCGAAGACGGCATTTAGGACGAGATACGGGCATTATGAATTTACGGTGATGCCGTTCGGGTTGACGAACGCCCCTACTGCCTTTATGGATATAATGAATCGGGTATTTAAGGAATTCTTAGATCAGTTTGTGATTGTCTTTATCGACGATATATTGGTGTACTCGAAAAGCCTGGAGGAGCATGAATTTCATTTGCATCAAGTATTGCGAACTTTAAGGGAGAACGCACTGTACGCTAAGTTTAGCAAGTGTGAATTTTGGCTAAGTCAAGTAGCATTTCTCGGTCATGTAATTTCCGAAGAAGGAATAGCTGTGGATCCATCGAAAATTGAGGCTGTGATGAAGTGGCCTAGACCGACAATGGTGACCGAAGTTCGGAGTTTTCTGGGTCTGGCCGGATATTATCGTTGCTTCGTGGAAGGATTTTCATTGATAGCAATGCCGTTGACGCAATTATTAAAGAAGGAGAAGAGATTTGAATGGACAGATCAGTGTGAAGGAAGTTTTCAGGAGTTAAAGCGGAGGTTGACAACGGCACCAGTATTGACGATTCCATCAGGACCTAGAGGATATGAGATATACAGTGATGCGTCATTAAGAGAATTAAGGTGTGTGTTGATGCAACATGGGCGAGTGGTAGCATATGCATCCAGGCAGTTAAGGCTACATGAACTGAATTATCCGATGCACGATTTGAAGTTAGCCGCAATAGTGTTCGCCCTGAAGATTTGGCGACATTATTTATGCGGAGAAAGATTTCAGATATATACTGACCATCAGAGCCTCAAGTATTTATTCTCGCAGAAAGAGTTGAATATGAGGCAGCGACGTTAGATGGAATTGTTAAAGGACTATAATTGTAATATTTTATATCACCCTGGGAAGGCAAACCAGGTCGCGGATGCGTTGAGCCGGAAATCAAGCATTGCGCATTTAATGGTCAAGGAGTGGATCCTGTTGGAGAATGTGCGAGATTCCGAGTTTAAGTTGAAAGTAAGTCGAGTCTCGAGCCTATTAGCGACGTTAAGGATTGAGCCGGAGATCCAGGCTAAAGTTAAAGCTTTGCAATCTACGGACCCAGATATACAGAAGGTTATTGAGATGGACGTTGCTAAGAGGAAGCCGGATTTTCAGGTATCTGAGGACGGTGTGTTGAAATTTCGTGGAAGGTTATGTGTGCCAGACGATACAGGGGTGAAGGAAGAAATTTTATCCGAAGAGCATCGTAGTCAGTACAGTATTCACCCCGGCAGTACCAAAATGTACATGAATTTGAGACAATTTTATTGGTGGAATGGTATGAAGTCGGATATAGCTAAGCACATGGCTAAGTGCTTGATGTGTCAACAGGTGAAAGCGTAACATTGTAAGCCTGGAGGATTGTTGCGGCCGTTGGAAATCCCAGAGTAGAAATGGGAGCATATAACCATGGATTTTGTGTCGGGATTGTCGAAAAGTCAAAGAGGCCATGACACCATTTGGGTGATTGTCGACAGATTAACTAAGTCGACACACTTTTTAGCAGTGCGAAAGGATTTCGCATTAGAATGGTATGCAGAGTTGTATGTGTAGCAGATAGTTCGCCTACATGGGGTACCAGTGTCTATAACTTCGGATTGTGATCCTAGATTCACCGCCAAATTTTGGAAAAGTCTGCAGACATCGTTGGGATCTAAGCTACAGTTCAGTACCGCTTATCATCCTCAGACAGATGGCTAGTCTGAGAGGACGATTCAGACGCTAGAAGATATGCTCAGGGTGTGTGTACTGGATTTTCAGGGTAAATGGGAAGAGCAACTACCCTTAGTGGAGTTCGCTTATAATAATAGTTTCCAGCAGAGCATTGGAATGGCGTCATTTGAAGCGTTATATGGCCGTGTTTGTAGAACGCCCGTGTGTTGGGACGAAGTGGGAGAACGAGCTATAACAGGGCCAGAATTGGTTGAACAGTCGATTGAAGCGGTTAAGATCATTCGGGAAAGGCTGAAGACAGCGCAGAGCCGCCAAAAGAGTTATGCAGACAAAAGGCGGAGGCCTCTAGAATTCCAAGTAGGAGATCACGTATTTTTAAAGGTGTCACCCATGTGAGGATTGTCCCGATTCGGGAAGAAAGGGAAATTGAGTCCAAGGTATGTGGGACCCTTCGAGGTATTGGAACGAATTGGAGACTTGGCGTATCGTCTGGCGTTACCGCCAAATTTGTCGCAAGTGCACAACGTGTTTCACATATCAATGTTAAGGAAGTACGAACCGGACCCTGCGCACGTACTGAACTATGAAGAGATAGAAGTGGATGATAAGGTATCGTACGTCGAGAGACCGATCAAGATTGAGGACCGGAAGGAACGGGTTTTGAGGAATAAAACAATCCCGATGATCAAGGCTATCTGGGAGTACCACGGAACTGAAGGCGCAACCTGGGAGAGCGAAGAAATGATGCAACGTCAGTACCCCCAGTTATTTGAGAAGCAGTAAGGATTGTAATTTTGAGTATTAGTGAGATTGTAAATTTCGAGGACGAAATTTCATAAGGGGGGAAGATTGTGACATTCCGAAATTTCCACCAATTAGAATTTATTGAATAATTGAGTTTTATGAGATGTGCTCGCAGTAAATTCTCGCCCGGAACTGATCATTCCTGGGAATGCTAACCATTAGGGAAAGGCTATTAGGGGGAATTAAATTCGCGCGGCTAAAGGAAATTCGATCGTGAATGGATTTCGACCATTAAATCGCGTAAGTGATATTTTGAGCCACTGTTGGCCGATCCAAGGATAGTTAGGGGTCAGTTCGCCACTGTCCTAGTAGTGGATCGTGGGTGATTCCATAGGACCACGAAACGACGTGACGAATGATTCCGAAATTATACCGAACGATCGTACCCCTCGGATCAAGTGATTGATCTTCGCGATTTTAATGACAACCGAGGTCGTCACGCACCGAACGGACTTGCACGTGACTCGATTTCGTATCAGTCACGAGTTGATTCTGCAAAATTCCCCAGCAAGCCACCCGTTAGCTCGAGAAATGCTCGAGTTGCGTTTAATAGAATTTAATTATTGGATTTTTTGCCCAAATTGGATACCGGAAAATTAGGAAGTCGCAATGGAACTCTAGGACGACGTTGCACGTGACACGTGTGAATTTTTGGTGTGCTCAATTCCTTCGAAAAAATTTGATTTGAGCAAGAAACGGAGAATTGGACCATTTTACTCTTGAGGATTTCAAAAGGGTTAGTTTTGAGGGCAAAGGGCAATTTTGTCATTTTTGCCTTAGATATTTTGGGTCAAAAATACTATTTAGGTCCAAGTTGGACCATTTTCTCTTCCCCTTTGCCGTGAAGGCCCCCCCCAATCGTGGACTCCCTCTCCCTCTCTTGGTTTCTTTTCCTTTTGGCCGTGAGCCAAGCCGCCGGCACCGCCGCTTGCCGCCGCACGTCGGATCGTCACCCAAGCCCCGCCGTCGCCGTCCAAGCCGATCGCCACCACCCGGAAGCTGTACGTCGTCGCCGTCGTCCTCGATTAAGTACCGCCGCTTTCCGTTCTAGCCGAGGAAGTCTAGAACGCGGGTAAGTCGCGCCTAAACCTAATTTAGGACTTCGGGTATCGACGGGTAGTTTCGGACAAAATCAGTATGAAATTAGGTGTGGAATCACATGGATAGGGAGTGGAAATTTTATGGCGGGCCTTAGGAATTAATTCGGGTAATATTTATTGGAAATTCAGAAAATGGGGGCTGCGAATTACTGTTCATATGCTGCGAAACACTGTTCATTAGCTGTGATTACTATTCACGGGGCTGTGATGGTCCGATTGGGATGTAAGTTGAATTTTTAGAACCTAGAAATTATGGCGAGAAAGTCCCGTGAAGGATCGGAATTAATCCGACGCCGTTTGGTGGGAGAAAAATGAGAATTTACGTGTTGGACGTATATTTTTAAATTATTAGTAAATTGTGGTAATTAAATTGAGTATACTGTTGTACAATTAAGTGACTGAATATGCTTGTTTGGTGCACACATGAGCTAGATTGAATTATTTATTGACATTGGTCGTGTGAATTGCTGAGTGAACATGTTTTATGTGTGAAATGAGGTGTGCACGGACCCCGTGTGTTGGGCCAGTTGCGTGTGGTAAACGCGTGTTGAGCATGGACTTGAGTAGAAGGGAAATTGCGGTGTGGCAAGTAATTGTGAAAAGTATATGAAAGGGTGAAAGTGCGAGGTTGGGATCGGGCCGAATATCATAAACTCGGGCAGCGATCACGTAGGTCTGTTGCATTTGGCACAGGCTGAGGCTTGAAAAAGCATGTATGAGAATCGGTCCGAGGCACGATCAGCTCAGGTGAGATCGGGATTGAATCGAGGTATCATAAGCTCGGGTTCCAATCATGTAGGCCTGTCACATTTGGCGCGGGCTGAGTTGGGTTCCAACCACGTAGGCCTGTCGCATTTGGCGTAGGCTGAGTTGGGTTTCAATCATGTAGACCTGTCGTATTTGGCGCGGGCTGAGTTGGGATTGGGCCTGGGGCGTGTGATGCTTAGGTCGCGATCGGGGCCTGAGGCGTGAACGAGTACGCGGGCCGGAAGTGATGTGATGAATGATAGCAGTGTGCCTGAGGCTTGTACTTCAACGCGGGTCACTGGCGAGTGATAGTGGAAAACGAATGATCGCAGTGTACCTGAGGCGTGTACGTGTACGCGGGTCACTGGCGAGGAATGTGGATGGAACAGGATGAGAATGGAAAGAGCGTATGACATGAAAATTTGGCATGCTTGTGATTGTATTAAAATGCCTGTTATGTGATTATGTGGCATGTGTGTTTGAGTGTTTTGCGGAATTGTCTGGAGGTACGTGATAGCCTAGGTTGGGTTTAGGGGTGAACTTATTGAGAAGTGTCTCACGGTTGTTTTCAACCAAACATTTCAGAGCCCCCGCCTGAGCCATGATCATATTGAGATCGACTCGGAGCCGTCGGGTGAACAGACAGCTGAGGAGGATTCATATGGTGATGCCGAGGACAGTGAGTCAGTGTGGACGCCTCCGAGAGGGCGTTGGGACTAGTTCTAGGAGCGAGGCAATAAATTGAGAGGGCCCCATTTTTGGATAATGCTGATCTAGGATGCTGATCCTTTTTGTATTTTGGATGTTAATAATTACTGGTTCGGTGTGCTTGTAATAATAATGGATATTGTAAATATCATGGTATAAGTTTGGCAATGAGAACGAATATGTTCATTCTCCCTGATTGATTTCCCAGTTTTTAATTGTCCGGGTTTATTTGTTGATCTCCGCTGTGGTAGTAAACCTCTGATGGCATTTTGAGGTCAGCGACATTCCTGGGACGTCGCTTGAATCGACCAGAGGCGGATGTCGCGTGCCCGTTAGGGTTCGGGGCATGACAAAATTCATAAATTTCTTGAAGTAACTCAATGCCTCATATTTATGAGAAATCAAATAGACATATCCAAATCGAGTACAATCATCTATGAATGTGATGAAATATACAACCCCATGCCTTGCTCTTACGTTCATTGGACCACAGATGTAAGAATGGATTAGTTACAAAGGAAATTCAGCTTTTGTGCCTTTTCCGAATGGTTTCCTTGTTGTTTTCCCTATCAGGCAATGCTCATAAATAAGCAAATCGACTTTTTCAATATTGCGTAATAAGCCCTCTTTGGCTAATCTATTCATTCGTTGTTGGCCAATATGACCAAGTCTAGCATACCACACATTCACATCATTATCATAGGAATTGGAAGATGTAAATAGGGAATAACAAACGTTAACATCGTCACAGTTAACATCTAATACAATAAAACCATCCATAAAGTATCTACAACCATAGTAATTCGTATTCAAATACAAATCAACACCACTATTATGGAAGTTCAAATTAAAACCAAGTTTAACCAACACTAACACAGACACTAAATTCCGATAAATCTCTAGAGCATATAATACGTCATGTAGGAACAATGTGCGTCCACTACGCATTATTAACTGGCAGGTGCCAATCCCTTTAACTTCAGCTTTAGAATTGTTCCCTACATAGATCTATTTCGTTCCGGTCGGAACCCGTCGAAACTCCACGAAGGCATCTCTGTCCTTCGCTACATGGTCTGTGGCTCCCGAATTTACAGTCCACAAAGGATTAGACTCAGTTAGAAATATAGAACTTGACACATAAGCAAAGTTCTCAAGAATGCAATGGATGTTTACCTTCTTTGGCTCGCCACAATCGCGAGCAAAGTGGCCCTTCTTGCTACAGTTGTAGCACTTCACCCTTGACATCTTCTTAACGAAAGGACACTTTCCTTTGTCATGTTGGTTAAATTTCAGTTTCTTACCCGAAGAACTTGCTCCCTTGCCTTTCCATTTCATGAACCTTTCGACGCGCTTGCGCTTAGAGCTCAAAGCCCCATGTGAGCTAGAACCAGCATAATAGATGTTGGTTTTTGGTTTTGCCGCCAGGAGGCGATCCTCTTCCAACTCAAGATGGCACATGGCATCCTCAAAGGTCTTGATGTTCTCATTATAGGTCAGGTGCACCTTCATGTGCTTTCAGCTTTGAGGCAAGGAACGGATCACTGCTTGCACTTGCTGCTTGTCAGTCAGAATGTGGCCAGCATCCTTCAGCTCATTGATCATGTTCGACATCTTTCTCAGGTGTTGTTTCATGGACTGACCATGAGGCTTCTTATACGAGTCAAACCTTATAGTGAGCTGTCTCAACTTGGTCACCGATATATGACCAAACCTTGCTGCTAATGCTTCCCACATTTCTTTAGCATTCTCAAAACGCCTGAACTCTCGCATGATGTCATTCTTCATGCTACTTAGCAACATGATGCGAGCAATCGAGTTCTTCTTCTTCCAAGTAGTAAATGCCTCTTTATCTCTCTTATGTTGTGCAGTGTTCCCATCCTCAGGTTCTTTTATAACTTGGTTAAGAGTTTCTAGTGTCTCTTGCTCTTCTAGCACATGTTGGATTTTCATATTCTATATTTCATAATTTTCGCCGTTCAATTTCTCTCTTTTGTTCAATTCAGCCACTATGTTCTTAGTTGCTGAAGCCATAGTATATGAACATTTCAGACACATATGCACGAATTATTAATGCCACTTATTTATGCATCGATTTTACACAAACTGATTATATTAATGAGTAATTTCACATAGTTTTTAGATTCGAAAGTTCACTATGTTCCCAATTATGATAAAAAATCCTAATATGAAATTATCGTTAATATAATCATTAAGGTAAAATTACGTTCTTTAAAGTTACTAAAACTTTTAGAACTCCCACTCAACCACATGATATTAATAAGACATATATTATAATAGAATAGTATCATAAACTATTCACTGCAAAGAATATCCATCAACATTTATTCACTAAATACTATTTACATAAGGAACGAATCCATCATAGGAAAGAAACACGAACATCAACATGAACAGTAATATCCACCTAAAACCAAACTAAAATAAAATAAAGTCAACGATTCCTAACTTTCCTAAGAACTGGGAAAAGACTTAAGAAATTCCTCATTGTCAAAACCCTTTGAAAGATTGACGGTCGTATCGGGCAGCCATGAAATGATCGTCAGAAATTCCTTGGGTTTTCTCCATGGTGCATTCATTTTGCGCCAGGATGAGTTCATCCCTAGGATCGACGTCTTCTTCACCCCAATCCTTATGAATTCCTTAAGAAAATCCACATCAAACTTTTTGTATTCTGGAATCCATGGATCACCCCCGTCATCCCATCCACCATCCTCATAAAATATTATCTCCGGACCCTTCCACAAAACATCAATCAGCATTTTCCACTCATATGGAACAGTGGTTCTTAGGGCATCAATCTTCTTTGAATCCAACATATGGTATCCATTCGAGATGATATCCCGCATCATCTTGTTAACCTTCATGATGTGCATTTCCACGTGACATCCATCCTACCGATAAGCAGCTAAATCAACTTTCAACTTCGCGAGAGTATTCATTTGTTCATCCATCCTCGCGACTATCGGTGTGTGTCAATGGCGCGCTTTTGTTCATGCAACAAATGTAGAACAATAAAGGATTAACACATAATCCATTGAACATCACAATAGACATTCCAATATGCATATATCGTTGCCAATAACGCTCCAATTGGAGCTCCCACACGACTATTCACGCAGATAGAACTTTTTTTTTCGATGGTCAATGCCGGTCATCGAAGGTCAACGCCGGTCAATGCTGGTCAACGGTGGTCAATCCCTGTCAACGGGTCGGGTCAAATGGTCAACGGGTCTGGACAACGGGTCGGGTCAGGATTGCCAGGTCGGGACGGCCCTTCAGCCAGAGAGAATAAATGGCGTGGCTGACATCACACTGATGTTAGCCACGTCCACATGTGCACGCACGGTGCGTGTGGCACATGTGCGCGCGGTAACCGCTATGCACGTGCTGGCGAAGCCACCGCTTGTGGCCGTGCTTGGAGGCGCGTCCGGCCTCCCTCGGCGGCATTGCACCCGTCGTTTTGCTCGTCTCGACGAGTACTACGACCCTACACTTTTAAAAATAAATTTTATCTCACGGAACTTCGAGAAACGTTCCTGAAAAGTAGGTTGGGTGTCGGTTTTTCGTACCCGAGCGTTCGTCGGCGCCGTTTCACGAATTCGGGCCATCAATCCGTTTTATAAACGTGTTAAACGATCAGGAAACAAGAACACTTGCTCTGATACCAATGTTTGAAACGGATTCCTAGAAATTGTGGAAAAACGGAAACAAATTCCTAAAAAACGAAAACGAAAACTCAAACTATCAAATAACACCGAAAACATATGCGGAAACATGCCCAGTCGAAAAACTTGAATCATCGATCGTCTAAAGTACATCACCAAGAATGACATACCTTGTTTTTCACGGATTAAATGCTCCAATTGCAACACCAAGAGAGTACGATTCTTCGATCGTCGAGCGAGAGCCCTTTTTCCTTTTTGAGTGAGAGAGTTTCTTGTTTTCTCTTAGAATGAACACACTCCAATTGACAGAATGTACGTAACATGTCTGCCTCACAAATAATTACCTCACAAATAACTGCCTCAGCGGTTATTTCTCTCTCATGGGCTCTTTCAAGATTAATGGACTGGGTTTGGCCCAACATGGGCGGCCCAATGATAACAAAACCCATCACATATTTACGAAAACATTCCACAGTAGAGTACGATGAATTATAATAAGGTTGTTTTCTCAATCGAGAAGGAAGACGAGTGACAATTTGATGTAGAACAATTTCCTAAGACCCCCAGTATGTATTTGCTTACAGCAATCAGATATTGCATTTTCCAAGGGTCCAATCCATATAATTGCATACTGGGATGATACTATAACAAAAAAGAACTAATGACGGGACAGCCAACCACTTTTACTGACCCTAGATTAATGAAGAAGAGTATAGATTACTGTTAACAAAAGAGACAAATCACGGATGCAACATTGAAAGAATTATTGTTTTGGATTGCGTTTAAAGTTCTTATTGATGACCTTTTATTCCATTGAAATCTATGTTCAGAAGAAAGTGAATACATATTTAACTTTAACTTACTGACTCCAGTGTCCTGGCTGCATTGAAACGGTCGTTGAAGGCAAATCCATCCTGACGGCAAGTCCCTAAGTCCAAAGCAAAGAGGAGGACATTTCTAATGTGCAATATGATAATTTCACCGTGATGACAAATACTACTTTATCCTATTTATAGACAAATCGTGGTCATTATATCTAAGCTTACATAGGGTTATGAAATTAGACCTATATAGAAGAGTTCTCTATAGTGTGTGTATATATATATGTCATGTATGAAAAATGACTTGTGGATAATACTTTTGGGAGACCTAGCAAAACAATGTTTACATTTCCCAGGTACCAAATAAATCAATTTTGTCTAATGCGAACCGTATATGAGTGATCATTAGACCGATCTCGCTCTTAATAAGCATAACATTTCTTCTGCATACTCAATTGTTTAAACATGTGACATGTACTATGATTCCAGGGTATGTCGAGAAAGTTGTATTCAAAAGAGTCGAGATTATCAAGTGAACGAGAACGATGTATGTAACAATTATTTAGAATCAATCACCAACGTATATTGGAGTAAGGGCAATGAGACAAATCATTTAGCAAGCAAAATGAAAAAGAACGAGAATAAGTTGATGGATTTCGACCTTATTCCAATCTTCTTTTCAATGAAATTGAAAGCAGATCGCATGTGTTTAGAGATTAAAAAGAACAGAGGAGAGCTCTTCACATGATAGATATTTGTGCGAGAAGCACGATCGGTGAAGCCTCTCGTGCACTCGACTTGGTCTATTCACCACCTCGAGATCATCACGACACGGTTGCTCGCGAACGATACCTCTTCGATCCCCCTACTATTTTTCGAGATTCCGCACCGCGATCTCGAGAGAGTAAAAGATTTATTATTTCGGAGATAAGTAAATATCACTGGACATTCTTCCAAAGGTTCTTCTTGTATTGGGTATCAGCCCATGTAATGATTCCTCATGGAGACAAAACGAGAAACCCAACAAAACAGAGCCCAAAAAACAGGACGATGGTGGTGGACCCCACGTTTCGAGACACCGTATGAAATGATGGCCTCACGGGAAAGGCACGAAGCAGGCTCCTCGCCCGGTCACGAGAGCCGGAACTCCTTGCTCCGGTCCCACTACTTCCACGATCCACGTGTTCAATTGCACGTGATCCGCCGGATCATTTGGGTCCCACGGTCAGTCCGCGTGATCCGACGGGCCGTACCCGTATGCGCTAATCCTACATGGAGATGAGGACACCACGAGCAACGTAACCTTTTTACAATGTTCACTTGAGATTACTTTTTTCTTTTTCGATCATTTGAGTACTACAATTTATAAAAAAACGTTCACTTAAGTATCATAATTTTTGAAAAAATTTTCATCCTAAGTGCCATACCGTGTCGGATTTCCTATACTTGTGGTGAATATTTTTTCAAAAGTTACGACATTCAAGTGAACGTGATTTTAGAAGTCATGGTGCTTAAGTCATCGAAAAAATAGTTATTGCATCCAACCGGATGATTTTTAGAAATCGTCATTCTCAAGTTGATAAGGAAAAAGAAAGCTGATGCTTAAGGAAGCGGCGTACAAAAATTATGGTACTTTTTTTGTAGGTATAAATGCGTGGCTTCTACACGAGAAAGTTAGATTTTTTTTTGGTAGGACGAAGTTAGATTAATAAGCATTGTATTGAGTAGATTTGTTTTTCATAAAAAAAGATTTCGTATTATTTATCATTATAATTTTTGGAGGGCAGGGGCAAATGTGATATAAATGCGGAATAACATCTGATCTGCATTTTTCTTTTTCGAGATATGCAATGACCGAAAAAGAGAAAAAAAACTTCGAAATTTGAAGACAAATAAACATAACCAAAAGAGGTTAATCATGTCAATTGCCCCCACCCCTAACTGCGTGCATCCGTCCTTAGGCTCCGTGGCCTCATACTTAAGTTGTATTGGCCTCGTACTTAAGTTGTCTTTCATGAGATTACAAGTTTGAGTCGTACTTCAACTAGCTTGTGCGCAATAGGTGCTATTACTTTGCATTAAAAGAGAGTAAACCTATTAAACAGGTGATCGGTTCGGATCGAATTTGGGCCAAGTCATAAATGATCTGACCTAAATTGATCCATTAACCCGTTTGTAACCAATTTATTTGTAATGTAAATATCCCGAACCATATTCGACCCGACCCATATTGCTAAAATGCTTTTATATTTAACCCAATCTAGGAAAATTTGTTTCTTATGATTTAAAAAAAAAATTATACTTATAAAACATTTTCATGCAATACAAAGCTAGTGGACAATTTTTATAATTCTTTGTTGAAAATTGAGGTTTCGTTTGTTTCGTGAAAAATGTGATAATTCTAGAAAATGTTTTCCATGTAGTCATGGCCACGGGCCGGTTTAGGCCCAGAACCGGCCCGATCAAACCCGGGCCCAGCCCGTTGACCGGGCCCGCGGTTCAGAATCGGAACCGGCCCGTGGCCTACGGGCCTGGTTCCGATTCCAAAAAAAAATTTACAAAAAAAAACCCTGCAGTGCAGCAGGGCCTGCACCTGCACGTCTGTAGGGCCCCACCTCCACCCACGCTCACCTTGGCACCTCCTCCAGTCCTCTACACCCTCCTCTCCCACCAGTCTTCCACTCCACCCTCTCCTCCGTCCACACCCCTCTCCGCCACTCCCACCCCCTCTCCGCCGTCGCCACCCCCTCCGCCTCCCTCCTCCTCATACCCTCCTGGTCCTTCCACCCTTCCCTCCCTTGCATCGGCGTCAAGCTCGTGACCCACTTCCTCGGCAACTCCTCCGCGCTGAACCTGCTGGGGGTCCACGCCGTCTTCGTCCTCTTCAGCTCCCTCACCGGCCAGCCCCTTGCCACCGTGGACGCCATAATGTTCACCCTGTACCGCACTGCCTGCGTCTCGGGCCTCGCCTTCGAGCTCCTCTCGCGGACCGATAGCAAGGGCCTCGCCTCCCTCCCCCCCCTCCCCCGCTGTCGCCACCGTTGCCGTCGTCGCCGCCATCACCACCCATGGCCGCAGCCACCGACGCCGACGCGCCCTCGTCCTCCCCCCTCGCTACCCTGCGCCAGTGTGCCTCCCCCCTCGAACCGAAACCGGCCGAAACCGGAACGGGCCTGGAACCGCCGGTTCCGAACCGGAACCGCCCCCTTGCAGTTTCGGTTCCGGCTCATACATGGCCAGGAATCGGAACAGCTGGTTCCGAACCAAAATCGGCGGTTCCTGAACCGTGGCCATGACTGCAATAGGTGCTATTACTTTGCATTAAGAGAGAGTAAACATGTTAAACAGGTGATGGATTCGGATCGGATTTGGGTCAGGTCATAAATGATCCGACCTAAATTGATCTATTAACCCATTTATGATCAATTTATTTGTAATGTAAATATCCCGAACCATATTCGACCTGACCCATATTGCTAAAATGCTTTTATATTTAACCCAATCTAGGAAAATTTGTTTCTTATGATTTTAAAAAAAATTATACTTATAAAACGTTTTCATGCAATACAAAGTTAGTGGACAATTTTTATAATTCTTTGTTGAAAATTGAGGCTCCATTTGTTTCGTGAAAAATGTGACAATTCTAGAAAATGTTTTCCATGCGCTCATTTTCCAAGAAAATAACAAAATTTTCTAGTGTTTGGTTGAAACTTGAAAATGAACTAAAAAATATTTTCGGACGTTTGGTATATAAAATCTAATTTGATTTTACTTCGTGCATTCGTTTTAATAATTTTAATATTCTAATCCTTTTTATTTTTTTATTTTTTTAAAATCGAATTTTTAATTATTTTTATTTTTCCTTTAATTTTGACTTGTGGCCAACCACGACGACTGGCCACAAGCGAGGACGAGCTTGTCAGAGGCTGATGAAGCTCGAGCTCGCCGATCTGGCGAGTTCTCGGCCTCGCTGGCCTCAAGTGAGGCTTGAGCTTGCCCAATTCCAGCGAGGTCGAGCTAGCTCGAGGCCGGTGAGCTCGAGCCTTACCAAAGGTCGGCAAGCTCGAGTTGAGCCTTGCTAGATCGGTGAGTTCAAGCTTTGTCGGCCTCTGGCGAGGTCGTCCCTCCCCTGTGACCGGCCACAGGCCGAAAATAAAGAAAAAAGAAGAAGAAAGAAAAGAAAAGAACAAATAAATTGAGAAAAACTAAAAATAAAAATAATTTCGAGTTTTTTTAAAATATATTTTTATGAAGAGGGAGAGAGTGTATGTGGGCCTAGTGGGTGGGTTGGAAATGAGTTGTAAATGGATTTGTCTTTAGACCCATTTAAATCCACATATAAGAAAGGCTTATAACTCAAACCCATTTATTAAAACTTGACTAGCCCATATATGATCCAAATTATTAAATATGGGTCAAAAATGGGTTTTCAACCCATTTTGACACCTTTACAAAATAGTTATGATTAAATTTTTAACATTGTCGTAGCAACGGGAAAGGCTCTTCTTGCAACGCTTGGGGGGCAATTTTTGTTAGCCTACCCTCCATATTGTTTTCCCGGTGCGCGAAGAGTAGAATTTGAACAAAGGTAATTTCTTCAACCCAAAAACAAATAAAAACTGTGAGGCAATTTTCTTGAGTTCTTCTCATTGATTCGCTACCCTTTTCTAATTGCTTGATCCTGCTAGAGCTTATCATGAATTTGACACTCCGCCGAGCTCGTCACGATAATTGAGGAGCATTCGAATTTCACCACATCGTTTATCTTGTCCTGCATTTCCCTTAAGTTTAAATTTAATTTAGGATATTTATTTAAATTTAAGTATGGTGAGGTTTTTCTAATCCTTGAAAATGTAACAAAGAATTATTGCCAACTAGTAGACCTTTTTTTATACGAGACATATAGTATGAAAAACTGAATTTAATATTTAGAAGGGTGTGGGACGGTGTGGGCCGTGCGGCAACTCAGGTGAACAAAGAAGAAATGGTTTCATTGTTTTGGTTGAGCTCGGGAGATCCAAAACAATACCCAATCGTTTTTACTATTACCCAAACAAACTGAGGCTCAACTTGACTCAACACGAAAATTTTCTGGTCGGGTCGTGTTTGACTGGGTTCTTTTGACAGCCCTAGCAGCAAGGATGACTAAATTCACTTCTGTCCCACCTTATTTTCAAGGAGATATATTTGACCCCATCTCAACCCTTAAACTCACATATTGCAATTTTTATCCATCTGATTTGGGGCAAGACGATGCAAATATTGGCCAGAGCGGGTCAAGTTGCCCTCACCACTGTCCCGACCCGAAATGCAAGGGCCAAGTAAAACTTTTTCAGTTCGAGCCGACCCACTTTTATTTTAATAGGGAAATTACCAAAAAAGTCCTAAACCTATTGCACATGTGCCAATTCAATCATAAACTTGTCAATCTAGCCAATTTAGTCCTAAACATATTGCATTTGTATCAATTCAGCCCTAAACATTTCAATTTTGATAATTTAGTCCTAACCCTTTTGACGATTTGTCAATTTAGTCCTTTTGGCCAATTTTGGTTGGAAATTACTGATGTGGCAGTCTAGTCAATGTCAACTGTCCTATGTGGCACAAATGACACTAACTTGGATAATTTTTTAAAATTTTTTATGAACTTTCTATTATTTTCTTCTTCTTTTTCTTCCTTCATAACCCTAGGTAGGTTGCTAGCCATAGGCGAGGACCATGACCCTCGCTCATTGGCCGGCGAGAGCATCGCTACCTCGCCTGGATCTAGGCGAGGACCATGACCCTTGCTCGTTGGCCGGCGAGAGCATTGCTGTCTCGCCTGGATCTAGGCGAGGATCCAAGCGAGGGCCATGACACCCTCGCTTGTGGTAGGCGGGGATCGTATAGTGACCTCGTTAGCCTAGGGTTAGGAAAAAAGAGAAAAAAAGAACAAAATTTAGAAAAAATTATAAACAAATTCAAAAGAATTGTTCACTTCAGCGCCGATCATACCACATAGAACGGTCGATGCTGACTACATTACCACGCTAGCGATTTCTAGCAAAATTTGACAGGAATAACTAAATTAGCAAATCATCAAAAGATTTAGGACTAAATTGACATAATTGAAAGGTTTATGACTGAATTAGTACAAGTGTAATAGGTTTAGGACTAAATTGGCATAATTGAAAGGTTTATGACTGAATTAGTACAAGTGTAATAGGTTTAGGACTAAATTGGCCAAATTGAAAGGTTTAGGACTGAATTGGCATATGTGCAATATGTTTAGGAATTTTCTAGTAATTTTTTCCTGAATTTAATATTTAAGAGGGTTAGGGTGCGGGACGGCGCAAGCCATGTGGCTAGGATGACTAAATTCACTTTTGTCCCACCTTATTTGCAGGGAGATATATTTGACCCCATCTTCACCCTAAACTCACAAATTGCAATTTTTATGTGTCTAATTAGGGCGAGATGATGCAATTATTGGCCGGAGCGGGATCAAGTTTACCTCGCCACCGTGCCGACCCGAAATGCAAGGGCGAGGTAAAGCTTTTTCATTTCGGGCCAGACCAACTTTATATCGACAACGTAAAAACAATTATGCTCGAAATAATTTTTAATTTTGCTTTTATGTTTTTTACTTTTAGCATTAAAGAGGTTACTTAATCTCTTACATATAATAGATTGTTTTAGCAACAAGTTTGATATAGTTGAGCCAAAGTGTGTTTGGATTGTCTAAAAAGACCGCTTTTTTCTTTTTTCATCCCCATCAAAATGAAAAAAAAGGGGAAATAAAATATTTGTTGTTCTTACTCCATCGAACAAAAACACTCTATTTAGTTTATTTTAGAGAAAAATGTATCGAAAGTACCAAAATTTTCGTACGGTGTTTTGTTTAGCACGATAACTTTTCAAATGCTCATGTAATTCACATATGTAACTCTAGTGACTTGTAGTGTCGGAAAAAGGTGACGTGACATTATTTTGATAATAAGTGCGCTCATCCATGGCTTTCTTAATATTTAACAATCGGACACCAAAACCACAGAGGATGAAGTGTTGCCTAGGAGAGATGGGCAAGTAGCGGGATCGCGTGATGCCTGAAGTCGAAGAGGACTATGGACCTAGTGAACAAGGCAGCACCAAGACCACAGAGGATTGATGTGCATTAGATTGAAGTAATCACGCAATGCCGTGAAATCAGAAAAAGAAAAAAGATTTCGTCGTTCTGATTTTTCTCCTTTTCAACTTGCTACATTGCGCAGCAGGAGAAGCGCGAAGCTAAGGAGCCGGAGAGTCGAGAAGCTGTGAGAGCTGAAGTCGTCAGCGATTGCTTGTCCATCAATTTCAATTGTCCCCGAGGCAAAGGCTACCAAGTTCTGCTCTCTGGGTAGAAGTGCCACTACAAGCTGGTGTGATTTCTTGACCAGAGTCCCATTTGGACACACATCTACGTGTGAATTTGATGTTCTTGTTCCAACAAATTAAGATGGCAAATGTACGCATTAGACAGATGATAAAGTGATCGGTCAACTCTTCAATGGTCGTTGACTTGAACATTCAATGAGAAAACTCCGGACTCTGCTTTTCTATGACACTAGATGCTAGTAACCAGATCATTGTTTATTTTCCCTCACCTATAGGTGCAAAATAGCTTTGCTTAACGGACACCTTTCCCAGAACTGTCGCTGGATTGATGAAACAACTGGTCAATACTGTGAAAGAAATGACACATTGTCGATATTCATTCTCAATGCGGTCTCTAGACATCGAACAATGCCTCAGATTAATCTTCACATCTCACGTCAAGTCATGCGAATGCTTCGGTTCAATCGACTGCTTCATCACTAAGCTTTCTGGATTTCCCCTGTTTAAGAAGAGAGTTCAAAACTAAGCTTATACTTAACATTTATGTAGATAGCAATGGAAGCCAAAGAAAAGGGGAATGCCTATGATTTGCGGTGGTGACTTGCGAGGATTATGAGATTCATGACTTGACGACGGATTTTGTTACAAAAACAAGAAAAGATATGACTTTTGATGAAGATATGTTATCACTTTACATACCACCACCAAACCCGAAGTGTCAACACAAGATTCAGGCAAACCAATGGAAAGGGGAAAAGAAAAAACTGAGCACTTACAGGAGTTTCATGAGCTTAACCACAGCAGAAAGATAAATAAAAGAGATATGACCAACTTAGCAGTTTACATAGACACTCACATAGGATCGGATTGATGGCATTCGGGGGTGACTCTTCTCCAGTGTTAGCCAGGCTCATATTTGGAGAAGAGTCGTCGTTGCGCAAGTTCCCCTCCATCACTGTTCTGCTCATCAAATTGACAAAACTGCCAAACACGTTGTCAGTCAAGTAGCCTGGCTTTGAAGGCACAGGGATGACATTGGGGTGACCCAGAAGCATCGCCACGACACTGGACATCGGGCGCCTTAGAGACGGCTGCATCTGGGTGCAGAGGAGGGCCACATGAATCACTTTTTTAACTTCCTCCTCTTCAAATTCTGATAATCTAGGGTCCACCATTTCGACCGGGCGCTTGTTCTCATGCAGGTGCCAGGCCTTGAAAGTAAAACATTGTAGCAAAATCAGCAATTAAAGTGCGTGATAAAAAACCAGAAGACTATTACCAATGAATAACAAAAGTTGATTTCGCCACATTCTTTTGCCCTAAACGTTGAGATATTAAAGGAGTCAATCCCTTCCCAGCTATTGTTTTCTTTAGAAAGGTGCCCATTTCTTTCTGTCAATGTGCAGATTGAAGCGGATTATGTCTGCACCCTTTCAAATCAAATTTGGTTGCTGATTTTTCTATTATAATATCATTAATCTAAAAAAAGCGTTGGTTCAGTAAAGGAGGCTATATATCGTTAGTTCAGCACGTCGAATTAGATAAGGAGTACATCTTTTAAAAGAAGCAGAAGCAGTTGAATTTACTTTTTAAATGTTAACACATACAACTTGTCTTCATCATCGGAGAATGATAAGTACGCAATGCCATCTCACACGCCCCTCATAATCTGATATATAAAGAAATATGCACGAATGCATTCCTACACGTAACAAGCATAAACATGCATATGCATTACCTCTTATATACGCACATACAAGGTGCACACGCCTATGTGTTAAGGAGCACGTGTGAGTTCCCACATTAGGAACATGGTATAATGTAAAGCAGTTAATATATTCTAGTTGACCCATAATTCATTAGCTTAAACTTTTAAGTAAAGGTGGATCAAACTAAATAAATTGATGGGTTCGGACTTGGGCTCCTGAGGGGATATTTAGTAGGCTAATGATAAGATTTGTTAAAGTGCATGTGTAAAGCGAAAAATGTCTCACATTGGGAATGTGGTGTAATGTGGAGCAATTAATTGGCTTATAACTCATTGGCTTAAGGTTCGAACTTAGTCTCTCTTTTCGTTATCTCCTCATATGAAGGTATTAGGCTTCTACCATGTCGACCCAACATTTCATTATCAATTTCTCAAAGTCAATTGAAAGAAATTTGAGAAGGGTTCCGGATCCTCTAAATTCCGTCGGACAAAATAAAAAATAACTTAAAAAAACTTAAAAGATCCATGTGCAAATAATTCCATTCGTCCTTACCCACTCAAGCAGAGATGCGTCTTCTTCAGATGCACAATTTGGCTTTCCACCAACAATCTCTAAAGCCACCACGCCAAAGGCAAAGACATCAGTCTTCTCAGTTAGGTGCCCACGCATCGCATACTCCGGTGCCAGATACCCACTATTCCAGTCCCAGAAAATAAGATGCAAAGGTATACACATAGATTTATATGTATGAAAACATTTATAATCAGAAAGCAAAGAGGCTAAGTGTTCAGTACTTACATTGTCCCTGCAATTCTAGTGCTTATGTGAGTCATTTTATCATTGTAAAGCTTCGCCAATCCAAAGTCCGAAATTTTTGGGTTAAGACTTGAATCAAGTAGAATATTGCTGGCCTTCACATCTCTGTGCACAATTCTAACTCTTGATTCTTCGTGGAGGTAAGCTAGTCCTCGTGCTATGCCCAAGCATATACCATAACGAGTGCCCCAGTCAATAAGAAGGCTTGTTTTCCCTGTCCCATTCATGTCATTAGTAATATTGTGTCTAGCATTTTTGCATAGATGGGAATATCCATAAAATGCAGAGTATCGACACTGACCAAATAAGGCACGATCGAGGCTACTGTTCTCTAGAAACTCATACACGAGGAGGCGTTTATCACCACGTACACAGCATCCATACAACTTTACGAGGTTGCAATGTTGAACAGCAGATATCGTCACAATTTCTGCTAGAAACTGATTCTTTCCTTGGTCGGATGCTGCAGAGAGTTTCTTCACAGCAACAACTCTCCCATCACCAAGTCTTCCCTACAGTGTAGAATTTTCTATGGCTTAGGGAGATACTCGTGTTTGAGTCCCAATCAACTGGCCTTGGCTTTTACAACTTATCGTCTTGAGGCTCAACTAAGAGTCCGTCGGACAGAAATAAATCGTAACTCATGAACCTGAGAGATTGACTTTCTGTGCACTTGGTCTGGCCTGATGGACGCAACTAGTAAAAGCACATAAGCACAATACTAGGTATTGATAAAAACACAAACGTAACATGACATAATACAATCCATTCAAATTTGACATGAATTGGCACCTTTTTGGAGTAAATTAAATGTTAAAATGTGACGCTGCAGACAAGAATCACAAACAAGACCAGGACAGTTGAAAAGCATTGCAAAGCCCTAGAGGACAGAAAGCTTGTCTCTTGCCACATTCCAAATATCATGATGTAGAATTTACCTTATAAACAATTCCAAAACCACCCTGGCCCAGCTTATTGGCAAGGCTGAAACCATTTGTAGCATTGTGTAGCTCTGAATAGTCGAAAGTCAATGCTCCTCTAGCAACTCTCAGGACATCTACATAACATAATCAATAAGAACAAATTTCAAATATACTCATCACCCCATCTGCAAAAATTGATACTGCTTTGCAAGGTCACCACATTGCTCTCCCTCATCGGCAGATATATTATTAAATAGAACTTTTTCCGGAATTCTGGGCACACTTCTCTTGAAAGGTAATTGTGCATCGATGAGTAAGGTAGAAAGAGATGATAGATCTCCTTTGCTCATTCTTTGAGGAAATTCTTTTGGAAGCATGTCCTTGGTTAAACACTACGTCTCCTTTACAAAAGAGGCTCACTAGTAACAGATTAAGTCATAAACTTTGAAAGAGGCAGATACTTTACTAGAAAGATAACTGATAAAACAGTCCAAAAAAGCAGAGACCCGATATTCTATAAAAATGATCATGGAGGTACACTCTACTAGATCAAGTCACTCACATAAGGAGAAACTGTGGGACTCACGTTGGGCCCGAAAAGGGCATTTGTTCTTGACACTTTTTCTTGTTGTTGCTATTTTATTGGTTTTTCAGTCAAATGATCCACAGAATATGTTAGAAGTATGAAGGGTAAAGGGTAAAGTGGTCCCTTAGGACCTTTTAGGGTTTATTTTGATGTATATATATTAAAATTTACTGAATAATACAAGTATTAGTTCCTCTAACATGGTATTAGAGCCTAAGGCTTAACCCTTGTCGACGGAGCAGCCACTTGCCGCCATCGACCACTCGCCGCAACAGTCACCAGTCGCCAGCACGGCTTGTCTCTGTCGCGCGTCCCTCTCTCATGCAAACTCCTTCCTCGCCCAACAAAGCACGCGGCTTCCTCGCGAGGCTTGCATGACTCGTGCGGCTCCCTCGCGCGCACGACTCATTGGGTCGCTGGTTTTGGTCACTGGCTCGCTGGGTCACCTCGTGTGGCTTGCTGGGTCACCTCGCGTGGCTTGCTGGGTTGCTGATCTTGGTTGCTGCGTTGCTAGGTCATCACACAATTGAAGGATTTGGTCGTCGGTAGACCTTGAATGATGACTTGAGTCATCAGATTTGGTCACCAGATTTGATGAGTTGCTGATTTTGTCATCAGATTTTAGTCGCTTCTTGATATAGTTGATATATTTGTTTTTGCCTCTTGAGGATGTCTTCAGGTATTGGTATTTGCTAATTACTGCGGATATATGGGTTGGTTTTGACATATTTGGTGATGTTTGTGGGTTGTGGATACTCTTTTGTGTGGTAATATTGGGTTATAGAATTGTTGAGGTAGAGTTGTCTAGGGGAAACTATTATGAGATTTTTCTTATTATTTCGGAATGGTTGATCTGACAAAGAGTAAAACCAAGGATGATCCTGAGAAGAATAGTTCTATGATGACTGAGGTGATCTCTTCTTCGTCTAATCGTATTACGGATAAGAAACTTGAGAGTAGTTCTAACTTCCATCAATGGAAGAAGATTGTGAAACTTACTTTGACAGGAAAGAATCAGTATAGATACTTAACTGAGTCTAAACCCAGAGATGATGCAACTTGGGATGTTATTGATGCTCGTATTCTTGGTCAACTCTATGGAGAATAATATAGTTGATCTAATAAGAACTATCGCAGGAGTTTTATCGATCTGAAAGGAAGGGACATTCTATTACACAATACTTTGCTAATTTTAAGAGAATGTATGAGGAGTTGAATGTTGTTCTCCCTATTTCAGTCAATGTTCAGCAAATGTAACTTCAGAGAGAACAATTGGTTGTAATGGGATTCCTAGGAGACATTGGTCCTGAATATGAAACTATTCGATCTTAGATTCTTGGAGGAGAGACTATTGCATCATTCACAGATACGTTTGCTCGGGTTCTTCGGGTATCTCTCCAGTCTTCTCAGGATACTACACCTATAATAGATAATTCAGCTCGTGTCCCTGACTCGAACTGGTAGTGGTAGTAGGAGTGATGGAGGAAACCATGGAGGTTATAGTGGACGTGGTGGCCAAGGCGGAGGCCGAGGCACAGGAACAGGGAGAGGCCAAGGCCAACAACATCTTTATGGACAATCCCAAATGTCTACCAATAATTAAGGGGCCACACAAACTTGTCATTATTGTGGCAAACTTGGTCATATTTAGAAATTTTGTTATAAGTTACATGGGAGACCAGGGCAGCAAAACCAGTTTGCAAATACTGCTTCTAGTACTGACCCTTCTCCATAATCTTCTGAACGCCAGGTAGTGGTTATGTCTGATGAGGGATTTGCTCGGTACAACCAGTTTTAGATTTCACAACCTGCTTCTTCCATTGCTACTTTGGTATAGATAGGTAATGCTACTACATGCCTTTCAGCAGCTTCTCATCCTTGGATCATTGATTCAGGGGCTTCCGATCATATGTCAGGCCTTTCAGGTATATTTTTCTTCTCTTACTCCATCTTCATCCACAGTTACCATGGCCAATGGATCATCTACACATGTTAAAGGGATTGGCATAGTTCATCCAACTCCTTCATTACCATTGTCTTCAGTGCTTTATCTCCCACAATTTCCGTTCAACCTCGTTTGTTAGTAAATTAACCAAAAACTTTTAGTGTTCAGTAACATTCTATCCCGATTCTTGTATTTTCCAAGATTTGGCTATGAAGATGACGATTGGTAGAGGACGTGAGGCAGGGGGGCTGTATCTACTTGAAGACGCTCCTTCAATTGCCTGCTCTAGTGTTACATCCCTACATGACATCCTTTGTCTTCTTGGTCATCCTTCTCTACATAGTCTTCAGAAGCTAGATTCTAGTTTTTAGTCCCTTTCTAGTCTAGAGTGTGAGTCATGCCAACTTGGCAAATTATATCATATTAGTTACCCACGTTGAATCATTAAACGAGCATCGTTTCCTTTTTTGTTAGTTCATTCAGATATTTGGGGTTCTTATCATGTGGTTTCCAATTTGGGTTTTAGATATTTTGTTACTTTTGTTGATGACTATTCCAAAGTCACTTGGTTATATTTAATGAAAAATCATTCAGAATTGTTTTCTATATTTCGTGCATTTATATATGAAATCCATACTCAATTTGGTGTGCGTGTCAAAGTTCTGTGTTGATAACGCTAAGGAGTACTTTTCTGCACCTTTTTTTAATTTTATGACTCAACATGGTATGATCCATTAATCTTCCTGTCCCGATGCACTATAACAGAACGGTGTTGCTGAAAGGAAAAATAGACATTTGTTGGAAGTTACCAGATCCATGTTATTTGAGATGAAAGTCCCCAAAACTTTTTGGTCTGATGTTGTTCCAGCTACATGGTATCTCATTAATTGCATGCCTTCTTCTGTTTTACGAGGTGGTATTCCATTTTCTACTTTGTTTCCAAATGAGTCACTTTTTGTCCTATCACCTTGTATTTTTGGTTGTCTGTTTTATTCGTGATCATCAACCTAGAGTATCGAAACTTGATCCAAGGGCTATCAAGTGTATGTTTATGGGTTATTCCTGTACTCAAAAGTGATATTGCTGTTATTCTCCGTTACTAAGAAAATACTTTATAACTGCTGATGTTTCATTTTTTGAATTCACTCCTTATCATGATGTTCCAATTACTATGTCTGAATTGGATGCAGACTTATGTGTGACCACCATTCGGTCAATTGCTCCAAATGTTTCACCAGTATCTACACAGGAACCACCTTCTCTCCAAGTTTATACTCGACGTCCACGAGTAGCTACTACTCCCCCTGTTCCTCCTATCACTACTAGATCATCTTATGCTCTAGATCCGCCATTAGTTGATCCTCCTATTGTGCTTGATCTTGATCTCCCTATTGCTCATCGCAAAGGTAAACATACTTGGTACTCAACAATCTATTGCAAACTTTGTTTCATACTCTTCTGTGTCTCTTGCTTTTCGATCCTTTTTATCTACTGTTGATAAATATCCTATCCCCAAATCCGTAGCTGAGGCATTAAAAAGTTTTGGCTGGAGGACACCAATGGAAGAACAATTAAAGGCTCTCGAAGTTAATCAAACTTGGGACTTGGTACCTCTTCCTTCAGGCAAAACTGCTATTGGTTGTCGATGGGTATATGCTGTAAAAGTCAATCCCGATGGTTCCCTTGCTTGTTTAAAAGCAAGACTTATTGCTAAAGGGTATGCTCAAGTTTATGGGATTGACTATCAAGACACTTTTTCTCCTGTTGCCAAACTTACTTCTGTTCGTATTTTGATCTCTCTTACCGGTACATATAACTGGCCCTTATTTCAGCTTGATGTCAAGAATGCTTTCTTGCATGGTACTCTTCACGAAGAAGTTTGTATGGAGCAACCTCCTGGATTTGTTCCTGAGGGTGAGTCTGGGAGACTTTGCAAATTTAAAAAATCTTCATATGGTTTGAAGCAATCCCCACGGGCATGGTTTGGAAGATTTTTTGAGGCTGTACTTTCTTTTGGACTGTCTAGATGTAGAAATGATCATTCTTTCTTGGGAAAACTTCAATTAAGGACCCAAAGTGGGCCTCTTTTTTCAAAAAGGGACCCCAAGTGGACAATGTGTCAATTAAGGACCCCAAGTGCGCAAACTAGTGTCAAATAAGGACCTGACAAGGACCTAGGAAAATTGTTCTTGATTTTGTATGTTAATGATATTTCAAACTAAGGACTTAGGAAAGTTGAAGTATTTACTAGGAATTGAGATGGCACAATCACAGAAAGGTATTGTTTTGTCACAGCGAAAGTATGTTTTGGATATGCTCACTGAGATAGGTATGTTGGGATCAAAGCCTCTTGATTCACCGATGGAACAAGGGGTCAAACTAGTTGCCGAGGGAGGAGAACTTCTCGATAATCTTGAGAGATATTGAAAATCGGTAGATAAGTTGAATTATCACATAATCACTCGACCAGACATTGCCTTTCTAGTTAGTGTGGTAAGCCAGTTTTTGTCTTCTCCTCCTACATCTCACTGGGATGCAATTATTTGGATATTGAGGTACTTGAAGAAGACTCCAGGAAAGGGAATTGTTTACCAAAACCATGGTCACGGCAGAGTTGAAGGATTCTCTGATACTGATTGGGCAGGGTCTCCAGATGATAGGAGATCAATCACTGGCTATTGTACCTTGGTTGGAGGAAATCTGGTATCATGGAAGAGTAAGAAATAGACTGTTGTTGCCCGCCCCAGTGCTGAGTTAGAATATAGAGCCATGGCACAAGTGACATGTGAATTAGTGTGGATTCAGCAGTTATTGACTGAGTTAGGCTTTAAAGCTTCAGTACCCATGAATCTATGGTGTGATAATAAAGCTGTAGTGCATATAGCTTCCAACCCTATGTTTCATGAAAGAACAAAACACATTGAGGTTGATTGTCATTTTATCCAAGAGAAGTTGCAGAGTGGAGTAATCCTTCCCAGTCATATTCAAACTGGTGAACAACTTGCTAACATATTTACTAAACCTCTGGGTAATGGGAGGATAGAATATATTTAATGGGAGGATAGAATATATTTGTAACAAGCTGGGCATGATTAAATCTTTATGCTCCAGCTAGAGGGGGAGTGTTAGAAGTATGAAGGATAAAGGGTAAAGTGGTCCTTTAGGACCTTTTAGGGTTTATTTTGATGTGTGTGTGTGTGTATATATATATATATATTAAACTTTACTGAATAATACAAGTATTAGTTCCTCTAACAGAATAACAATATGCATTTTCTATATGATAGAATATCTTGTCCAAGAGGAAAAACATGTGATAGCATTGAGGAATACAACAAACAATTAACACTAGACACAAAGACTAGAGTATGTTTGATTGCTAAAATAACAGAAATGATCCTTACACTTTGGCCCAATGTACAAATAATTTCTGAACTGTAGTCCAATGTGCAATGTGGTCCCTGAACTTTCAATTTGTTCAATGTGTTCCCTGGACTTCTGGTTCATATTTAATTTAGACTCTGAACTATATGAAAATGTTGAATGTTGTCCTTCCATTAATTCAAGTTCAGTGACCAAAAGTCTAGGGACCACATTGAACAAATTGAAAGTTTAAGGACCACATTGCACATTGGTTAAATGTTTAGGGACCACATTACACATTGGGGTAAAGTCAAGGGACCATTTGTGTCATTATCGCCCTAATATTCTATGAGACTACCAAAAACCATAAATGTCAAGACATCAAAGCACCATAACTACATTACTAGACACTTTGAAACAATGTAAGTTCCATTAAGAACCATCAAATATGGTCAAGAGCTATTAAACACACGTGATGCAAATTATTTCACCTGTCTCCTTTTTGGAGCTTGGCCTTTTCCTTATTCTGAGAAAATAAAAAGCTACCAAAGTAGATAGAAAGAACACGACTCCAACACTAACTGCAATAGCTGCGACCAAATGCATCATATTCTTCCTCTTGTCTGGAAAAGTAGGTGTAAAATCTGTAAAAACATTTCAGGCGAGTGATCAAATGGTGGTGAATGTGCACTAGTCAGAGAATGACATTTGGTAATAAAAGGACTCTATTACCTGGACTAACATGGATAGCTGAAATAGATGGTCCATATGTACCTCGAATAGGCACACAGCATGTCCCTTTTCCAGCCCAAAAGAAGTGAATCTCAACATAGTTTTCAAATACCCGAACCTTAAATGCCTGCTTGACAGCTCGGAAGGACCTTCCACCCACCTTTCTAATGTCAAAGTCTTTAAGCACCAAATTCCCCTTGAATAAGCCAAAAATACAGATCAGATTACCTAGTGCAATTTATCACGCTAGATGAAGAAAGTTTAGCAACGATTATTGTGGTAGATTTTTACAGAAACCTTGTCCACCTACTTCTTGAGATATTAACTAGGGGAAACCTCAGAGAAATAATCTGGAAAATGGAAAGGTTCATCCCTGATTTAAAGGCCGTAATATTTGAGTTTGTACACTAGTAGTGACAATTGTAAAAATAGATGCACCAAGAACACGGAGACGAAATGGTAGTCATTCTTTTTCTCATGATGAACTGGAAAATATAATTCATTGGAGTGAGGATATAATTATTCAAGGTGCTTGTACGATAAGCACTCTTGTGCAGGGACTTCATAAAAGTAAAGGTCCATCATGAACCCGATGCTGTTGTTGAAGAATTGTGAAACAAAATTCGAGCATAGTCTCAAATAAAGTCATAAGCTCATAAATAGCCATGCCAATGATATTATAGTTGTGCATCCAGTATGTCTTACTGGAGTTTCATGCCACCAACATACTTTATGCAGCAAACAGGTCTAAAGACTTGCCTGAATATAAATATCAAATATACGCCTTCCCCGACTAGCCCACTGGTTATCATCTGGAAAAGCTGTTTCTGCAAACCAAAGATTCACTGTGTAGTTGCCATTCTGGAGTCCCAACCCATAGTATCTCAGTGATGATGCAGATGTCCTCATTGTTTGGAAGAGAGCTCGGTCCCGCATATTCAAGTTGGCGTTGGAGGTTGAACATGTGAATTGGTAGTTGGTAGCATCATTAAAAATCCCGACATTGCTAAGTGCCCACCGCTTTGTCTCACTAATGAAGAACGAAGCTGGACCAATGTTGTTATCGTCAGCCTCAAACAAAGTTCCATCAGAAGATTCGACCTGTGGACCCCCAGAATTGATTGCAAAACTAGTATCTGCAACGGAAAACATAATTTATCTGGTTGAATACTATTAGAACATCCACTCAAAATCTTTCACTCTCAGGTGGAGGGAAACCACATGTATACAAGGCCTATATAAATCCCGTGACAAGTTACGTGTAATACTTTAACATTTCCTCTCTTGTGCAAACGTGACTCAAAACAGCACATGAAATTAACGAACAGAGAGTCACACGAGTGAAATAAACCGAAGCACAAATTGGCTTTGATACAATGTTAAAATGTCCATCCAAAAGCTTAAACTATTTGGCGGAGGGAGATCATGTGTATATAATGCCAATATAAATCTCATAGACAATCAATTTGAGATATTTTAACATATACTATGCATTGTCAAACATCTATGCTACACTATGAATAGCTTACTGACAAAGTTTCATCTTAGTTGTATTCAACCTTTACCAAGATGACATGCTCAAACTTAACATTGAAGCGTGCCCACATGCTCACATGTCCTTTGTCCGTAGGACCAACTCCTCTTAAGAGTGCAGAGCAATTCCGCTCTATTGCACAACATCAGCCATTAAAATGAACTTCAATGATGTTCATTGTAGATGACAAATGTACATCATACCGTTCATTATTCTAGTACTTACAGTGACAAGTCAAAAAAAGGAAAAAACAATCTCGCCAATAGCAAGACCTCACATGTAATGGCAGGCGGTAGAGTTGATTGAGGTCATGTGCAAGAATGTAAAAGCCATTATTGTCACGCCCCGAGACAAGACCGTGGCACTTGATCCCAGCTCGGCCGTGATTCATGTGGGTTCCGGGGATTTATCTCAACGTCCCGTTATTGTTTTCTTGATTAAGCCCAAGCGGAAGCAATTAACAAACAATAACGAGAACACAAAGTGAGCCAAGCAACATATTATACAAACACACTATATTTTCATGATAGTGGATTATTTATTTTACAAGCCCTTCTTCCTTTGGGCCTATTGCGTCCACTAGATTACACCCGGATCACGTCCGGTGCTATCCGCTCACATACTCTGTATGGTTGGGTTAAGCTTAGCTTCACTAACGTCCCTTCACAAAAAGAACAAAAAGGTTAGTCTCATTCCCAAGCTTGGTCATCTCACTACGGTTCATCGACTCCTGCCCCGGGTGGTCCACTATACCCCTCAATGGGTCCGATCACGCCTCTATCCATCAAAACAAACCATGCTAAGTAATGGTGGGGGACCATCTCATTCGCATTCACTTGAACCTAAACGGTCGTGCTATACTTTTGATATGTGACACCGGCCTCTACGTCAACGATATCTACAACCCGAACATGCATTTCTACGGGACGACCAAAATGGACGGGAGGTGGCGTGGCCATACCTACAAGGCTGAAAATAAATAAAGTGAGTCAACACTCAGTAAGTTAAATTCACTATGCTCCGGCTAGGAAATAGCCTCGCATAGAATAAGAGAAATAAATTTTACCGTTGGCTTGTCGATGGTAGATCAATAGCAAAATGCTTCTTACTTACCTATGTACTAAACATGACATGTTCAACAAACAAGAGAACTTCAAGCATGGCTTTTACATGTTGCATGCAAAGATCAATACACGGGATTCATCATCTCATGACCGAAATCCATCTATCCTTCCGGCTTACCACTGGGCATCCAAGTACTCCCTCGGGCATCGCCTCGAAATCCATCAAATAGCGGCATCGTCTCGAAATCCATCGAAGACGGCATCGCCCCGAAATCTATCGGAGGCGGCAACTTCCCGAAATCCATCGGTGACGGCCATTGTCCCTTGTGTGATCATGCAACAAGCAACACACATTTCCGGTTCTTATCTTGATCTTATTAGCCCATGCAAACATGCGGTGCTCGTGTAATTCATGCTCTCTAGAACAATTTGTCTAACATGCAGGGCGCGGTCGAGGGTATGTGACTTGGTCCACCATGCCGACTATCGGCCCGGAGTCGGACTTGGCTTGGTTCTACACGTCTCAATGTAAAACTTGCACGAAGCCGAGCTCGTCCCCGAACACCACAACATGAGTATGAGATCATACGACACCCCGTTTCGTGCCTTGGTTGTGCCATGACTCACGGCCACATGCAAAACAACAAGACAAGTGCAAACTCCAAGCATCATAAACATAGTCACTCCTCGAGTCCAAACGCGCAATACTACGCCCTAACCAAACTATAGGGAATTCACTTACTACTCGGAGGCTCTAGGGTATTTAGAGATGGTGCGATGGTGAGAGTGAGTGACAGGGGAAGAGATGGCCGAGAATGAGAGAGATGGAGTCCGAGGGAGTGAGAGGCCGAGAGAGTAGGGAGAAAGAGAGGATTGCTCGGTTTGGGGAAAAGAAGAGTATGGCTTTGTGTCTCTCTATTTATAGGCCAAGACTTCAATAATTGCCATGCCAAATGGTCTAATGAAATCCATTCAAGTGGCACTTAATAATTAGAGGCAATCTTGAGAAATCTTAAGGAAATCTTGACCAAATCCTAGGCCTAATTATTTGATGGCCCAATTGAATACCAAGTGTCCATCTAGGGTCATGATGCCCTATCTTAGGGTATATGAGTCATCTTAATGCATTAATGTCCTAGAGGACACCTAAGCTTTATTATTGGTCTCCTCATTAATGATCTTGTCTTGGCTCTCATTATTGCCCTACATTTAGAGATTTCAAGATCACATTCAATAATGAAGATCTTATCTTATAAGATTCTTCTAATGATGGCCTCCAATTATTGGTTCAAACCTTGACTTGGTCAACTTCGGCTTCTTGCTCCCCAAGTTTGGCCGAAATATGCATGTTCTTGTCCTTCTAGAACATCTAATTAATCGCTAAAGATATTCGGCTTATAATCGTCTTAAATCAATCAGTATACTTAGCAAATGCCTAAGTAAATGGGGAAATTTCCGAGTTTAAAACGATTGATCATCCTATCCGGGTCGAGGTTCAATGTAGAATTTCCTCCAAATATGATTAAACATATCCAAACCAAAGTCCAAGTCCAATGGTTCAAGCTCAGGTCGGTCGGACTAACCAGGCGTGTCACACCCCGAACCCTACGAAGCGCGAGCATCCCACCTCAGGTCGATTATGGTGCGACGTCCCAGGAAGCGTCGCCGACCCAACGCCCACACAGAGATCAAGCACAAGCGGAAGCAATAAATAAATCACCCTGACAGAAAGATTATGAACCTAGGATAGCGAAACAACAATCGACACTTCTAAAAATATGTACACTTTGTATTATTATAGGAAAACCTTTTTACAATATTCGTTTACACAGTATTAGTAGAGAAAACACACAGTCAGCAGCCACTCCATCAAAAGGGGTCAGTGGCTAGGGTTACTAGACAGGGCTAAGACGGGCTTCAGTCAAAAAGGTGCAACCCGCTCTACCTAGAACCAATGCCAACCTAGGGAGCCCAGTCCGGGTCGGACTCTGATGATTCTTCTGACGAGCTTTCCTGAGACTCGGACTCCTTAGCTCCTATTTCTTGATCGGATCCTAGCTCCGCAACCTCTCCACAGGGGTGCACGCTCGACGACCGCCGGATAAAATGCGGTATTCCAAAAAGAGGTGGTGACCTCGGCATCCTACTGCTGGGGGTCTGAAAAGTTGGGTTATTACAACCGTGAGACGAATCTCAGCGAGTATAACCCCCTAAACCTAGGCTAGGCTAACATGCAATCTCCTGACCGACAACGTACAACAATTACTGCATTCTCAACTCATAAACAACTTCTGACCTAGGCTCTTGGGCCCAGATCACTTACCTGGTAGACCCTGCAAGTTATTCTCAATAATAATAAAATCAAACCACATGCGAGAGCACTCGGTTCACGCGTACGTCAAACGCATGTTCATACTCAATAGTGATAATATCGAGTGCCATTCACCGAGTCCTGCACACTCGCACACCGGCCCATGCATTCTTATGCATGCAAATATCCACATTCTGTCTCGTACCACGCACTGGCCCAATTATGTTAGCTCGTTTACCATGACCTGCTACAAAGTGCATGAGGTCTCTTTACTTTAAAATTACAACACTACATGGCCAGCGTAAAACGCCCCCGGCCCAGTGTCTTCTAGCCCGCGTCAAAACGCATCAGGCGCAACACTGCTCTTCTCACGAACCAGAGCCTGCGTAAAACACATCAGGTTGGTCGTCTTCTGACGTACCGGGCATCGTCCCGCGTAAAACGCATCAGGAGGGCACACCCCACGTAACACGCATCAGGGCGAAATTGTGATCATACATACATACGACCAGTTATTATCTAAACCCCGCGTAACACGCATCAAGATATTTTAGGTGATCACATGCTCATGATAGGCACGCAGTCTCGCACAATTTCATCACAAGCCTCGTTCTCGGCATTCATAACGAGTGCCATGAAATGCAACATGAGCATCCACATAACATAGGCACAGGCACACAGTTCAATCAAAGTCATTCCACAGTGCCTAATTCACAAGCCATGTGCTTACTTGGCCTATTAATACCGTGTGGCCCAAATTCAGAATGTGTAATTCAATAAACCACTCAAGCCATCAAATGGCCGATCACACTTCGCACGAGTCGGCCACACGAGCACACGATATGGCACTATTCAATTTCTCCAAAATTGGGCACACAATCAACAATTCAGTCAGCCCAAGCATACCCGACAGTCCAGTCACCTAATCCTTAACTAGTCCATGCTAGCCCAATAATTTACCAATATTACTCCAGTCATAATTACTATTATTCGACTCACTAATTTCTCCCAATGTACACCAATCATATTCAACACAGTCCAGAAAATGCACTATCAGTTCTAATCCGGATTTAGGAAATACACTCACCTAATTTCCAGTCCACGACAACGAGATACGAGCGGCCGATTGCCGGTGAACGGCGAAATCAGCGGCGGCGTTTCGGAGGCGGTGACGGTAACGGTGGTACGGACGGGCGGCCGGCGGCGTACGGACACGGCGTACGGACGGCGACCGTACGGACCATATGGACTGTGGAAAAACGGTGGCCGACGAGGCTGCGGTGGCTGGCGCGGCGGCCGTACGGACGCCGTACGAACACCCCGTACGGACGCGCGTACAGACGGCCGGAGAGAGAGCGAGAAAGAGGGGGACGGGGTGAGGGTGGTGAGGCGAGGTCAGGCGGAGCAGCGGCACCAGCGGACGGCGACGATACGGCGGCGGTCCGGCGAGGAAAACCGGCGGAGGAGGAGGAAATCGTGGAGGAGGGCTGGTCGGGGGGGGCTGCTGGCTGGAAATGAGGGAGGAGAGAGAGAAAGAGGTCAGACCAGTCAATTATAGAGGGCTAGGGGTGCCACGTGTCGCGATCCGAGCAATTTTCCCAAAATACCCTTGATCCAACGGCCCTTATTTGTCTTTATCCAATAATTGAAGGGCAAAAATGTCCAAAGCCCAATAATGCAGCTGAAAACCCTTAATAATTATCCCAAATAATTTCCCAAAAATTCGGACAAAAAATAGCCCAGGGGCAAAATGGTCATTTTTCCGGTCAACGGGCGAAATTTCAATTTTTGTCCAAATCAACTCTAAATATGTGTGGCCAACATAATATGGCGTCGGATTCGTGAAAATAGCCTCTTAAACCCTCGAAAATCGACTGCAAAGTTTTGGGGATTAAAATAATATTATTTTTCACTTCCGAGCCAAAATTTCAATTTTTGACCGTAACAACTCTAAATGTGCGTGGCCACCCCAAAATGTCATCGGCCTCGAAAAATAACCTCAAACGACCCCAAAAACCAACGTCGGCGCCTACAGGGGCAAAATCGTAATTTTTGACTTCCGGGTCGAAATTCCATTTTTCAACCGTACTCACCACAAATGTATGTGGCCAACATAATATAACATCAGAATCGCGAAAATAATCTCTTAAGCCCTCGAAAGTCGACACCGAAGTCCGGATCCAATTTCGTGACCAAAACTCGCTAGATTTCAAATTTTAAGGTCTCTTACTAACGGGCGGCTGTTTAGGGTTTACGTGTATCGACCTAGGGTTATCCGAGTCATGACGGTCCCGATCACTCAGAGAATGAGAGGAATCATCGCTAGTTCTAGAGGTCGCGATCGTTCGGTTCAAGCTTGGGACTGGTTGGCCATATGCACTCTCGGACTTGCGGAATCACCCGCGATCCGATTGTACATCGTTAGCCTTAGCCAAACCAAATCCGTCACTTTTCCTAAGATCGGCCCACGCTGGCCCAAATTATTCCCTCATCATTTCTCAAGATCGGTGCCCGATTCGCGATCGGTTCTCTGGTCCACGTACCATCTTCCTAGTTAGCCATACCCCCATTGGTTAGTATCCCTAGAGTGATCAGTTCTGGGTGAGACTCACTAAAATGAAATGCGAAATAATGTCAGTTTTATTGATTCCAGAATTACATCGAAATTCAGGCTATTACAAGGCGTGTGACCTGTGCAATCGGGCTTGACCGGGTGCAAGGCCGAGCACACTGCCGGGCCACACGAGCACACGGCCGGGCGCAAGGCTAGGCGCGTGGCCGAGTGTACGGGTGATGTGCCGGGCTACGAGCGGTGCGCCGAGCATGATGCCGATCCGCACGAGCAAGGGGCTAATTTGTGAACCAAACACATGCATCGGCTCATGAATGGGCACAATGCATGGCTCATGGCCAAGTTCATTAGGCACGGAACTAGATCGGAGCCGAATCTGACGGGCACAATGCTTGGCACAAGGGTCGGGTACAATGACCGGCACACGAATGGACACAAGGCCAGTCTGTGGCCTAGCTGACATGCACAATGGCCGGTCATGACCAGGCACAAGGTCTGGCCGGCATGGCTGGCACATAGCCTACCTCACGACCAAGGCACTAGGCTCATGGCCATATGGCTCGTCCATGGTCTACCCGACTCAACGCGACGATCCGTGGGCAATTCGCGATCGGTCCATGTTCGAGTATCAATGATCCATGATCAACCCTCGGTTGTCATGTAGCCTCGTGAAATCCGGTACCACGGGATTAGTCCATGGTCATCCAAGACCGATGCGTGGCCGTGCGGAATTACCCGCAACCGACACATGCCGACACGGTACTGATCCATGGTTGTCCTGGACCTTTCTACTAATGGCTCTTATAGTCGAAGGGTCAATCCTTAGTCATATCACTTTAATCGACTTACGTGATCGGGGAGTCATTTCACTGTCGATCCTTAGGCTAATTCATGGACAATCTTTCAATCGAACCATGACCAACCCTCAGTACACTCATTCCGACCATTTTATCCATTCCATTACCGACCATCGGCTCGACTGCTCACCCATTCTATTGCCATTTACCTTTGGCTATCTTGGTCTCAAATTTGGGGATGTCATAGTTATGCTATGCTAGCTGTGCTTGTACTCCAAATACGGTAGATGGAGCATGGATATTTGACTGCACTGCTTACTTCAGTGATAGCACCCAATATTTCCTCAATGCCGTGCACAGTGGATAATACTAGATTAAGCTGAGAAGCAGAGACAAATCGAATGCTGCATTAAGTGGCTCCTAAGCTTTTTTAGCAATTTGATACTCCATGCACACTTAAAAAAGTGAACAACATGACTGTTTAAGCCCTTTCTTCGGTATGTTAAAAGTTTTTTGGTCTGATGACCCAAAATAATTAGGACAAAAACTGTGAGGAGCATTTGACAAATCCGCAATTTTATGAAGATTCTTCATTAGGAGCAACATTGTGCAAGCCTACAAACTTTGGTTCCTCTTTCTTATGAAGTTCTATCTCTTGGTTTCGCAGCAATCTACAGGGTGATGTTCGTACCTTCTAGGAGGTGGCCTCATTTTTTAGAGGAGGTTTATTTGCAATGGCATCAGTGTACTACCAAGAGTCCTGCCTGTTCAGTTAGTGTGAGTAATCATGATTCATGGGTGCAAAAGAGGCCTTTGACATGTCAAAATGATGATTGATGCTCCTTCTCATTAGCTTCCATATTTAGGAAAATCTTCCACAGTAGAGTACAATGAATTATAATAACATTGTTTTCTCAATCGAGAAGAAAGAAAATTGACAATTTAAAGTCGAACCATTTCCTTAGGCCCTTGGAATGTTATTTGCTTACGGACAATCAGTTTCCAAGGGTCCGATCAATATAAATACATGCTGGGGTGATACTTTGGCAGAAAAGAACTAATGACAGGACAGCCAACGATTCTTACCGACCCTAGATTAATGAAGAAGAGAGTAGACTACTGACAACAAATGAGACTAACCGTGGATGCAATTTTGAAACAACTATTATATTGGATTGCGTTTAAAGTTCTTGCTGATGATAATTTATTCCATTGAAATCTATGTTCAGAAAAAAAGTGAAAATATTTTTAACTTTAACTTACTGACTCTAGTGTCTTGGCTGCAACGAAACGGTTGTTGAAGGCAAATCCATCCCGATGGAAATTCCCTAAGTTCAAAACAAAGAGAGATTATACTTAACTGTACAGGGTAACAAACATACAAGTTCTTAGGTATAATCAGGTATTAGTTTTCATGTAGGGTGCAACACGGAAAGAATGGTTGATCTGCCAACTGATGTCTTCGATTTTGTTAGCTAAAGGTGCATTTTTTCATTATTCTCTTGTATATAGTTTATGTGTTAGGAGGGTCAGCAGATTCCAGCAAACTGCAAACAAAAAGTCTACATCATGACTATCCTATCAAAGGGTCATCTATGAAATTTTTCCAACAAATGAGTCATTGCTTAATGCAAAAGCCACTAAACTCCCGCAGTTTAGAGGAAACGCCACATTTAATCTGCAACTGGGCTTGATTAAATTTCGTACATATATGTGTATTCTTCCCCCTCATTCCAGTTGCTGGTACCGTTATTATCTTGTATTCAAAATAATGCCGATATCCACATGTCATACATCTTGACTTTACTCACTACCTCGTATCCTTTCGTGGTTGAAGCTACTGGCCAAGAGGGCGGAGTATAAAAAAGAAGCACACTACAAGACTCTACAACAAATATACTGACCTCTAACCAAACAAAAGAGGAGCATGAGTATCACTCTAAGCTACAAATTTCTCTCACGGTGAAAAATGAAAGTAATGCCTTAACACTGAACAATGACGCACTCCTGGAATAAAGACGAGGAGCATGAGTATCACTCTAAGCTAAAAATTTCTCTCACAGTCCTTCACACTGAACAATTAAGCACTCCCGGAATTAATGCCACATTGAATTTTTCGGTACGGGAAATCACCGATGACACTCAACTCAATGATTTTTAAAAAATTATAGCACTTAAGTGAGCGCTATACGAAAGTTATGGCTCTTATGATGTTCTTATCCTCACTTCTCACTCGTGAGATCAGCTATATTGATCCCTCCAGATGAAAAGTGTTGCATTAACTACGAAATTCATGATTTATAGGCCTCTTTTCCAGTTACAGACTCTACGTACTTCGACATGCTCCATTTCCATTAAGTTATTCATTTTAAAACTCATCATTTTACATACCTTCCTTCTGAAAGAATCATTTCGTCTTTCTTTTAAATCAGAGGATCCATCTTTCATTCATCTTGTATGCCAATACAACAGAATAAGACATCATCACAATGATCATCTAGACTAAACAGGAGACCATCAGTAAAGCTGGACTAGAGAGCATTACCCGCTATTTGAACTTTCTGCCGTGAAGTAGTTGGCAACGAAGTTACTGAATGTGCATGACAATAGCATAAGGTTAGTCTGTGAGGGATACCAGTAATATGCAGAGCACACTAGACAATCAAATATGCACATTGGGGCCAAAACAGGAAACAAAGTACTTTCAGTTGAAGCTTCTATGCTTTACCTTTGAATATTTTCCGTGACCCAAGAAGGAAAGTTGCCAGATAAATTATTGTAAGAGAGATCTCTGTTACACAAACCTGTTCAGTTAAATTGATCCCACAATGTCATGCAGTTTAGTAGATGCTCATTGGTTTGGTTCACTCACATATAAACAAGAGAGATGCCTTTCTTTGAGGGGAGGGCTCCACTCAACTTATTACTCCCGAGAGACCTAAGCATGAAATAGGCATTATTTGATATTGGATAAAACATCTCAAATGATTCGGCTGACTAATCTTATATAGATTCCTTACAAATAAGAAAGTGAGTCTAATGTGAATATGGAGTCTGGAATGGATCCATGTAGATAATTGAAGCTTAAGTCTCTGCAAGGCAAAAAATCATCAATAAGAGCATGAGAAAAAGTCAATGATTTTATTGCAAGTAGAATCAATCTATTAGAATCAGTGTGCGTCAACCAAAACTCTGAGCCCGCTGGAAATCAATCTTATCAAACAGAATAAGATTAGGTTATTGAGTGTGACAAAAAATGACCAAAAAAAAAAAAAAACAAGAGGCGCATGGATAAGGTTGCACTGAAGAATTCCCAGAAAGCAACAAATGAAGATACAAAAGACATAGTATGTTTCATAACTAAACAGTCAGACCAATGGGTGTGTGTCAACTGTCATGGCCTTTGCTTTTAACGTTTCACTTTATCTTTAACCTTTAGAAAGTTAAATTGGACTTTATATAGGTTACACCCTCAATATTTTACAAATACCAGTATCTTAGCATTTAAAGCCACCCCGAAAAATCTTCATCATCCTTGAAATATCTTTATTTTCAGCAGGAAATTCGACATGGCTTATCTAGTTGGCCTAAAGCCGAAACAAACATTCCCTTTCTTGGGAGCAATGGCAAAATAAGCTCTTGGGCTCCAAAACGAACGAATTCCCACGGGGAACAATAGGATTTATGTTTTAGCATCATATATTCGTCTCAAAATAAAACCTGAGGATTGCGGATGCTTTTCATTAATTGGAAGACAACTTACATGTGCTCTAAATTTTTATTATTACTGATATATGGTGGAATAGTATCAGAAATTTGGTTATTCCTCAAAACTCTGCAAGCAGTCAAACTTCAATATGTTAGATACCATAGACAAAATATAACTGGATGGAGAAAAATATTAAAAAGTGTCAAATTTGACTAATGCTGCCTTACAAAGTTGTGAGATTCCCCATGTCCTTCAGAAATTCTAGCGTAGAGAAGCCCCCAGAAATCTCGGAGACTCTCCTAGAATTCAAGTTACATATTAGGTTATCCAGAAATTAGTCATGTAGAAACAACGAAAAGAAGAAAAAAAATAGTACTTGGTTGACGATGAAGATTCTTACAATTCATTCAAAGAAATTAATTTGGAAAAGTTTGATGGTATTGGACCGGCAAAAGAATTGCCTTGCAGCCTCCTACATTCACAATAAGGACAAGATGATTATTAATTTGACTTCAGCAACAAAATCCAGCATACAGAGAACCTAGTTTCCGTTTCCATGAGGGTATGGACAGGAAATCGATGATAAATCAAACTATGCCACCATACAGCTCAGTGAGTTTGAGCCAGTTTCCTATGAAGTCAGGGATGGAGCCATTGAGATTATTGTCAGATGCCCACCTGAGATTCAGAGAATATCAGTACGCATGATGTCTGTAATGATTTACAACTCACAGAGATGTCCTAAGAGTGCACGCCATTGGGAACAAAAGGTTTTATAGGCTCTTACAGGATATTTAAATCTGCAAGATTTGCACAAGATGAAGGAATCGGACCGCTGATTCCTGAGCTAGAGAAGTATCTGTCACATTAAAATTTCATGAAAAGCTGAATAGACAAGATTTGTGTTTTCTCTTGATAAAATAAGATGATTTTGAAAAATCAACTAAGCAATAAATGGTGATAAAAGTAGAAGCAGGCGATTAGAGAACAAAAGAAGGAACCTTTTCTTCACTTTAATTTGACAAGAAAACAGTTGATACCAAACAACATCCACCTTTTTATGATAGTGTTGGCAAACAAGAAAAGGATACAGACATGATGTTAAATATGTCTTGAATTTTATGTATTCGGTCCGGTTGATGACCTGACCCGACATATTTTTTTGTGCGACCCGAAAGTGGAGAGAAAATTGAGATTTGGTTCGTGACGCGGAGGGTTGGGCCGATAGACCCAACCTGGAGCAAGCGAACAAATCTCCATGGCGGACTGCCCAAGCTGGAGAAACCGAACCAATGTCTCGAGGGGTTCGGGGGCTACGCTCCCGAGGAAATTTTTTTGGGAGCACTATTTATACTGTGGCTAGGTTTTCTCATTGATGTACAGAGAGTTTTGTTTTCGGATAGTTTTGTGAGCCGTGAGGTTTTGTCGTTGTTTCGACTTCTGAAAACTGTACTCTCTTTGATTATAGTGGAATCTTGTCTTGCATCGCCCGTGGATGTAGATCATCTTGTGATCGAACCACGTAAATCTCTGTGTTCTGTATTTGTTTTTCCGCATCAGTTTCCAACACATGATAATAGAGAAATGGAGTTTAAGACAACATACACATATTTGAATTAGAGTGTTTCTAGTTCGAATCTATGGAGAAGTGATAACTGACTTTTCAGCTAACTCAAGAGACCATCACTGATATTCCATGTCATAGCATGTGCTTTTATATAAGCTGAGTGAGGATCCCAACATAAGGGAACCAAAATAAAAAGGGAACAAAAGTTGGAAGACTATATGCAACTTCGGTGCGTAACAAATTTTGAGAAGGAGCTTCAGAACATGAAGAGACTTACAACTTTCTTAACTTTGTGAGATTTCCAAAAGTGCGAGGTAGAGAACCAGAGAAGTTATTTCCTGTGAATGACCTGCAACGAGTGCAAATCTCAAGAGTCATTATGTCCAGATGGATCTAAAGAAGCAAAAGAGAACAACGAATGGATCTGTAATTCTTGTAACTAGGGGGCATTTAATTGGACATGGTACTAATTTATGGGGGAATAAGCAAAAATTCCATTGCATATCTACAGAAGCATAGACATAGACAAACTAATGCATATGCAATCATTATAAACCTTTTGTGCTTAAGTGTTCTCTTACCTCCATGAGTGATTCAGTAAATACAAAAAGTCAACTACCATATGCCAAATTTGGCATTATCTTCTGTCTATTTACACAAACTTTCTGACACCAATGCACGCTTTGCTCATGGTGATGCAAGAAAGCTCACTAACTTTGTCCTCTGAGTCATAAATTTCACCTTAACAATGGTTCCAAGACAATTTCACTTGATCCAGCATAGAATAAACCTATCCTTTCGCAGTTTGTATCACTTCCAGATCTCTTATAACAGGGAAAGGTCGCTCAAACATGGAACTTGATGTCTCCACCGTAACAACAGACAATATCACTTCACATTCCTCTTGACGGAACAAAAATGGAGGCCTACTGTATGCAATCTAAAAGCATGTGATGAGAATTTAACATACATTGATTTTAATGAATTCTTCAATTCTCAAGATCAACAACTAACACATGCATACGGAGTATAAGCAACTCCATGACTACATCTATTGATTCTTCGTGATCAAGATACACTCAAGTCACTGCAGACATCTCCAACACGCATCAACTAGCTTAGGGAAGATAGATAAACATCGACTCAAGCAACAAAGTTCACTGCACCATCGTGACTGCGAAATAATAGCAAGCACGACAAATCGACCGCCAACAAGCATGACTAACAGTACTAGCAGCTCAGCGGGATTTCCGATCTCATACGGAAGCTCCCCAGAGAATGCATTGGCATTAAGGCTCCTTAAAACAGTAGAATGTGGCAATAATTAAGGAGGGGCCAAAAACAACTTCACATCATAAAAACCATGAGATACAACCCTTTAATCAAATCATATTGTTCTTGTCACATTTGGGGATTACAAGAATTGCAAGCGATGCAGATTGCCGATTCGCGATGAGATTGAACCCGTCAAGAGATTCCCACCCAAGCTCCTGTGACGAAAATCAGTGAAAATTCAGATCATTTGAGACATCTATTGATATGATAAAACGAGAAAAAAAAACCTTTCAGAAAGATTCATATCAACAAAAATCATGAATCGTTTTACTTCAACCAAAACATTTGTCCTTCTATCGCTTCACTTTGTAGGATCCAACCTCACACGAGTCCGTGCTCGCCGACACAAGCCGACCGCAGGTGTTTCCCTTCTGCTGGTTTCGATTAGCTATCGGCCGTCGCAATGTGGTCCGATGAGCCGGTGCTAGTCCAGCGAGCTTTTCCGTCCGTAGAACTCGCTCGCCGGAGACCACTCTCAGTCACGTCACCATCGGGGTCTCGACGTCACCAGCGAACCGGCCCATATCGTCATGGGATTACTTCAAACCGGACATTCGGGACCGGTCTAAACTCGGCACTTTGGTTGGAGGGTCTTCACAGATTTTTAATGATAGGGTAATGTCACTAATAGTTCTGAATTTTTGTCCAATGTATAATATGATCCTTGAATTTATAATTTATTTAATGTGGTCCCTGAACTTTAACATAATATATAATGTGATCCATTAACTTCTAATTTGTTCAATGTGGTCCATAAACTTTTGGTACATATTCAACTTGGTTCCTGAACTATATGAAATGTTTAATGTTGTCATTTCATTAATTAAAGTTTAGGGACTATATTGAATATTTTTATATAGTTTATGGACTAAATTGAATATGTATCAAAAGTCCAGGGATCACATTGAACAAATTGAAATTTCAAGGAACACATTGCACATTAAGCTACAATTTAGGGACCACATCAAATAAATTAAAAGTTCAAGGACCATATTGCATAATGAATCAAAATTCATAGACCATTTGTAACATTTTCCCTTAATAATAATCTATCGCATCTACATTTTCGACTCAAATAAAGCAAGAAAAGCATTCACATCGAGGGAATTTGTCAAGAACTATTCTTTGGTGACTCGACCTTGAGAGTTCGTACCGAATAGGAATTGATTTAGTCCATTAACACATAGGAAGTTCTTGAACAATTCGTCGTCGTTTAAACCAATGTAATCCTTGAAAATTTAAGAGTCGACTCCATATTATTCTTCCACCGAATGAAGCATCATATCGCGCATTTCTTACTCAATGTACTATATGTTTCTGGTAATTTAAGTTTTAAAACTGCAAACACCTTTAGAATCGGATATTGCTATAGATTGCTACAGCTTTTTAGGGTGCCACCGGCTGCAATTGTGAGGAGCTTGACAAATACCTTATAAAAACTGCACGACCATTTTCACATGTATAACTCTCATGGAGAACCTTAACCAAATAGGCTATAATTATCGGAGTTTTATTTCTCAAACTATCCTTGTTTACAAAAAGTAAGGTTTTCTTGACTGACCAAAAAAAAAGTTGTTTTTTGCATTTTAAAATGAAATAAAAAGCACCTTAAATTTAAGGGTTAATATCACGAAAAACCCCAAACTGATATATCTGTGACAAATTTACTCTCCGTTAAATTGGATTAATACTACGAAAAATCACAAACTGTTAAATCTGTGACAAACAGAGGGGTAAAACCCTAATTGGCATACTCATTAATTATCACATGTCATCAAACTTAGCAATTTGACGGTAAAATTTAATTTAAATTAACGGAGGGTAAATTTGTCACAAATGTACCGGTTTTGAGTTTTTTATGGTATTAACCCTAAATTTGACCTGGCTATTGAGATATCAAGGTGACCAATTTCCGGTTTAAGGCGTTCTATTGAATTAACAATTTTTTTTATTGTTCGAAATTGATATGACTACGGTTGATTGGTTTGATAAAAAAGTTGTCTTTGGCTCGACATTTTCTATGATCATTATGAGGGACCAATGTCCTGTCGTACCTCATCCTAATTAAGGTTTTTAAGCTGTAATTTAAAAGTGGGCCCAAGAATTTCCCTCACCTCATTTTCAAAGGAAAAATAACACAAATAGTCCATGAATTTTGGTCAAATGTGCAATTTGGTCCATTAACTTTCAATTTATTTAATGTGGTCTTTGAACTTTAAATTTGTTCAATATGATTCATAAACTTTCAGTACATATTCAAACTAATCCATTGACTATATGAAAATCTTCAATGTAGTCCTTCCTATGATTTAAGTTCATGGACAATATTGAAGATTTTCATATAGTCTAGGGACTAGTTTGAATGTGTACCAAAAATTTAGAAATCATATTGAATAAATTAAAAGTTCGGGGGCCACATTAAACAAATTAAAAATTCAGGAATCACATCACACATTTGGCTAAAGTTTGGGGACCACATTGAAAAAATTAAAAGTTCATGGACCACATTATATATTGGGTCAAAGTTCATGAACCATTTGTGTCATTATCCATTTTCCAAATTAGAGAGTTAAAATATTTTTTTTCTTTTATCTGTTGTTTCAGTTTTCTTCATTGCCTTTCATTCTTCACTTCTTTCGGAACTTAAACTGCTAATCGAGGGCAGGATGCTGAGCTCTAAAAACACCGTGAGACCGGTAAAAAATTAAGCAAAATAGGAATCATACAAATACGTGAGGTAACTCAGACTCCATAGCTCCTCCGGAATCGGACCCATGACATTCTCCCGATAGATCCTCCTGTAAAACGACGCTGTGTTAGCGTTTCAGGATTTCGCGACAAATCGAGACCGATGAAACAGTTTATTAGAATGTTACGTTGAAATCTAACAATCCAAATAAATTCATGCGGACTTGCATTTACGTGCATCCTCCTGCATAGCGTTACTTAATTTACTGAATTTGGTATGAGAGAGTCTGTTGGGACTCACGGTTGAGTTATACGACAGGTGGAACCGTTATTGTAAGAACAGTCGCATTTGATGCCTCGCCGGTAGCCCATGTCGTCAATGCGGGTCTCAGAGATGGCGGCGCCGCTGCATGGTTCTCCGCTGATGTTCCACTCGTTCGGCGGCGCAGTCAGGTTCCATTGTTGGAATACACGGTTCAAAGCTCGTACTGTGTAATTAGTTAACAATCGTAAAGCAAGATCATTCTTAGGATATTTTCCGCATGAATTCCATGAAGCCAAATGGAGTTTAATAATACTAAGGCAAAGGGGCCGTGATTTCCTCCAACATGATATTTAATTGGTCATCGCACATCAATCGCCCCAGGGCCCCAGGTAAGTTTATTACAGGAATTGTACGGCCAAGGAACCCCGGCATTATCCATCATCATCAGACCTCCCTCTCTCTCTAAGGCTTAATTTGTTTCATAGAAAATGAATGATTTCGAAAACATTTTCCTAAAAATGATTGTTTGTATCGCTTGAAATAATTAACTACTAAAAATATTTTTATTATTGATAACAATTTATATTTAAACATTTTCATGAACAAATAAATATATTTTTCATTTATTTACTTTTGTAAAAATCTAATGCCCCGAAAACCTAAGGGTTCCTCTGCAAGGTTCATCCACAGAGGGTGAGTCAGAGCCTAAGATCAAGCCAAAAGGCATAGTCGATAGACAACAGGTGAATATTCTTGTACTATCCCTTGTTGATCTCGAGGGACGAAGGAGGCTAGGTTAGCCAAAAGATGGTTATCGGTTTAAGGACGCAAAGTGCCCCTGCTTTTTAAGGGTCATAAGGGGTAGAGAAAATGTTCCGAGCCAATGTTCGAGTACCAGACACTATGGCGCTGAAGTAACCCATGCCATACTCTCAGGAAAAGCTTGAACGACCTTCAACAAAAGGGTACTTGTACCCGAAACCGACATAGGTGGGTAGGTAGAAAATACCTAGGGGCGCGAGACAACTCTATCTAAGAAACTCAGCAAAATAGCCCCATAACTTCGGGAGAAGGGGTGCCTCCTCACAAAGGGGGTCGCAGTGACCAGGCCTGAGCGATTGTTTATAAAAAATACAGGTCTTCGCGAAGTCGTAAGACCATGTATGGGGGCTGACGCTTGCCCAGTGCTGGAAGGTCAAGAAAGATAATAACCTGATGACAGGGGAGTCGGCAACCGAAGCCCCAATGAATGGTGGTCGTAACTATAATGGTCGTAAGGTAGAGAAATTCCTTGTTGGGTAAGTTTTGACCCGCATGAGACGCGTAACGATCTAGGTACTGTCTCGGAGAGAAACTTGGTGAAATAGACATGTTTGCAAAGATGCGGACAGAAAGACCCTATAAAGCTTTAATGCTGTAAATAATTATTTTTAGGAAAATGTTTCCTATCATTCATTTTTTTGTGAAACAAATTGAGCCACCGCCGAAGCTGTCCTGCAACGCCCTTGCTAGCTCGACAATCCCTATTAGTAGCACCACCACCACACACCATCCACCACTTTGTCCTCTCTCTCTCTCTCTCTCTCTCTCTCTCTCTCCTCAACTCGCCGCCACTAGCTTTAGGCGGGCGGTTCCCGACATGGAATTGGAAACCGCCCACTAAGGACCGGTTACGAAAAATTAGAACCGGGAATTGCCTGTTGGTTCCATGGATCCATCGAGAAACCGAACCGCCGGTCCGGTCCGATTCCCGGGTGAGTCCGTGGAACTGGTCCCACCAAGTTTTACACAAATAGAGGTGACCGAGAGTGAGAGAAAGAGGCGATGAACGGCTAAAAGCGCGGCCGTGAGTTGATAGGGAGAGAATCGAGCTTTTAGATTAGGGATTTTATGGTTTTCATTTTTCTAAAAATATTTTCTTTTTTTTTGGTTGAAATTTTTCTAAAAAATTATTTATATGTATATATATATTACTGGTCCGGTCCGGGTGGGCGGATGGGTGGTTCCACGCCTAGAACTGGGAACTGGACCGGTCCTCACGGGAACCGCCAGTTCCGGGCTGGTTCGGTTCGGTTCTGGGCAGTTCGGTCCGGTTTCCGGTTCCTTTACACACCCCCACTACGGTGGTGTAATGGAGAGGTTTTTGTTTTGTTAAGAATTATATCCACACTTATCTTGGTATTGGTATATGGTATTTTACGTGAATTATATGGACGCAGAAGCAAATTTCCTGCTATTAGGATTGGAGGAAAATACGACCGAAGTCAAATAACTTTAGTTGCCATCTCTGTTTTTTTATTTTCACCTCTTCATTTTTCTATAAAAATAAGTTAATAAAAAGTAATAAGTTGTTGGTGAAGAATTCATCTTGATTTGTTTCCTCTATTTTCTTGCCATAAATTTTTTATATTAGCTGCACTAGCTTGAAAGTTTCATATGATGTTATAGATGAAAAAAATCAATCATTTTTGTACTCCAGGACACGAGTGTAGAGACCAGAGTACCAAATCCTCTAACGCCCCCGACCAACTATACCAATCTTGGGGTTGATGTACAAATAAATTCCAATAAATTGATGAAAAATTACGCGGAGAGGCTAAAAGTTAAAGTCTTCTTCACAAATTACAGGGCATTGTTGAGAAAGATGTCATGCACATGATTTGAACAGTTATGATATTAGGATACCGGGAAATTCTTGAATTTTTGAGCTATCATTGAAATTGATGCAGCTCCTAACCACTCTATTGATCTGTTTCCTTGTTCGAATGAGTTATTAGATAAAGGCTTAGACTCATCGATCGTCATGTTGTGATAGGACTCTTGAGCCAATTGATAGAAAATTTCAGTACAATATAATCGGGGTTTTTGGCTCTGATACCAAATAATATAGAATGATCCTAGATCTCGTACAAATAATGCGGCAAGGAGGAGGAGGAGGACACCAGAGGAGGAAATCATCTCAAATTCTTCAAAACCCAATCATAACAAAGGTTAATAACAATAATCATTCCTTGTTTTCAATCACCTAATTAGATACATTAGATTTGAGAACTCGTTAGATGTATAACAATAATCATAGTAAGGTTCCTGTCCACATCAGAAATGGAGCTCTTAAGTTGTTAGATATCATCCTAAAGTAGTTTGACCCCCAAAACTCAAATGTCAAATCTTATGGGTGGCTCGAGTTGTTTGTGTGATTAGACCCATTTTAACCTCATGTATGCATGAGCAATTGAGAGAGAGAAAGAGAGAGAGAGAGAGAGAGAGAGAGAGAGAGAGAGGACCTTCAAGTGGATCTGTAGGTAGATCTGCAGTTACTGGAGGTGCGTTCACAGTTACTGTAGGAGCACCTCCAGGTGGAGGTCGACGAGCTGTACTTGCGTTCACATATACAGTTGCTGTAGGTGCGCGCACAGTTACTGTAGTAGCACCTCCAGGTGGAGGTGGAGCTGCAGGTGAATGCGCAGTTACTGTAGTAACACCTTCAGCCATGGCCTTGTCGAGGATTACCCAGAAAAAGGAAGCGAGGAAGAGGAAGAGGAAGACGAATCTCGAAGGGAGATGCATGGACTCCATTGATTTCTTTAACACAAGAGAGCCAAGCATTATCTGAAACACGCATCAGCGAGACCTTTATCTTCTGCTGCTGGATTTAGCCGGTCAAGTCAGAGTCGATGAAGTTCTCATCGGGCAAACGGATGAAGATTCGGGAAATGCTAACCGTATTGCTTCACGTTGGGGGCATAGACCAGCTGGTCAAGCCTTTTGGCCTTACTTGCAACCATTTCCAAACATGGTATACACGGCGCGACGTCACATCATATGTCGATGAGATACAACTGAAAATCATGTTAATGCCCAAATTGCGTGGACCGCAAGAAGCCAAAGTTATGACGGCTAAAACCGTCAAAGATTTTCCAACCATTGTTCACCTCTCATCTTGCGTGATTTAATGGAAAAATTATAAAAAAGCCATAAATTTATTACACTTGTACCAATTCAACCTTAAACCTTTTGGCAATTTATCAACACAGTCATTCCGAGTAAGTTTGACTAGAAAACATTGACGTAGCAATCTAGTCAGAACCGATGACGTGAATAATTTTTTTAATAATTTTAAAAAAAATTTAGGAAAAATTCCAAAAAAAAACCTAAAGTAAATTCATTTTTTCAAATAAAGGTCTAAAGTAAATAATTTTGTTTGAAATTTGTAATTGGCTAAAAAAATAAGAAAAGCCCCAAAGTTGAATTAAGTTTAGGTTATTCCTTCAAACGATTTCATTTTCTTCTTCCTCTCCCCCGCTGCTCCTCAATCAAATCGCTACCCGGTCGTCGCTCCACGCGAGCATCAGTCTATCGTTCCCCGTCGTTGCGGATGCTTTCTTTAATCAGATGGTGTGCTTTTCTGTTGTTGGAATTTTTAGAGCTCTGGGAAAATCTTCGATGCTTGAGAGCAATGTCGGGAGGGATTTTCTGCCTCGTATTTCTGGTCAATCTGACTTCTGTTGGCAATACACACATTGCTAGTTCATTGGAGCTTGAGAAGGCCGAATTCTTTCTTGGAAGTGTTGTGAATACTGTTTGTTAGCCAAGTAATGATATTCGCGATATTCCGGATGAAATCAAAAACTCTAACTGTCTGTGGTGATCAGCTGAGAATTCAACAAGTTTTGGCTGATTTCTTGTTAAATATGTGTGTGACATGCTCCATCTCCAGGGGGTTGGGTGGGAGATTCACGTTCATCCAAGCCTGAAGCAAACTGCTAGAGGGCTAAGTCTTGTGCACAACAAATTTATGCATTCTTTTTTATAGATTTCCATTTGTTTTTAGTATGTTCTATGGATCATGCATTGTCCTATTCTGATATGGTTCCCTGATACGGCCTTCTTTCAGGCTAAGTCAACTATTATGTTTTTTGGGGTGATCTTTATATTCGATGGTGAATGGTATGACCTGTCTTCTCATCGCTCATCACGGTTCTCTATTCTTATGAATTCAGGCTTTTGTGATGCAAGACGACGTATTGATAACAAGGCTAACTGTGAGAGAAGCTGTTCACTGCACAGCTCAGCTACAATTGCCAGACTCCATGGCAGTATCCGAGAAGAGGGAAAGAGCAGAAATGGGACTGCAAGATGCCATGCACACAAGAATTGGAGGTTAGGGGTCCAAAGGGTGAAGTGGTAGTCAAGAGAGAAGAGTTAGCATTTGCCTGGAAATTGCCACCCGCCCGAAGCGTCTCTTCCTCGACGAACCAACCAATGGACTCGACAGGGCAACATCCTATTATGTCATGAGAAGAATAGCTAGCTTGGACCAAAGAGAAGGAATCAGAAGAACTATAATCACATCAATTCATCAGTCCAGTAGGGAAGTCTTCCGGCTCTTATTGGGTGCTTTAGATTGGTTGTGGTAGGATGGGCTGTGATCACTGCACATGATCAGTGGGAGGTTGTTTTGTAAAACTCATCTGTTGTCTTCTTTCTTGTAGTGTCGTGTGCACAAATCAAAGCTGAATACTCTATTGTTATCTCTTTTTGTATTGAAAATATTGAAGTTCAATTAATTCAAGTGTTTGATGATGAGTTAATGACGATGCTTTTTGGTACCACAAGCTGTCTTTGATTGCATTTATGCCGGCTGTTCTATATGTTGTCGTGTACAGAGCTCAAGAAATCTGTTTTAAATTGTCTACAAGTTTTGACACAGCCCGGTGATGTTCTATATATTTTCTTTGGCCTAATCTACAGGGCATTTTAACTCAATGTGTTGTTGGACCGTTGTGCTCATTGCTCTTTGCAAGTCATTTTTCTTGATGTATCTATTCTATATTTTCTTGTTTCTTGTGGGACTGATGAGCTCATTTAAACTTGTTGTCAATACCACTATACTACAATGAAGTGTTGGGACATTCCATAGCAAACTAAATAGCATTAGATAAACTTGAATTGATCCTCATTGTATGATGGCAAAGAGAAACATCCCAACACAAGAAATCTTCTCAACATAGTTTACCTATCCATACTTTAAGATGCTTCCAAAACAGAGCCATCCATATTAACTACTAGTAAAACAAGAAGAGTTTGTGTTGTTGGTCTTGCTACTCTTGCATATCTCAAAAAAGTTGCTTGTCTTCGACCACTTTCATGTTGTGGTCCTTACATCCTCCCCTTTACCTATAGTTGAATCACAAAATAAATCACTAGTCAAAACAAAGGCAAGTACAAGTAAGAACAATTTTATGACAAAGTCAAGCACAAATAGATTCTTGCATCTTCTCTCTTCCCATAGATGATATTCAGATAGGGAGATCGTGATACAGACTTTCTTGATATTGAAATTAGTACCAGCAGCAGCACTTCTTCTTCACAATCGATTTAGTACCATACTAACCCAGGATTTCTCCCTTAGTTCTTGTACTTCATTGTTGTTTTCTCAAACCCAATTGTAGGAAATTGGTTTGCATACTCCTTGAAGTTTAGCAATCTTTGATTGAAAGTGAGGGGAAGATTGCATTGTGGCCAGGAAGTCCTTCAACTTTGTTCCTGTTAGACCAAATTTTCCAGCATAGAACATTAAATAGACAATAGAATAAGTTAAAGGATAAAGGCGTGAACCAAAATGAGGAAGCGGAAGAGAAAAAGCATTTAGCATGTTTGATTGCATGAGGTGATCTGAACCAAGTATAATTGGCAGAGAGAAAAATGATTTTGGCAGAACCATTCACCTTTGGTTTCGGCCTTGATTTTCACTGCCAAACCGACGGCAGCATCAACGAACTCAGCTACTTTCACATAGTCCTCTTCGACAAGAATACAAAAAGATGGACAAATTCTTAATTAACCAACATAAAAACCTTAAACCTGAAAGCACAATCTAGTTCATAAGTAACCAGCATAAAAACCCTCAACCTGAAGCACAATCTAGTCCATTAGAAGCCTCTATCCATTCTAGTGCCACCAGGAACCATGGCAGATACATCTCCTGTAGCAGTGTTTTTGTTGGCAGCAATATGAACAGATTCCATCATCTTTTCAACTCTGGAACTATCAATTCCCTGCAGAGATAAGAAAGCAAAAAGTAGGGCAAGTTGATTCCTATTTTTGATGGGTAAAGGGTAGTACAAGTGAAGTGCCTATCTTAGATGAACTATGATGTTTTTGCGTAAGTTCATCGATAGTAGGTTCATAGAAAAGGAGAGAATGTGAAGTTCTTGCATTACCTTATTCAAGTTCTTTAAAACCAAATGATTTTCAGTCCCTCTCCCCCCCCACCCCCCGGGCGAAACAAGTTCATAAAAAGGAAACAAACGAGAATTTGAGTACCCACATCTCGAGCAACGAGTACCCACAAACAGAGTATTTGGGTACTCCACGAACATCTCGACCTCGAGTACCCACATCTTGAGCACAATTCGAATGACCCAACCGAGAGACAGAGAGAGAGAGCACGTACTTTTAAAACTCGGGGAGTTGGGGATCGTGCTCCATTAACAGAGAATTTGGGTGCTCCAAGTAAGAGGGAAGAAAGAACGTAGAAGACAGAGTAGAAGAACAAGAACGTGAAGAATTTGGGCTTTTTTTTCATTTTAGGGTTTGTTAGTTTTTATACATATTTTTTTGGACAAAATTACCCATATTCTGATCATCGAAAATGTCACACGCTTGCCGGCTGGCGAAGATTTGGCCGGCCGACTAGGTTAGGTCCTTATTTGAGACTAGTTTAGTCACTTTAGATCCTTATTTGAGATAATGTCCATTTCGGGTCCTTATTTGAGAAAGTAGCCCCACTTTAGATCCATATTTGAAATTTTCCCTATTTTATTTTTCTTAATATTTTTCCTTTTTTCTTCCTTTTTTTTTTCTTCTCTTTTCATTGGTGGCCAATCTCAAGTGATGGCTAGCCACCAACGATGCCTGGAGAGGGCTGGGCAAGGGCGACCCTCGCCCGATCTGGCGAGGACCATCCTTGTCGCCCACAGGCAAGGCTGTGGCAGGCGAGGGCGCCCCTCGATAGATACCGGGTGGCGCTAACTGGACCGCCACGTCAGAGTTTTTCGATTAAAATTGGCCGGAAGAACTACATTGACAAATTATCAAAAGGTTTTGGACTGAATTGACACAATTAAAAAGTTTGAGACCGAATTGGCACAAATGCAATAATTTTATGACTTTTTTGGTAATTTTCCTATGATTCAACCCATCTTTGAATTTCCAACTCTGTTGCGCATGTCATTGAGGCTAGTTTCATCATATAGCACCTTCAATCTTACAATATTAAGTTGGCAATCTGCTAAAAACCAGTAGAATTCCCGTGCGCTCCACGGGTTCTCCTCTTTTTATGCTCTACCGAAGTGTGTTCGCCTAGTGTTTCTTGAACTTGTCTCATATGGCTTTTCATATTTCCTTTTTGTCTATTTTTCTTAAACTATTTAATTTATTTTATAAAAATATTTAACTTCCGTATTCAATTTATAATGCGTTTGGCATACATTGATTTTTTTTGTTGGCCCAATTTTTTTTTTTGTAAATTATTAGTCTCAATTCAATGTCGAACAATGTTACGAGCACTTGCCCAGTTCCAGCATCAACCGTGAGTTGAAGCATGTCCCTACTAGTAAATATCTTTTTTTTAAAATTATTAAAAGTAAATTTGGGAAATGCCAAAAGTTACAAACATTTGTTTTTGCTTCTATTCATGATTGCCTTATGCATAAATTAAGGGCCTGTTTGGTAATGTTTATGCTCTTGGGAACAATTTCCATTCAAAAATAGTTTTTTTTTTAATTTCTATTCCTTGGACGAGTTTCTCAGTAGAAAAACACGTTTGGTAACTGCACAAAATTTCTATAAGTGATCAATTTTTCAAATTTGTGATAATTAAGTGAGCGAAAAAAAAGTTATGGTCTTCAAGTGAACGCCGTATAAAAGTTATGACACTCCTGCTATTCTTTTCCCGAATTTTCCCCAAAAGAGCTTTGTTTGTTTTGTTCACTTTGCTAGGTTGGACAAAAATTTTCCACATTGGATTTCAATTTCTTTTGAAGAAGCCACATGTGAGCCGAAAAATAATTTAAAAAGCCACATAAGATTTTGGCTAGAATTTATAGTCAGAGGCACTTAAATAATCGCTTTTTCTACGACTTGGCACTTAAGTGATTTGACAAAAATACGTCGACCAATGCTTCGGATTAATCTTCACGTCACGTCACGTCATGCGATACCTTCAATTCAATCAGCTGTTCCGTCACTAAGCTTTATGGATTTCCCTGTTTAAATAGGAGAGTTCAGAACTAAGTTTATACTTCAATTATGTATGTAATTAATGAAAATAAAAAGTAGGGAATAGCAAGGGAAGCCAAAGAAAAGGGGCATGCCTATGATTTGCCGAGGTGAGTTGCAAGGATTGTGAGATTCATGACATGACGATCGATTTTATTACAAAAACAAGAAAATTATAACTTTTGATGAAGACGTATTATCACTCTACGTACACCCACCAAACCCAAAGTGTCACCACAAGATTCAGGAATGGAAAGGGGGAAAAAAACTGAGCACTTACAGGAGTTTCATGAGCTTAACCACAGTGGAAAGACAAAAGAAAGAGAGTTGACCAACTTAGCAGTTAGGGTAGTTACTCACTTAGGATTGGCTTGACGGCACTCGGGGGCGACTCTTCTCCAGTGTTGGCCAGGCTCATATTTGCAGAAGAGTCGTCGTTGCGCAAGTTTCCCTCCGTAACTGTTCTGCTCATCATTTTGACAAAACTGCCATACATGTTCTCAGTCAAGTAACCTGGCTTTGAAGGCACAGGTATGACATTGGTACGGCCCCGAAGCATCGCCACTACACTGGACATCGGCGGCCTTAGAGACGGCTGCATCTGGGTGCAGAGGAGGGCCACTTGAATCACTTTTGTAACTTCCTCCTCTTCAAATTCTGATAATTTAGGGTCCACTAATTTGACATGGCAGTCGTTCTCGTACAGGTGCCAGGCCTTAAAAGCAAAAAATTGCAGCAAAATCAGCAAACTAAAGTGCATGATCGAAATCCAAAGGACTATTATAAATGAAGAACAAAAGGCCATTCGCCCCTGTTCTTTTTCCTAAAAAGGTTAAGACATTTGAGTAGTCAATCCCTTCCCAACTATTGTTTTCTTGGATGCCCATTTCTTTCAGTCAATGTGCAGATGGAAACAGACTATCTGCACCCTTTGGAATCAAATTTTTTGGCTCATTTTTCCGATATAATATCATTAATCTAAATCCAAAATGTGTTGTTTCTGTAAAAGAGGCTATATATCCATTGTTCAGCACATCAAATTAGATATGCAGTAGATCTTTTAACTGAAGCAGAAGCAGTTTAATTGAATACTCTATAAGTGCATTGCCTATGATGTTAACACAGATATCACTTGTCTTTATCATCAGAGAAGAATAAGTACGCAGCGACATCTCACAAGCCCCTCATAGTCTGATATGCAAACAAATATGCATGATTCTATACCTCCACATAACAAGCATAAACATACATATGCATTACCGCATTATATGCACATGCAGGGTGCACACACCTTCATGTCAAGGTGTATGTGTGAGAGGGTCTTAGGCAATACATCAGGAATGTAGTGTAATGTGAGCAGTTAATATATCTAGTCGGCCCACAACTCATTGGCTTAAGCTTTTGCGTGAAGGAGAACCCACCTGGATACATTGACACGTTCGTATCTCTCTAGGTGAAGGTATCGAGCTTCTTTGTAAATTCTCATAGTCAGTTGAAAAATAAAAATGAACTTAAACAAAGTAAAAAATCCATATGCAAATAATTTTGTTCATCCCTACCCACTCAAGGAGAGATTCCTCTACCAATGCACAATTTGGCTTTCCGCCAACAGTCTCTGAAGCCACCACGCCAAAGGCAAAAGCATCAGCCTTCTCAGTCAGGTGCCCACGCATGGCATACTCCGGCGCCAGATACCCACTATTCCAATCCAGAAAATAAAATACAAAGGTACTCATAAACATTAATATACATACAATAATAAAAAAAACAAAGAGGCTGAGCGTTCAGTATCTTACATTGTCCCTGCAATTTTAGTGCTTATGCGAGTCATTCGATCATTGTAAAGCTTTGCCAATCCAAAGTCCGAAATTTTTGGATTAAGACTTGAATCAAGCAGAATATTGCTGGCCTTCACATCTCTGTGCACAATTCTAACTCTTGATTCTTCATGAAGGTAAGCTAGTCCTCGTGCTATGCCCAAGCATATATCATAACGAATGCCCCAGTCAATTAGAAGGCCTGTTTTCCCTGTCCCACTCATGTCAGTAGTAATATTGTGTAGCATTTTTGCATCGATTGGAATATCCATGAAATGCAGAGTATTGACATTTACCAAATAAGGCATGATCGAGACTACTATTCTCTAGAAACTCATACACAAGGAGGCGTTTATCACCATGTACACAACATCCATACAACTTTACGAGGTTGCGATGATGAACAGCAGATATTGTCACAATTTCTGCAAGAAACTGATTGTTTCCTTGGTCGGATGTTGCAGAGAGTTTCTTCACAGCAGCAAGTCTCCCATCACTGAGTGTTCCCTACAGCGTAGAATTATCTATGCCTTAGGGACATAATCGTGTTTAAGAAACTATCTTCATGGAACATTCACATATCAGAGAAAACAGTATCATTTAGTCTTTTGCAATTTATAGACTTGAGGCTCAACTAAGGGTCCATCAGACAAATAAAATCGTGAATCATGAACTTGAAAAAATTAAAAATTCTTCGGTAATCTATTGAAGTGTTTCAAGCTTTTAAATACAGTGAAGTTAAGGATGCAAGCAGCTCAGAGGAAAATCTGAGCTGAATGTCACTTTGTCCAAGAGCTAAGTCAAAAGCATTAACTTGTTAATTTGGTCACCAGCAATTTGGCGGGGGCTCAGGTCAAATAAATATGTTACAAGCTAAAAGGATCTGACATGAATGTTTCCATTGAGAGAGAACGCCAGGAAGTGTTATAAGGGCTGTGTAGCAGACAGTGGATGGTCTAATCTCCTAAAGAACGTGTTATGAGAGCGTATGAACAATGAATGATGGAGCATAACAGCCAAAGGGTTAAAAAACTTTCTAGAAAGTTTCTGTTCATCATGCCACTACTACCATGGCTCAGCCAAAATATCTTTCAACTAATGAACTCTACTTTTTTTTTCTCCCAGACGGAGCTGACTGCTGCACGATGATATTTTCTTTAATCGCATGTGAATAATGCAGAAAGGATAGCATGTTAACACCGAAAAATAATTTCTAAGATGACACGAACAGAACTTTTCAAGACAAGGAAACTGAAAATATTGCATATCCCCTCTAATACTTGACCAACCAGAGAACATTTTTTATTTTATAAGTTCGACACATGTGAATGAGCATTGTCTTGTCAAGACCACTTAATACACCCCATTCATGAGTGCATATACAATATCAAACTTGTGGCCGACACCTCTTTTGGCACGAGCCAGTAACGCTTTGTCCTGCCTCGGTGAAACAAAATAGATACATGTTCATTCATGATATTCAACTATTATTAAATCTAAAAAATTAATGATCCACTGAAGAAGAAAATATTCAGTACCATAACAGACCTGTGGGTTCTAGTGATTCTATCTTAACTACCTAGAGATTACAAGAGTTAGCCCATAGGAACCAAATCTTCACATAGTACATTCTCAGCTGATAATTTCCAGTGAGATGATCAAGTGTAAGTTACTAGCATGCACATAGGACCTAGTGCTCTGAAAAAGATATATAATATTAGCTTTAATCAATCAAAACCAAAGGTTAACCAGAAGATTATGAAGTAAATGTAATTTTGGTTATTCTATGAACAGGATAATCTGCATTCAACCATCATCATAAGCAGCGATTTCCAAAAAAGGAACGTATCTTCATTTCCGAAAAACTCTTAGTTTCAGCTAAAATTTAATAACATTACCATTTAGAAAGAAGGTGCAAACACATTTAGAGACAGTAGAGAGAATGACTTTCTGTGCACTTCAGCTGGCCTGATGGACACAGCTGGTAAAATCACATGAACACAATAAGAGGCAATAGGTACTGATGAAAAACACCAATGCAATGTGACATAATACGATCAATTCAAATTTTGACATGAATTGACACCTGTTTTAGAGTAAATTAAATGTTAAAATGTTACACTGTGGACAAGAATTACAAACAAGACCAGGAAGAGTAGAAAGCATTGCAAAGCCCTAGAGGACAGAAAACTCGTCTCTTCCCATATTCCAAATATCAGGATGCAAGATTACCTTATAAACAATTCCAAAACCACCCTGGCCCAGCTTATTGGCAAGGCTGAAACCATTTGTAGCATTGTGTAGCTCTGAATAGTTGAAAGTCAATGCCTCTCTAGCAACTCTCAGGACATCTGCATAACATAGCAAGAACAAGTTTCAAATTTACTCATCACCAATCTGCAAAGAACTGACACTGCTTTGCGAGGTCACCACAGTGCTCTCCCTCATGGCAGACAAATTATTAAACAGAAGCACGTTTTCCAGAATTTTGGGCACACTTCTCTTGGAAGTTAAATCTTGCAGTCAATTATATTACGTTTATTTGAAAGGTAATTATGCATTAATGCACAAGGTAGAGAAGAGATGATAGATCTCCTTTACTCATTCTTCAGGGAAATTCCTTTGGAAGCATGTCCTTGGTTAAACATTTCACATCTCCTTTACCACAGAGGCTCGCTTGTGACAGAAGACGTCATGAACTTTAAAAGAGACAGATTATTTACTAGCAAGATAACTGATAAACTGGTTCCAAAAAGCAGAAGCCCGCTATAATATAAAGAATGATTGCATAGGCACATTCCACTGGATCAAGTCACTCACATAAGGAGAAACATGGGACTCGCATTGGGCTGAAAAAGGCACATGTTCTTGACATATTTTTTTGCTATTACATTGCATTTTCTGTCAAATAATCCATTGAACAACACTATGCAGAACGATTTTCCTATATGGTAGCGTATCTTGTTTAAGAGGAAAACCATGTGATTGCATTGAGGAATATGACAAACAATTAAAACTAGACACAAAGACTAGAGTATGTCTGAAATTATATGAGACTACCTTTTTTCTTTGGTCGAAATATGAGACTACCTTAAACCATAAATATTGGGACAATAAAGCACCATAGCAACATTACTAGACACTCCGAAACAACGTAAGTGCAATTAAGAACCTTCAAACATGGCTATTTCAAGAGCTATTAAACACACATGATGCAAATTATTTCACCTGTCTCTTGGTTGGAGCTTGGGCTTTTCCTTATTCTGAGAAAATATAAAGCTACAAAAATAGATAGAAAGAACATGACTCCAACACTAATGGCAATGGCTGCGACCAAAGGCATCATATTCTTCCTCTTGTCTGGAAAAGTAGGTGTAAAATCTGTAGAAGCATTTCAGGCCAGTGATTACATAGTGGTGAATGTGCACTGGTCAGAGAATGACATTCGGTCCATATGTACCTCGAGAAGGCATGCAGCATGTCCCTTTTCCAGCCCAAAAGAAGTGAATCTCAACATATTTTTCAAGTACGTGAACCTTAAATGCCTTCTCGACAGCTCAGAAGGACCTTCCACTGGCCTGCTTTCTAATGTCAAAGTCTTTTAACATCAAATTTCCCTTAAATAAGCCAAAAAAGACAGATCAGGTTACCTAGTACAGTTTGTCGTGCTAGATGAAGAAAACTTAACAGCGCTTATTGTGGTAGATTTTTACAGAAACCTTGTCCAACTTCTTCTTGAAAAATTATCTATCGGAAACCTCAGAGAAACTTATCTCCCCATCACTGATTTATAGGCTGTAATATGAGTTTGTACACTGGTAGCGAAAATTGTAAAAAGAGATGAACCAAGAACACAGAGACAAAAATGATAGTAATTTCCTCTCCCATAACGAACTGGACAAGATAAATTATTGGACTGAGGATAAAATTGTTCAAGGTGCTTAATAAGCAGTCTTGTGCAGTGACTTCAAAAGTAAATGACCGTCATAAGCCCGACACTGTTGATGAAGAATTGTGAGACAAAAATTGAGCATAGTTTCAACTAAAGTCATAAGCTCATAAATAGCCATGCCGATGATGTTATTGTTGTGCATTCAGCACATCTTACTGGATTTTCATTCCATTAAAATACTTTATGCAGCATAAAGGTCTAAAGACTTGCCTGAATATATATGTCAAAGAGACGCCTTCCCCGACTTGTCCACCGGGTATCATCTGGAAAAGCTATTTCCGCAAGCCCAAGGTTCACTGTGTAGTTGCCATTCTGGAGTCCCAACCCATAGTATCTCAGTGATGACGCAGATGTCCTTGTTGTTTAGAAGAGAGCTCTGTCTGGCATATTCAAGATGGCGTCGGAGGTTGAACATGTGAATTGGAAGTTGGTAGCGTCGTTAAAAATCCCAACATTGCTAACTGCCCACCTCTTTGTCTCGCTAACGAAGAACGAAGCTGGACCAATGCTGTTGGAAATGTCACCCTCAAACAACGTTCCATCAGAAGATTCAACTTGTGGACCCCCAGAATTGATTGCAAAACTAATATCTGCAACGGAGAACATAGTTTATCTGGTTGAATACTATTATAATGTCCTCAAGAGCTTAAAAAGTCAGATGGAGGGACACATGTATATATGTGGTCCATATAAACCCCATGACAAGTGATGTGGAATACTTTTAACAGCTCCTCTCTTGTGCAAACGTGATTGAGAACAACACATGAATTTAACGAATGGGGAGTCACACATGTGAAATAAATCAAGGCAAAACCTACTTTGATATTACGTTAGATTATCCAACTTAAAAGCTTAAACTGTTAGACAGAGAAATATCACATGTATATAAGGCCAAAATAAATCTCATAAACAAGCGATGTGAGATATTTTTAATAGATATTATGCATCGTCAAACAACTATGTTACACTATGAACGGCTTACTGAAAAAGTTTCAGCTTAGTTGTATCCGACCTTTACCAAGACCACGTGCTCAAACATAACATTGACGCATGCACATACGCTTACATGTCCTTTGTCAGTAGGACCAACTCCTTTAAAAAATGTAAAGCAATTCCACTTTATTGCACAATGTCAGCCATAAAATTGAACTTCGATGAGGTTGAATGTAGATAACAAATGCACATCATGCCGTTCATAATTCAAGTGCTTACGGCAACAATTAAAAAAAAAACAATCTCACCAGTAGCAAGACCTCACATGTAATGGCAGCTGGTAGAGTTGATTGAGTTCTTACGCAAAAATGTAATAGCCATTATGCTATGCTAGCTATGCTTGTACTCCAAATATAGTACATGGAGCATGGATAGTTGAGTGCACAAATAACTTCTGTGATAGCACCCAATGTTTCCCTAGTGCTATACAGAGTGGACAATACTAGATTAAGCTGAGAAGCGGAGACAAATCAAAAGCTGCATTAAGTGGCAACTAAGCTTTTTAGTAATTTGATACTCCATTCACATTTGAAAAAGTGAACAACATGACTGTTTAAACCCTTTCTTGGGTATGTTTGTTGTGTTTTTATCTGATGACCCAAAATTATTAGGACAAAACTTGCGAGAAGCATTAGACAGATCCGCAATTTTTTGAAGATTCTTCATTAGGAGCAATATTGTGCAAATCTACAAACTTTGGTGCCTCTTTGTTATGAGGTTCTATCTGTTGGTTTGGCTGCAATCTACAGGGCGATGTTCATAGCTTCCAGGAGTGGCCTCATTTTCGAGGAGGCTAATTTGCAATCGCATCAGTGTACTACCATAGTCCTGCTTGTTTAGTCAGTTTTTGAGTAATCATAATTCGTGGGTGCAAAAATAGCCTTTCATATGTCAAAATGATGATTGATGCTCCTTCTCATTAGCTTCCAGCTTCCATATTGTTTGAAACGGATTCCTAGAAATTGCAGAAAAACGGAAACAAATTCCTAAATAACGAAAACGAAAACTCGAACTATCGAATAACACCGAAAACATATGCAAAAACGTGCCCAGTCGAAAAACTTGAATCACCGATTGTCTAAAGTACGTCACTAAGAAGGACGTACCTTGTTTTTCACGGATTAAATGCTCCAATTACAACACCGAGAGAGTACGATTCTTCGATCATTGAGTGAGAGCCCTTTTTCCTTTTCGAGTGAGAGAGTTTCTTGTTTTCTCTTAGAATGAGCACACTCCAATTGACAAAATGTACGTAACATGTCTGCCTCACAAATAACTACCTCACAAATAACTACCTCGGTGGTTATTTCTCTCTCGTGGGCTCTTTCAAGATTAATGGGCTGGGTTTGGCCCAACATGGGTGGCCCAATGATCACAAAACCCATCATCTCCCACTCGCACATGGTGGGCTAAACATAACTCTCTCTTCTTTGCAATGTTCATACTAGCAAATAATTCGTGCGACTAGCATACTTCGAGAGCTCGTTGCCATGCATCTGTTAAGAATACATAGCAGCTCAAATTTAGGCATAACGTTTTCAAGTAGATATAGTATGTAGTTCCCTAGATCAATCAGTTACATTTATATCTCTCTTGATCTCTTTTAGTATCTCGTATATTGTATTCACAACTATGATTTACTCAAAATCATAATTGGTCGATCTGTGAATACAAAAATAGAATGTGATATCATAAACAAATTGATGTTCCTCTTTCCTTAAACCTTTCCATTTCAGTCCAGTTCGCTTTTCTAGAAATGCCCCATTAGTTCAAATCATTTATGACCATTGGCAACACCCTAAGATAGCGAACACCGAATAGAAACTTTGAGAATAAGTCAGAGTCGTGAGGGCACTAAATGAGGAACTTTTATCCTCAAGAGTCTCACACGGCATAAAGTTGAGATCAAAACTTTTGTCACTCTTATTGGTCGTCTCATGCATACGTAGTATGAAATATGTATTACGGTATTAACTCCTTTCCCATGGAGTGTATGTCTTCACATTCAATACCGTACAGATGATAGTTTAGACATAGTCAATGTCTAAACTTGAGTTCATGTATCTACTCTTTCAAAGAATCCATCAAAACTCACATCTGGCATCAAAGACAGATAAAGTAAAATACGTGGGCTATTTTACTTTCGGATATAGTAAATATTATGTCCTCATCTTAACACTCAACTAAGGCGACATTTATATTTTAAGCTTGAGCTCTCGATTATCACCTAGATAATAAGCTTAAAATTATCTCATCTCTATTTATCACATAGTAAATAGAGGCGATTACCCATGTGAGTGGGTTAATCTCATCTGTCCGACATACTTTCTCAACATAATATACTAAGTATTAAGATGCATAAATATCAAATAAACTCATAGGCATTAATAATGATATAACAACTTCATTTAAATGTGAACATTTAGAGAAATTATAATATTCAGTACATCACTCTCTACGTAGTCCCAGAGATTTTACATGACCATAGAAAACATCTCTAGGAATTGGCTTTGTCATAGGATCTGTTATCATTCTATATGTAGATATGTACTGTAAGTTCATATTTTTTCGTGCAACCATGTCCTTGACAAAGTTATACTTGGTATCCATATGTTTAGTCTTGTCATAATATTTTGGATCCTTGGTGTAAGCTATCACTGCTTGGCTATCACAATTAACCAATAATGAGCTTGCAGCATGTTCATCAATACCTAAATGATCCAAAAATCTCTTAAGCCAAACTCCCTCTTGTACTGCTGCTGACAATGCCACGAACTCGGCTTCCATGGTGGATAAGGCTATACATGTTTGTTTTTTACTGCTCCAAGATATGGCGCCATTAGTCAGTAAGAATACAGATCCAGAGGTAGATTTCCTTTCATCTAAATCTCCCCCTCAGTCAACATCTGAGTAGCCTTCAAGTCGTAGTTCCTTTCCTTGATAACTCAGAGAATAATTAGCAGTACCCTTTAGATGCCTCATGATTCTTTTAATAGCTTTCCGATGTGCTTGACCTAGATTGGATTGGTATCTACTTACTATTCCAACTGCGAAACATATGTCAGATCTTATACACATCATAGTGTACATTAAACTTCCAACAGCACTAGCATAAGGAACACATTTCATTTGTTCCTTCTCTTGTGGAGTCTTAGGACACAATCTACGGCTCAATCCTTCACCTTTTGAAATAGGAGTATCCATGGGTTTACAGTCATGCATACAAAATCGTTCAAGAACCATATTTATATAAGTCTCTTGCGAAAGAGACAATAATCTTTTGGAACGATCTCTTGAAATCTTAACTCCAAGAATATATGCAGCCCCACCCATATCTTTCATCTCAAAGTTAGACGATAACCATCTCTTTACTGTATTAACCAACTCCATATTGCTTCTGGCAATCAGTATGTCATCAACATATAATGATAAAATTACAAATTGATCTTTGGATCTTTTAATATACACGCAAGGATCTTCATCAATCATTGTAAAATCATACGTCACTATGGCATTATGAAAACGTATATGCTATTATCTCGAAGACTACTTAAGGTCATATATCGATCTTAAAAGTCGACATACTTTTTATTCTTGGCCTTTCACAATGAAGCCAACGGGTTGCTCCATGTAAATTTCTTCTTCTAATTCTCTGTTTAGAAAAACAGTTTTTACATTCATTTGATGTAATTCAAGATTCATACTTGCCACTATTGCCAGAATAAGGCGAATTGAGGTAAATCTCACTACAGGAGAAAAAGTTTCCTTATAATCAATTCCTTCCTGTTGATTATACCCTTTCGCCACGAGGCGAGCATTATATCTTTTTATTGAGCCATCAACTTTTCGCTTTATTTTGAGGACCCATTTGTTCCCAATAACTTTACGTCCTTTCGAAAGATCAACCAGTTCCCAAACATGGTTTGACTTTATTGGCTCCATTTCTTCTTCCATTGCAAGCATCCTTTTTTTCTTATCAGGGCAATTTAGAGCCTCATTTACATTTCTTGGCTCATCTTTATCTTGTGGAGCGACCATGAAAGTTTCCCCTTCAATATCAAAACGTCGTCGGGGAATACTTTTGCGATTTATTCGCCGTACGGGAGATTGTACACGTGGTACATCATTCTCCATTATGCTCCCACTTGGATTAGATAATGACGGTATCGTTTCATCAAATGGTTGCAATTGAGATTGAGTCGAATTCAATTCCTCACTTCTCACATTGTTCCTACTTGGACGAACTTCATTAAGTTCATTATCTTGATCTAAGGTTTCAAATAGGGAGTAGTCCTCACCTATTTCGCCCTTCTTAGGAAACTCATTCTCTAAGAATGTGACATCTTGTAATTCAAATTCACTTATACTCCCACTTTCTTGCTCACCTATAAACACATACCCTTTCGAGTGCTCTGAGTATCTTATGAAAATACTCTTCTTGCCTCTGGGACCCAGTTTCCCATACTTGTGAGAGGGCTCGTGAGTATAAGCAGCACAACCCCAAGGTTTAAGAAAAACTTAAATTAGGTTTTCTATATGTCCATAACTCATACGGAGTGAAAGTAACTGATTTAGAAGGCATACGGTTAAGTACATAGGCAGTACTTAACAAAGTATCACCCTAAAAAATGATTGGTAAATTAGCTTGTGCCATCATGGACCTAACCATTTTCAATAGGGTTATGTTTCTCCTCTCGGCAACACCATTTTGTTGAGGAATATATGGAATAGACAATTGTCTTTCTATTCCTTTTTCATCACATACATTTCTGAACTCATCGGATAAATATTCTCGACCTCGATCGGATCTTAATGCTTTTATTTTATTATCTAATTGATTTTCTACCAAATTCATAAATTTCTTGAAGTAACTCAATGCCTCAGATTTATGAGAAATCAAATAGACATATCCAAATCGAGTACAATCATCTATGAATGTGATGAAATATACAACCCCATGCCTTGCTCTTACATTCATTGGACCACAGATGTAAGAATGGATTAGTTACAAAGGAAATTCAGCTTTTGTGCTTTTTCCGAATGGTTTCCTTGTTGTTTTCCCTATCAGGCAATGCTCATAAATAGGCAAATCGACTTTTTCAATATTGCGTAATAAGCCCTCTTTAGCTAATCTATTCATTCGTTGTTGGCCAATATGATCAAGTTTAGCATACCACACATTCACATCATTATCATAGGAATTGGAAGATGTAAATAGGGAATAACAAACGTTAACATCGTCATAGTTAACATCTAATACAATAAAACCATCCATAAAGTATTTACAACTATAGTAATTCGTATTCAAATATAAATCAACACCACTATTATGGAAGTTCAAATTAAAACCAAGTTTAACCAACACTAACACAGACACTAAATTCCGATGAATCTCTAGAGCATATAATACGTCATGTAGGAACAATGTGCATCCACCACGCATTATTAACTGGCAGGTGCCAATCCCTTTAACTTCAGCTTTAGAGTTGTTCCCTACATAGATCTATTTCGTTTCGGTCGGAACCCGTCGAAACTCCACGAAGGCATCTCTGTCCTTCGCTACATGGTCTGTGGCTCCCGAATTTACAGTCCACAAAGGATTAGACTCAGTTAGAAATATAGAACTTGACACATAAGCAAAGTTCTCAAGAATGCAATGGGTGTTTACCTTCTTTGGCTCGCCACAATCGCGAGCAAAGTGGCCCTTTTTGCTACAGTTGTAGCACTTCACCCTTGATATCTTCTTAACGAAAGGACGCTTTCCTTTGTCATGTTGGTTAAATTTCAGTTTCTTACCCGAAGAACTTGCTCCCTTGCCTTTCCATTTCATGAACCTTTCGATGCGCTTGCGCTTAGAGCTCAAAGCCCCATGTGAGCTAGAACCAGCATAATAGATGTCGGTTTTTGGTTTTGCCGCCAGGAGGCGATCCTCTTCCAACTCAAGATGGCGCATGGCATCCCCAAAGGTCTTGATGTTCTCATTATAGGTCAGGTGCACCTTCATGTGCTCCCAGCTTTGAGGCAAGGAACGTATCACTGCTTGCACTTACTGCTTGTCAGTCAGAATGTGGCCAGCATCCTTCAGCTCATTGATCATGTTCGACATCTTTCTCAGGTGTTGTTTCATGGACTGACCATGAGGCTTCTTATACGAGTCAAACCTTATAGTGAGCTGTCTCAGCTTGGTCACCGATATATGACCAAACCTTGCTGCTAATGCTTTCCACATTTCTTTAGCATTCTCAAAATGCCTGAACTCTCGCATGATGTCATTTTCCATGCTACTTAGCAACGTGATGCGAGCAATCGAGTTCTTCTTCTTCTTCCAAGTAGTAAATGCCTCTTTATCTCTCTTATGTTGTGCAGTGTTCCCATCCTCAGGTTCTTTCATAACTTGGTTAAGAGCTTCTAGTGTCTCTTGCTCTTCTAGCACATGTAGGATTTTCATGTTCTATATTTCATAATTTTCGCCATTCAATTTCTCTCTTTTGTTCAATTTAGCCACTATATTCTTAGTTGTTGAGGCCATAGTATATGAACATTTCAGACACATATGCACGAATTATTAATGCCACTTATTTATGCATCGATTTTACACAAACTGATTATATTAATGAGTAATTTCACATAGTTTTTAGATTCGAAAGTTCACTATGTTCCCAATTATGATAAAAAATCCTAATATAAAATTATCGTTAATATAATCATTAAGGTAAAATTACGTTCTTTAAAGTTACTAAAACTTTTAGAACTCCCACTCAACCACATGATATTAATAAGACATATATTATAATAGAATAGTATCATAAACTATTCACTGCAAAGAATATCCATCAATATTTATTCACTAAATACTATTTACATAAGGAACGAATCCATCGTAGGAAAGAAACATGAACATCAACATGAACAGTAATATCCACCTAAAACCAAACTAAAATAAAATAAAGTCAACGATTCCTAACTTTCCTAAGAACTGGGAAAAGACTTAAGAAATTCCTCATTGTCAAAACCCTTTGAAAGATTGACGGTCGTATCGGGCAGCCATGAAATGATCGTTAGAAATCCCTTCGGTTTTCTCCATGGTGCATTCATTTTGCGCCCGGATGAGTTCATCCCAAGGGTTGACGTCTTCTTCACCCCAATCCTTATGAATTCCTTAAGAAAATCCACATCAAACGTTTTGTATTCTGGAATCCATGGATCACCCCCGTCATCCCATCCACCATCCTCATAAAATATTATCTCCGGACCCTTCCACAAAACATCAATCAACATTTTCCACTCATATGGAAGAGTGGTTCTTAGGGCATCAATCTTCTTTGAATCCAACATATGGTATCCATTCGAGATGATATCCCGCATCATCTTGTTAACCTTCATGATGTGCATTTCCATGTGACATCCATCCTACCGATAAGCAGCTAAATCAACTTTCAACTTCACGAGAGTATTCATTTGTTCATCCATCCTCGCGACTATCGGTGTGTGTCAATGGCGCGCTTTTGTTCATGCAACAAATGCAGAACAATAAAGGATTAACACATAATCCATTGAACATCACAATAGACATTCCAATTTGCACATATCGTTGCCAATAACGCTCCAATTGGAGCTCCCACGCGACTATTCACGCACATAGAACTTTTTTTTTTCGATGGTCAATGCCGGTCAACGAAGGTCAACGCCGATCAATGCTGGTCAACGGTGGTCAATCCCTGTCAACGGGTCGGGTCAAATGGTCAACGGGTCGGGACGGGCCTTCGGCCAGAGAGAATAAATGGCGTGGTTGACGTCACACTGATGTTAGCCACGTCCACACGTGCACGCATGGAGCGTGTGGCACATGTGCGCGCGGTAACTGCTATGCACGTGCTGGCAAAGCCACCGCTTGTGGCTGCGCTTGGAGGCGCGTCCGGCCTCCCTTGGCGGCATTGCACCCGTCGTTTTGCTCGTCTCGACGAGTACTACGACCCTACACTTTTAAAAATAAATTTTATCTCACGGAACTTCGAGAAACGATCCTAAAAAGTACGGTTGGGTGTCGGTTTTTCGTACCCGAGCGTTCGTCGGCGCTGTTTCACGAATTCCGGCCATCAATCCGTTTTATAAACGTGTTAAACGATCAGGAAACAAGAACACTTGCTCTGATACCAATGTTTGAAACGGATTCCTAGAAATTGCGGAAAAACGGAAACAAATTCCTAAAAAACGAAAACGAAAACTCGAACTATCAAATAACACCGAAAACATATGCGGAAACATGCCCAGTCGAAAAACTTGAATCACTGATCGTCTAAAGTACATCACCAAGAAGGACGTACCTTGTTTTTCACGGATTAAATGCTCCAATTGCAACACCGAGAGAGTACGATTCTTTGATCGTCGAGCGAGAGCCCTTTTTCCTTTTTGAGCGAGAGAGTTTCTTGTTTTCTCTTAGAATGAACACACTCCAATTGATAGAATGTACGTAACATGTCTGCCTCACAAATAATTACCTCACAAATAACTGCCTCAGCGGTTATTTCTCTCTCATGGGCTCTTTCAAGATTAATGGACTGGGTTTGGCCCAACATGGGCGGCCCAATGATAACAAAACCCATCACATATTTACGAAAACATTCCACAGTAGAGTACGATGAATTATAATAAGGTTGTTTTCTCAATCGAGAAGGAAGACGAGTGACAATTTGATGTAGAACAATTTCCTAAGACCCCCAGTATGTATTTGCTTACAGCAATCAGATATTGCATTTTCCAAGGGTCCAATCCATATAATTGCATACTGGGATGATACTATAACAAAAAAGAACTAATGACGGGACAGCCAACCACTTTTACTGACCCTAGATTAATGAAGAAGAGTATAGATTACTGTTAACAAAAGAGACAAATCACGGATGCAACATTGAAAGAATTATTGTTTTGGATTGCGTTTAAAGTTCTTATTGATGACCTTTTATTCCATTGAAATCTATGTTCAGAAGAAAGTGAATACATATTTAACTTTAACTTACTGACTCCAGTGTCTTGGCTGCATTGAAACGGTCGTTGAAGGCAAATCCATCCTGACGGCAAGTCCCTAAGTTCAAAGCAAAGAGGAGGACATTTCTAATGTGCAATATGATAATTTCACGGTGATGACAAATACTACTTTATCCTATTTATAGACAAATCGTGGGGTTTCTGATGTCATTATATCTAAGCTTACATAGGGTTATGAAATTAGATCTATATAGAAGAGTTCTCTATAGTGTGTGTATATATATATGTCATGTATGAAAAATGACTTTGTGGATGATACTTTTGGGAGACCTAGCAAAACAATGTTTACATTTCCCAGGTACCAAATAAATCAATTTTGTCTAATGCGAACCGTATATGAGTGATCATTAGACCGATCTCGCTCTTAATAAGCATAACATTTCTTCTGCATACTCAATTGTTTAAACATGTGACATGTACTATGATTCTAGGGTATGTCAAGAAAGTTGTATTCAAAAGAGTCGAGATTATCAGGTGAACGAGAACGATGTATGTAACAATTATTTAGAATCAATCACCAACGTATATTGGAGCAAGGGCAATGAGACAAATCATTTAGCAAGCAAAATGAAAAAGAACGAGAATAAGTTGATGGATTTCGACCTTATTCCAATCTTCTTTTCAATGAAATTGAAAGCAGATCGCATGTGTTTAGAGATTAAAAAGAACAGAGTAGAGCTCTTCACATGATAGATATTTGTGCGAGAAGCACGATCGGTGAAGCCTCTCGTGCACTCGACTTGGTCTATTCACCACCTCGAGATCATCACGACACGGTTGCTCGCGAACGATACCTCTTCGATCCCCCTACTATTTTTCGAGATTCCGCACCGCGATCTCGAGAGAGTAAAAGATTTATTATTTCGGAGATAAGTAAATATCACTGGACATTCTTCCAAAGGTTCTTCTTGTATTGGGTATCAGCCCATGTAATGATTCCTCATGGAGACAAAACGAGAAACCCAACAAAACAGAGCCCAAAAAACAGGACGATGGTGGTGGACCCCACGTTTCGAGACACCGTATGAAATGATGGCCTCACGGGAAAGGCACGAAGCAGGCTCCTCGCCCGGTCACGAGAGCCGGAACTCCTTGCTCCGGTCCCACTACTTCCACGATCCACGTGTTCAATTGCACGTGATCCGCCGGATCATTTGGGTCCCACGGTCAGTCCGCGTGATCCGACGGGCCGTATGCGCTAATCCTATATGGAGATGAGGACACCACAAGCAACGTAACCTTTTTACAATGTTCACTTGAGATTACTTTTTTCTTTTTCGATCACTTGAGTACTACAACTTATAAAAAAACGTTTATTTAAGTGTCATAACTTTTGAAAAAATATTCATCCTAAGTGCCATACCGTGTCGGATTTCCTATACTTGTGGTGAATATTTCTTCAAAAGTTACGACATTCAAGTGAACATGATTTTAGAAGTCATGGTGCTTAAGTCATCGAAAAAATAGTTATTGCATCCAACTGGATGATTTTTAGAAATCGTCATTCTCAAGTTGATAAGGAAAAAGAAAGCTGATGCTTAAGGAAGCGGCGTACAAAAATTATGGTACTTTTTTTGTAGGCATAAATGCATGGCTTCTACACGAGAAAGTTAGATTTTTTTTTGGTAGGACGAAGTTAGATTAATAAGCATTGTATTGAGTAGATTTGTTTTTCATAAAAAAAGATTTCGTATTATTTATCATTATAATTTTTGGAGGGCAGGGGCAAATGTGATATAAATGCGGAATAACATCTGATCTGCATTTTTCTTTTTCGAGATATGCAATGACCGAAAAAGAGAAAAAAAACTTCGAAATTTGAAGACAAATAAACATAACCAAAAGAGGTTAATCATGTCAATTGCCCCCACCCCTAACTGCGTGCATCCGTCCTTAGGCTCCGTGGCCTCATACTTAAGTTGTATTGGCCTTGTACTTAAGTTGTCTTTCATGAGATTACAAGTTTGAGTCGTACTTCAACTAGCTCGTGCGCAATAGGTGCTATTACTTTGCATTAAAAGAGAGCAAACCTGTTAAACAGGTGATCGGTTCGGATCGAATTTAGGCCAGGTCATAAATGATCTGACCTAAATTGATCCATTAACCCGTTTATGATCAATTTATTTATAATGTAAATATCCCGAACCATATTCGACCCGACCCATATTGCTAAAATGCTTTTATATTTAACCCAATCTAGGAAAATTTGTTTCTTATGATTTAAAAAAAAAATTATACTTATAAAACATTTTCATGCAATACAAAGCTAGTGGACAATTTTTATAATTCTTTGTTGAAAATTGAGATTTCGTTTGTTTCGTGAAAAATGTGATAATTCTAAAAAATGTTTTCCATGTAGTCATGGCCACGGGCCGGTTTAGGCCCAGAACCGGCCCGATCAAACCCGGGCCCAGCCCGTTGACCGGGCCCGCGGTTCAGAATCGGAACCGGCCCGTGGCCTACGGGCCCGGTTCCGGTTCCAAAAAAAAATTTATAAAAAAAAACCCTGCAGTGCAGCAGGGCCTGCACCTGCACATCTGTAGGGCCCCACCTCCACCCACGCTCACCTTGGCACCTCCTCCAGTCCTCTACACCCTCCTCTCCCACCAGTCTTCCACTCCACCCTCTCCTCCGTCCACACCCCTCTCCGCCACTCCCACCCCCTCTCCGCCGTCGCCACCCCCTCCGCCTCCCTCCTCCTCATACCCTCCTGGTCCTTCCACCCTTCCCTCCCTTGCATCGGCGTCAAGCTCGTGACCCACTTCCTCGGCAACTCCTCCGCGCTGAACCTGCTGGGGGTCCACACCGTCTTCGTCCTCTTCAGCTCCCTCACCGGCCAGCCCCTCGCCACCGTGGACGCCATAATGTTCACCCTGTACCGCACTGCCTGCGTCTCGGGCCTCGCCTTCGAGCTCCTCTCGCGGACCGATAGCAAGGGCCTCGCCTCCCTCCCCCCCTCCCCCGCTGTCGCCACCGTTGCCGTCGTCGCCGCCATCACCACCCATGGCCGCAGCCACCGACGCCGACGCGCCCTCGTCCTCCCCCCTCGCTACCCTGCGCCAGTGTGCCTCCCCCCTCGAACCGAAACCGGCCGGAACCGGAACGGGCCTGGAACCGCCGGTTCCGAATCGGAACCGCCCCCTTGCAGTTCCGGTTCCGGCTCGTACATGGCCAGGAATCGGAACAGCCGGTTCCGAACCAGAATCGGCGGTTCCTGAACCGTGGCCATGACTGCAATAGGTGCTATTACTTTGCATTAAGAGAGAGTAAACCTGTTAAACAGGTGATGGATTCGGATCGGATTTGGGTCAGGTCATAAATGATCCGACCTAAATTGATCTATTAACCCGTTTATGATCAATTTATTTGTAATGTAAATATCCCGAACCATATTCGACCTGATCCATATTGCTAAAATGCTTTTATATTTAACCAAATCTAGGAAAATTTGTTTCTTATGATTTTAAAAAAAATTATACTTATAAAACGTTTTCATGCAATACAAAGTTAGTGGACAATTTTTATAATTCTTTGTTGAAAATTGAGGCTCCATTTGTTTCGTGAAAAATGTGACAATTCTAGAAAATGTTTTCCATGCGCTCATTTTCCAAGAAAATAACAAAATTTTCTAGTGTTTGGTTGAAACTTGAAAATGAACTAAAAAATATTTTCGGACGTTTGGTATATAAAATCTAATTTGATTTTACTTCGTGCATTCGTTTTAATAATTTTAATATTCTAATCCTTTTTATTTTTTTATTTTTTTAAAATCGAATTTTTAATTATTTTTATTTTTCCTTTAATTTTGACTTGTGGCCAACCACGACGACTGGCCACAAGCGAGGACGAGCTTGTCAGAGGCTGATGAAGCTCGAGCTCGCCGATCTGGCGAGTTCTCGGCCTCGCTGGCCTCAAGTGAGGCTTGAGCTTGCCCAATTCCAGCGAGGTCGAGCTAGCTCGAGGCCGGTGAGCTCGAGCCTTACCAAAGGTCGGCAAGCTCGAGTTGAGCCTTGCTAGATCGGTGAGTTCAAGCTTCGTCGGCCTCTGGCGAGGTCGTCCCTCCCCTGTGACCGGCCACAGGCCGAAAATAAAGAAAAAAGAAGAAGAAAGAAAAGAAAAGAACAAATAAATTGAGAAAAACTAAAAATAAAAATAATTTCGAGTTTTTTTGAAATATATTTTTATGAAGAGGGAGAGAGTGTATGTGGGCCTAGTGGGTGGGTTGGAAATGAGTTGTAAATGGATTTGTCTTTAGACCCATTTAAATCCACATATAAGAAAGGCTTATAACTCAAACCCATTTATTAAAACTTGACTAGCCCATATATGATCCAAATTATTAAATATGGGTCAAAAATGGGTTTTCAACCCATTTTGACACCTTTACAAAATAGTTATGATTAAATTTTTAACATCGTCGTAGCAACGGGAAAGGCTCTTCTTGCAACGCTTGGGGGGCAATTTTTGTTAGCCTACCCTCCATATTGTTTTCCCGGTGCGCGAAGAGTAGAATTTGAACAAAGGTAATTTCTTCAACCCAAAAACAAATAAAAACTGTGAGGCAATTTTCTTGAGTTCTTCTCATTGATTCGCTACCCTTTTCTAATTGCTTGATCCTGCTAGAGCTTATCATGAATTTGACACTCCGCCGAGCTCGTCACGATAATTGAGGAGCATTCGAATTTCACCACATCGTTTATCTTGTCCTGCATTTCCCTTAAGTTTAAATTTAATTTAGGATATTTATTTAAATTTAAGTATGGTGAGGTTTTTCTAATCCTTGAAAATGTAACAAAGAATTATTGCCAACTAGTAGACCTTTTTTTATACGAGACATATAGTATGAAAAACTGAATTTAATATTTAGAAGGGTGTGGGACGGTGTGGGCCGTGCGGCAACTCAGGTGAACAAAGAAGAAATGGTTTCATTGTTTTGGTTGAGCTCGGGAGATCCAAAACAATACCCAATCGTTTTTACTATCACCCAAACAAACTGAGGCTCAACTTGACTCAACACGAAAATTTTCTGGTCGGGTCGTGTTTGACTGGGTTCTTTTGACAGCCCTAGCAGCAAGGATGACTAAATTCACTTCTGTCCCACCTTATTTTCAAGGAGATATATTTGACCCCATCTCAACCCTTAAACTCACATATTGCAATTTTTATCCATCTGATTTGGGGCAAGACGATGCAAATATTGGCCAGAGCGGGTCAAGTTGCCCTCACCACCGTCCCGACCCGAAATGCAAGGGCCAAGTAAAACTTTTTCAGTTCGAGCCGAACCACTTTTATTTTAATAGGGAAATTACCAAAAAAGTCATAAACCTATTGCACATGTGCCAATTCAATCATAAACTTGTCAATCTGGCCAATTTAGTCCTAAACATATTGCATTTGTATCAATTCAGCCCTAAACATTTCAATTTTGACAATTTAGTCCTAACCCTTTTGACGATTTGTCAATTTAGTCCTTTTGGCCAATTTTGGTTGGAAATTACTGATGTGGCAGTCTAGTCAATGTCAACTGTCCTATGTGGCACAAATGACACTAACTTGGATAATTTTTTAAAATTTTTTATGAACTTTCTATTATTTTCTTCTTCTTTTTCTTCCTTCATAACCCTAGGTAGGTTGCTAGCCATAGGCGAGGACCATGACCCTCGCTCATTGGCCGGCGAGAGCATCGCTACCTCGCCTGGATCTAGGCGAGGACCATGACCCTTGCTCGTTGGCCGGCGAGAGCATTGCTGTCTCGCCTGGATCTAGGCGAGGATCCAAGCGAGGGCCATGACACCCTCGCTTGTGGCAGGCGGGGATCGTATAGTGACCTCGTTAGCCTAGGGTTAGGAAAAAAGAGAAAAAAAGAACAAAATTTAGAAAAAATTATAAACAAATTCAAAAGAATTGTTCACTTCAGCGCCGATCATACCACATAGAACGGTCGATGCTGGCTACATTACCACGCTAGCGATTTCTAGCAAAATTTGACAGGAATAACTAAATTAGCAAATCATCAAAAGATTTAGGACTAAATTGGCATAATTGAAAGGTTTATGACTGAATTAGTACAAGTGTAATAGGTTTAGGACTAAATTGGCCAAATTGAAAGGTTTAGGACTGAATTGGCATATGTGCAATATGTTTAGGAATTTTCTAGTAATTTTTTCCTGAATTTAATATTTAAGAGGGTTAGGGTGCGGGACGGCGCAAGCCATGTGGCTAGGATGACTAAATTCACTTTTGTCCCACCTTATTTGCAGGGAGATATATTTGACCCCATCTTCACCCTAAACTCACAAATTGCAATTTTTATGTGTCTAATTAGGGCGAGATGATGCAATTATTGGCCGGAGCGGGATCAAGTTTACCTCGCCACCGTGCCGACCCGAAATGCAAGGGCGAGGTAAAGCTTTTTCATTTCAGGCCAGACCAACTTTATATCGACAACGTAAAAACAATTATGCTCGAAATAATTTTTAATTTTGCTTTTATGTTTTTTACTTTTAGCATTAAAGAGGTTACTTAATCTCTTACATATAATAGATTGTTTTAGCAACAAGTTTGATATAGTTGAGCCAAAGTGTGTTTGGATTGTCTAAAAAGACCGCTTTTTTCTTTTTTCATCCCCATCAAAATGAAAAAAAAGGGGAAATAAAATATTTGTTGTTCTTACTCCATCGAACAAAAACACTCTATTTAGTTTATTTTAGAGAAAAATGTATCGAAAGTACCAAAATTTTCGTACGGTGTTTTGTTTAGCACGATAACTTTTCAAATGCTCATGTAATTCACATATGTAACTCTAGTGACTTGTAGTGTCGGAAAAAGGTGACGTGACATTATTTTGATAATAAGTGCGCTCATCCATGGCTTTCTTAATATTTAACAATCGGACACCAAAACCACAGAGGATGAAGTGTTGCCTAGGAGAGATGGGCAAGTAGCGGGATCGCGTGATGCCTGAAGTCGAAGAGGACTATGGACCTAGTGAACAAGGCAGCACCAAGACCACAGAGGATTGATGTGCATTAGATTGAAGTAATCACGCAATGCCGTGAAATCAGAAAAAGAAAAAAGATTTCGTCGTTCTGATTTTTCTCCTTTTCAACTTGCTACATTGCGCAGCAGGAGAAGCGCGAAGCTAAGGAGCCGGAGAGTCGAGAAGCTGTGAGAGCTGAAGTCGTCAGCGATTGCTTGTCCATCAATTTCAATTGTCCCCGAGGCAAAGGCTACCAAGTTCTGCTCTCTGGGTAGAAGTGCCACTACAAGCTGGTGTGATTTCTTGACCAGAGTCCCATTTGGACACACATCTACGTGTGAATTTGATGTTCTTGTTCCAACAAATTAAGATGGCAAATGTACGCATTAGACAGATGATAAAGTGATCGGTCAACTCTTCAATGGTCGTTGACTTGAACATTCAATGAGAAAACTCCAGACTCTGCTTTTCTATGACACTAGATGCTAGTAACCAGATCATTGTTTATTTTCCCTCGCCTATAGGTGCAAAATAGCTTTGCTTAACGGACACCTTTCCCAGAACTGTCGCTGTATTGATGAAACAACTGGTCAATACTGTGAAAGAAATGACACATTGTCGATATTCATTCTCAATGCGGTCTCTAGATATCGAACAATGCCTCAGATTAATCTTCACATCTCACGTCAAGTCATGCGAATGCTTCGATTCAATCGACTGCTTCATCACTAAGCTTTCTGGATTTCCCCTGTTTAAGAAGAGAGTTCAAAACTAAGCTTATACTTAACATTTATGTAGATAGCAATGGAAGCCAAAGAAAAGGGGAATGCCTACGATTTGCGGTGGTGACTTACGAGCATTATGAGATTCATGACTTGACGACGGATTTTGTTACAAAAACAAGAAAAGATATGACTTTTGATGAAGATATGTTATCACTTTACATACCACCACCAAACCCGAAGTGTCAACACAAGATTCAGGCAAACCAATGGAAAGGGGAAAAGAAAAAACTGAGCACTTACAGGAGTTTCATGAGCTTAACCACAGCAAAAAGATAAATAAAAGAGATATGACCAACTTAGCAGTTTACATAGACACTCACATAGGATCGGATTGATGGGCATTCGGGGGTGACTCTTCTCCAGTGTTAGCCAGGCTCATATTTGGAGAAGAGTCGTCGTTGCGCAAGTTCCCCTCCATCACTGTTCTGCTCATCAAATTGACAAAACTGCCAAACACGTTGTCAGTCAAGTAGCCTGGCTTTGAAGGCACAGGGATGACATTGGGGTGGCCCAGAAGCATCGCCACTACACTGGACATCGGGGGCCTTAGAGACGGCTGCATCTGTGTGCAGAGGAGGGCCACATGAATCACTTTTTTAACTTCCTCCTCTTCAAATTCTGATAATCTAGGGTCCACCATTTCGACCTGGCGCTTGTTCTCATGCAGGTGCCAGGCCTTGAAAGTAAAACATTGTAGCAAAATCAGCAATTAAAGTGCGTGATAAAAAACCAGAAGACTATTACCAATGAATAACAAAAGTTGATTTCGCCACATTCTTTTGCCCTAAAGGTTGAGATATTAAAGGAGTCAATCCCTTCCCAGCTATTGTTTTCTTTAGAAAGATGCCCATTTCTTTCTGTCAATGTGCAGATTGAAGCGGATTATGTCTGCACCCTTTCAAATCAAATTTGGTTGCTGATTTTTCTATTATAATATCATTAATCTAAAAAAAGCGTTGGTTCAGTAAAGGAGGCTATATATCGTTAGTTCAGCACGTCGAATTAGATAAGGAGTACATCTTTTAAAAGAAGCAGAAGCAGTTGAATTTACTTTTTAAATGTTAACACATACAACTTGTCTTCATCATCGGAGAATGATAAGTACGCAATGCCATCTCACACGCCCCTCATAATCTGATATATAAAGAAATATGCACGAATGCATTCCTACACGTAACAAGCATAAACATGCATATGCATTACCTCTTATATACGCACATACAAGGTGCACACGCCTATGTGTTGAGGAGCACGTGTGAGTTCCCACATTGGGAACATGGTATAATGTAAAGTAGTTAATATATTCTAGTTGACTCATAATTCATTAGCTTAAGCTTTTAAGTAAAGGTGGATCAAACTAAATAAATTGATGGGTTCGGACTTGGGCTCGTGAGGGGATATTTAGTAGGCTAATGATAAGATTTGTTAAAGTGCATGTGTAAAGCGAAAAATGTCTCACATTGGGAATGTGGTGTAATGTGGAGCAATTAATTGGCTTATAACTCATTGGCTTAAGGTTCGAACTTAGTCTCTCTTTTGGTTATCTCCTCATATGAAGGTATTGGGCTTCTACCATGTCGACCCAACATTTCATTATCAATTTCTCAAAGTCAATTGAAAGAAATTTGAGAAGGGTTCCGGATCCTCTAAATTCCGTCGGACAAAATAAAAATAACTTAAACAAACTTAAAAGATCCATGTGCAAATAATTCCATTCGTCCTTACCCACTCAAGCAGAGATGCGTCTTCTTCAGATGCACAATTTGGCTTTCCACCAACAATCTCTAAAGCCACCACGCCAAAGGCAAAGACATCAGTCTTCTCAGTTAGGTGCCCACGCATCGCATACTCCGGTGCCAGATACCCACTATTCCAGTCCCAGAAAATAAGATGCAAAGGTATACACATAGATTTATATGTATGAAAACATTTATAATCAGAAAGTAAGGAGGCTAAGTGTTCAGTACTTACATTGTCCCTGCAATTCTAGTGCTTATGTGAGTCATTTTATCATTGTAAAGCTTCGCCAATCCAAAGTCCGAAATTTTTGGGTTAAGACTTGAATCAAGTAGAATATTGCTGGCCTTCACATCTCTGTGCACAATTCTAACTCTTGATTCTTCATGAAGGTAAGCTAGTCCTCGTGCTATGCCCAAGCATATACCATAACGAGTGCCCCAGTCAATAAGAAGGCTTGTTTTCCCTGTCCCATTCATGTCATTAGTAATATTGTGTCTAGCATTTTTGCATAGATGGGAATATCCATAAAATGCAGAGTATCGACACTGACCAAATAAGGCACGATCGAGGCTACTGTTCTCTAGAAACTCATACACGAGGAGGCGTTTATCACCACGTACACAGCATCCATACAACTTTACGAGGTTGCAATGTTGAACAGCAGATATCGTCACAATTTCTGCTAGAAACTGATTCTTTCCTTGGTCGGATGCTGCAGAGAGTTTCTTCACAGCAACAACTCTCCCATCACCAAGTCTTCCCTACAGTGTAGAATTTTCTATGGCTTAGGGAGATACTCGTGTTTGAGTCCCAATCAACTGGCCTTGGCTTTTACAACTTATCGTCTTGAGGCTCAACTAAGAGTCTTGAGGCTCAACTAAGAGTCCATCGCACAGAAATAAATCGTAACTCATGAACCTGAGAGATTGACTTTCTGTGCACTTGGTCTGGCCTGATGGACGCAACTAGTAAAAGCACATGAGCACAATACTAGGTATTGATAAAAACACAAACGTAACATGACATAATACAATCCATTAAAATTTGACATGAATTGGCACCTTTTTGGAGTAAATTAAATGTTAAAATGTGACACTGCAGACAAGAATCACAAACAAGACCAGGACAGTTGAAAAGCATTGCAAAGCCCTAGAGGACAGAAAGCTTGTCTCTTGCCACATTCCAAATATCATGATGTAGAATTTACCTTATAAACAATTCCAAAACCACCCTGGCCCAGCTTATTGGCAAGGCTGAAACCATTTGTAGCATTGTGTAGCTCTGAATAGTCGAAAGTCGATGCTCCTCTAGCAACTCTCAGGACATCTGCATAACATAATCAATAAGAACAAATTTCAAATATACTCATCACCCCATCTGCAAAAATTGATACTGCATTGCAAGGTCACGACAGTGCTCTCCCTCATCGGCAGATATATTATTAAATAGGACTTTTTCCGGAATTCTGGGCACACTTCTCTTGAAAGGTAATTATGCATCGATGAGTAAGGTAGAAAGAGATGATAGATCTCCTTTGCTCATTCTTTGAGGAAATTCTTTTGGAAGCATGTCCTTGGTTAAACACTACGTCTCCTTTACAAAAGAGGCTCACTAGTGACAGATTAAGTCATAAACTTTGAAAGAGACAGATACTTTACTAGCAAGATAGCTGATAAAACAGTCCAAAAAAGCAGAGACCCGATATTCTATAAGAATGATCATGGAGGTACACTCTACTAGATCAAGTCACTCACATAAGGAGAAACTGTGGGACTCACATTGGGCCCGAAAAGGGCATTTGTTCTTGGCACTTTTTCTTGTTGTTGCTATTTTGTTGGTTTTTCAGTCAAATGATCCACAGAATATGTTAGAAGTATGAAGGATAAAGTGGTCCCTTAGGACCTTTTAGGGTTTATTTTGATGTATATATATTAAAATTTACTGAATAATACAAGTATTAGTTCCTCGAACATGGTATTAGAGCCTAAGGCTTAACCCTTGTTGACGGAGCAGCCACTTGCCGCCATCGACCACTCGCCGGAACAGTCACTAGTCGCCAGCACGGCTTGTCTCTGTCGCGCGTCCCTCTCTCATGCAAACTCCTTCCTCGCCCAACAAAGCACGCAGCTTCCCCGTGAGGCTTGCATGACTCGCGTGGCTCCCTCGCGCGCGCGACTCGGTGGGTCACTGGTTTTGGTCACTGGCTCGCTGGGTCACCTCGTGTGGCTCGCTGGGTCACCTCGCGTGGCTTGCTGGGTTGCTGATCTTGGTTGCTGCGTTGCTAGGTCATCACACAATTGAAGGATTTGGTCGTCGGTAGGCCTTGAATGATGACTTGAGTCATCAGATTTGGTCACCAGATTTGATGAGTTGCTGATTTTGTCATCAGATTTTAGTCGCTTCTTGATATAGTTGATATATTTGTTTTTGCCTCTTGAGGATGTCTTCAGGTATTGGTATTTGCTAATTACTGCGGATATATGGGTTGGTTTTGACATATTTGGTGATGTTTGTGGGTTGTGGATACTCTTTTGTGTGGTAATATTGGGTTATTGAATTGTTGAGGTAGAGTTGTCTAGGGGAAACTATTATGAGATTTTTCTTATTATTTGGGAATGGTTGATCTGACAAAGAGTAAAACCAAGGATGATCCTGAGAATAATAGTTCTATGATGACTGAGGTGATCTCTTCTTCGTCTAATCGTATTACTGATAAGAAGCTTGAGAGTAGTTCTAACTTCCATCAATGGAAGAAGATTGTGAAACTTACTTTGACAAGAAAGAATCGGTATAGATACTTAACTGAGTCTAAACCCCAGAGATGATGCAACTTGGGATGTTATTGATGCTCGTATTCTTGGTCAACTCTATAGAGAATAATATAGTTGATCTAGTAAGAACTATCGCAGGAGTTTTATCGATCTGAAAGGAAGGGACGTTCTATTACGCAATACTTTGCTAATTTTAAGAGAATGTATGAGGAGTTGAATGTTATTCTCCCTATTTCAGCCAATGTTCAGCAAATGTAACTTCAAAGAGAACAATTGGCTGTAATGGGATTCCTAGGAGACATTGGTCCTGAATATGAAACTATTCGATCTTAGATTCTTGGAGGAGAGACTATTGCATCACTCACAGATACGTTTGCTCGGGTTCTTCGGGTATCTCGCCAGTCTTCTCAGGATACTGCACCTATAATAGATAATTCAGCTAGTGTCCCTGACTCGAACTGGTAGTAGTAGTAGGAGTGATGGAGGAAACCATAGAGGTTAGAGTGGACGTGGTGGCCAAGGCGGAGGCCGAGGCACAGGAACAGGGAGAGGCCAAGGCCAACAGCATCTTTATGGACAATCCCAAATGTCTACCAATAATTAAGGGGCCACACAAACTTGTCATTACTGTGGCAAACTTGGTCATATTCAGAAATTTTGTTATAAGTTACATGGGAGACCAGGGCAGCAAAACCAGTTTGTAAATACTGCTTCTAGTACTGACCCTTCTCCACAATCTTCTGAACACCAGGTAGTGGTTATGTCTGATGAGGAATTTGCTCGATACAACCAGTTTCAGATTTCACAACCTGCTTCTTCCACTGCTACTTTGGTACAGATAGGTAATGCTACTACATGCCTTTCAGCTGCTTCTCATCCTTGGATCATTGATTCAGGGGCTTCCGATCATATGTCAGGCCTTTCAGGTATATTTTTCTTCTCTTACTCCATCTTCATCCACAGTTACCATGGCCAATGGATCATCTACACATGTTAAAGGGATTGGTATAGTTCATCCAACTCCTTCATTGCCATTGTCTTCAGCGCTTTATCTCCCACAATTTCCGTTCAACCTCGTTTGTTAGTAAATTAACCAAAAACTTTTAGTGTTCAGTAACATTCTATCCCGATTCTTGTATTTTCCAAGATTCGGCTATGAAGATGACGATTGGTAGAGGACGTGAGGCAGGGGGGCTGTATCTATTTGAAGACGCTCCTTCAATTGCCTGCTCTAGTGTTGCATCCCTACATGACATCCTTTGTCTTCTTGGTCATCCTTCTCTACATAGTCTTCAGAAGCTAGATTCTAGTTTTTAGTCCCTTTCTAGTCTAGAGTGTGAGTCATGCCAACTTGGCAAATTACATCATATTAGTTACCCACGTTGAGTCATTAAACGAGCATCATCTCCTTTTTTGTTAGTTCATTCAGATATTTGGGGTTCTTGTCATGTGGTTTCCAATTTGGGTTTTAGATATTTTGTTACTTTTGTTGATGACTATTCCAAAGTCACTTGGTTATATTTAATGAAAAATCGTTCAGAATTGTTTTCTATATTTCGTACATTTATATCTGAAATCCATACTCAATTTGGTGTGCGTGTCAAAGTTCTACGTTGATAACGCTAAGGAGTACTTTTATGCACCTTTTTTTGATTTTATGACTCAACATGGTATGATCTATAAATCTTCCTGTCCCGATACACCATAACAGAACGGTGTTGCTGAAAGGAAAAATAGACATTTGTTGGAAGTTACCATATCCATGTTATTTGAGATGAAAGTCCCCAAAACTTTTTGGTCTGATGCTGTTCCAACTACATGCTATCTCATTAATTGCATGCCTTCTTCTGTTTTACGGGGTGGTATTCCATTTTCTACTTTGTTTCCAAATGAGTCACTTTTTGTCCTATCACCTTGTATTTTTGGTTGTCTGTTTTATTCGTGATCATCGACCTAGAGTATCGAAACTTGATCCAAGGGCTATCAAGTGTATGTTTATGGGTTATTCCTGTACTCAAAAGGGATATTGCTGTTATTCTCCGTTACTAAGAAAATACTTTATAACTGCTGATGTTTCATTTTTTGAATTCACTCCTTATCATGATGTTCCAATTACTATGTCTGAATTGGATGCAGACTTATGTGTGACCACCATTCGGTCAATTACTCCAAATGTTTCACCAGTATCTACATAGGAACCACCTCCTCTCCAAGTTTATACTCGACGTCCACGAGTAGCTACTACTCCCCCTGTTCCTCCTGTCACTACTAGATCATCTTATGCTCTAGATCCCCATTAGTTGATCCTCCTATTGTGCCTGATCTTGATCTCCCTATTGCTCATCGCAAAGGTAAACGTACTTGGTACTCAACAATCTATTGCAAACTTTGTTTCATACTCTTCCGTGTCTCTTGCTTTTCGATCTTTTTTATCTAATGTTGATAAATATCCTATCCCCAAATCCGTAGCTGAGGCATTAAAAAGTTCTGGCTGGAGGACACCAATGGAAGAAGAATTAAAGGCTCTCGAAGTTAATCAAACTTGGGACTTGGTACCTCTTCCTTCAGGCAAAACTGCTATTGGTTGTCAATGGGTATATGCTGTAAAAGTCAATCCCGATGGTTCCCTTGCTTGTTTAAAAGCAAGACTTATTGCTAAAGGGTATGCTCAAGTTTTTGGGATTGACTATCAAGACACTTTTTCTCCTGTTGCCAAACTTACTTCTGTTCGTATTTTGATCTCCCTTACCGCTACAATAACTGGCCCTTGTTTCAGCTTGATGTCAAGAATGCTTTCTTGCATGGTACTCTTCATGAAGAAGTTTGTATGGACCAACCTCCTGGATTTGTTCCTGAGGGTGAGTCTGGGGGACTTTGCAAATTAAAAAAATCTTCATATGGTTTGAAGCAATCCCCACGGGCATGGTTTGGAAGATTTTCTGAGGCTGTACTTTTTTTTGGACTATCTAGATGTAGAAATGATCATTCTTTCTTGGGAAAACTTCAATTAAGGACCCAAAGTGGGCCTCTTTTTTCAAAAAGGGACCCCAAGTGGACAATGTGTCAATTAAGGACCCCAAGTGCGCAAACTAGTGTCAAATAAGGACCTAACAAGGACCTAGGAAAATTGTTCTTGATTTTGTATGTTAATGATATTTCAAACTAAGGACTTAGGAAAGTTGAAGTATTTACTAGGAATTGAGGTGGCACAATCACAGAAAGGTATTGTTTTGTCACAGCGAAAGTATGTTTTGGATATGCTCACTGAGCTAGGTATGTTGGGATCAAAGCCTCTTGATTCACCAATGGAACAAGGGGTCAAACTAGTTGCCGTGGGAGGAGAACTTCTTGATAATCTTGAGAGATATTGAAAATTGGTAGATAAGTTGAATTATCACATAATCACTCGACCAGACATTGCCTTTCTAGTTAGTGTGGTAAGCCAGTTTTTGTCTTCTCCTCCTACATCTCACTGGGATGCAATTATTTGGATATTGAGGTACTTGAAGAAGACTCCAGGAAAGGGAATTGTTTACCAAAACCATGGTCACGGCAGAGTTGAAGGATTCTCTGATACTGATTGGGCAGGGTCTCCAGATGATAGGAGATCAATCACTGGCTATTGTACCTTGGTTGGAGGAAATCTGGTATCATGGAAGAGTAAGAAATAGACTGTTGTTGCCCGCCCCAGTGCTGAGTTAGAATATAGAGCCATGGCACAAGTGACATGTGAATTAGTGTGGATTCAGCAGTTATTGACTGAGTTAGGCTTTAAAGCTTCAGTACCCATGAATCTATGGTGTGATAATAAAGCTACAGTGCATATAGCTTCCAACCCTATGTTTCGTGAAAGAACAAAACACATTGAGGTTGATTGTCATTTTATCCAAAAGAAGTTGCAGAGTGGAGTAATCCTTCCCAGTCATATTCAAACTGGTGAACAACTTGCTGACATATTTACTAAACCTCTGGGTAATGGGAGGATAGAATATATTTGTAACAAGCTGGGCATGATTAAATCTTCATGCTCCAGCTTGAGGGGAAGTGTTAGAAGTATGAAGGATAAAGGGTAAAGTGGTCCTTTAGGACCTTTTAGGGTTTATTTTGATGTGTGTGTGTGTATATATATTAAACTTTACTGAATAATACAAGTATTAGTTCCTCTAACAGAATAACAATATGCATTTTCTATATGATAGAATATCTTGTCCAAGAGGAAAAACATGTGATAGCATTGAGGAATACAACAAACAATTAACACTAGACACAAAGACTAGAGTATGTTTGATTGCCAAAATAACAGAAATGATCCTTACACTTTGGCCCAATGTGCAAATAATTTCTGAACTGTAGTCCAATGTGCAATGTGGTCCCTGAACTTTCAATTTGTTCAATGTGTTCCCTGGACTTATGGTACATGTTTAATTTAGTCTCTGAACTATATGAAAATGTTAAATGTTGTCCTTCCATTAATTCAAGTTCAGTGACCAAAAGTCTAGGGATCACATTGAATAAATTGAAAGTTTAGGGACCACATTGCACATTGATTAAATGTTTAGGGACCACATTACACATTGGGGTAAAGTCAAGGGACCATTTGTGTCATTATCACCCTAATATTCTATGAGACTACCAAAAACCATAAATGTCAAGACATCAAAGCACCATAACTACATTACTAGACACTTTGAAACAATGTAAGTTCCATTAAGAACCATCAAATATGGTCAAGAGCTATTAAACACACGTGATGCAAATTATTTCACCTGTCTCTTTTTTGGAGCTTGGCCTTTTCCTTATTCTGAGAAAATAAAAAGCTACCAAAGTAGATAGAAAGAACACGACTCCAACACTAACTGCAATAGCTGCGACCAAATGCATCATATTCTTCCTCTTGTCTGGAAAAGTAGGTGTAAAATCTGTAAAAACATTTCAGGCGAGTGATCAAATGGTGGTGAATGTGCACTAGTCAGAGAATGACATTTGGTAAGAAAAGGACTCTATTACCTGGACTAACATGGATAGCTGAAATAGATGGTCCATATGTACCTCGAATAGGCACACAGCATGTCCCTTTTCCAGCCCAAAAGAAGTGAATCTCAACATAGTTTTCAAATACCCGAACCTTAAATGCCTGCTTGACAGCTCGGAAGGACCTTCCACCCACCTTTCTAATGTCAAAGTCTTTAAGCACCAAATTCCCCTTGAATAAGCCAAAAATACAGATCAGATTACCTAGTGCAATTTGTCACGCTAGATGAAGAAAGTTTAGCAACGATTATTGTGGTAGATTTTTACAGAAACCTTGTCCACCTACTTCTTGAGAAATTAACTACGGGAAACCTCAGAGAAATAATCTGGAAAATGGAAAGGTTCATCCCTGATTTAAAGGCCGTAATATTTGAGTTTGTACACTAGTAGTGACAATTGTAAAAATAGATGCACCAAGAACACGGAGATGAAATGGTAGTCATTCTTTTTCTCATGATGAACTGGAAAATATAATTCATTGGAGTGAGGATATAATTATTCAAGGTGCTTGTACGATAAGCACTCTTGTGCAGGGACTTCATAAAAGTAAAGGTCCATCATGAACCCGATGCTGTTGTTGAAGAATTGTGAAACAAAATTCGAGCATAGTCTCAAATAAAGTCATAAGCTCATAAATAGCCATGCCAATGATATTATAGTTGTGCATCCAGTATGTCTTACTGGAGTTTCATGCCACCAACATACTTTATGCAGCAAACAGGTCTAAAGACTTGCCTGAATATAAATATCAAATATACGCCTTCCCCGACTAGCCCACTGGTTATCATCTGGAAAAGCTGTTTCTGCAAACCAAAGATTCACTGTGTAGTTGCCATTCTGGAGTCCCAACCCATAGTATCTCAGTGATGATGCAGATGTCCTCATTGTTTGGAAGAGAGCTCGGTCCCGCATATTCAAGTTGGCGTTGGAGGTTGAACATGTGAATTGGTAGTTGGTAGCATCATTAAAAATCCCAACATTGCTAAGTGCCCACCGCTTTGTCTCACTAATGAAGAACGAAGCTGGACCAATGTTGTTGTTATCGTCAGCCTCAAACAAAGTTCCATCAGAAGATTCGACTTGTGGACCCCCGGAATTGATTGCAAAACTAATATCTGCAACGGAAAACATAATTTATCTGGTTGAATACTATTAGAACGTCCACTCAAAATCTTTCACTCTCAGGTGGAGGGAAACCACATGTATACAAGGCGTATATAAACCCCGTGACAAGTTACATGTAATACTTTAACATTTCCTCTCTTGTGCAAACATGACTCAAAACAGCACATGAAATTAACGAACGGAGAGTCACACGAGTGAAATAAACCGAAGCACAAATTGGCTTTGATACAATGTTAAAATGTCCATCCAAAAGCTTAAGCTATTCGGCGGAGGGAGATCATGTGTATATAATGCCAATATAAATCTCATAGACAATCAATTTGAGATATTTTAACATATACTATGCATTGTCAAACATCTATGCTACACTATGAATAGCTTACTGACAAAGTTTCATCTTAGTTGTATTCAACCTTTACCAAGATGACATGCTCAAACTTAACATTGAAGCGTGCCCACATGCTCACATGTCCTTTGTCCGTAGGACCAACTCCTCTTAAGAGTGCAGAGCAATTCCGCTCTATTGCACAACATCAGCCATTAAAATGAACTTCAATGATGTTCATTGTAGATGACAAATGTACATCATACCGTTCATTATTCTAGTACTTACAGTGACAAGTCAAAAAAAGGAAAAAACAATCTCGCCAATAGCAAGACCTCACATGTAATGGCAGGCGGTAGAGTTGATTGAGGTCATGTGCAAGAATGTAAAAGCCATTATTGTCACGCCCCGAGACAAGACCGTGGCACTTGATCCCAGCTCGGCCGTGATTCATGTGGGTTCCGGGGATTTATCTCAACGTCCCGTTATTGTTTTCTTGATTAAGCCCAAACGGAAGCAATTAACAAACAATAACGAGAACACAAAGTGAGCCAAGCAACATATTATACAAACACACTATATTTTCATGATAGTGGATTATTTATTTTACAAGCCCTTCTTCCTTTGGGCCTATTGCGTCCACTAGATTACACCCGGATCACGTCCGGTGCTATCCGCTCACATACTCTGTATGGCTGGGTTAAGCTTAGCTTCACTAACGTCCCTTCACAAAAAGAACAAAAAGGTTAGTCTCATTCCCAAGCTTGGTCATCTCACTACGGTTCTTCGACTCCTGCCCCGGGTGGTCCACTATACCCCTCAATGGGTCCGATCACGCCTCCATCCATCAAAACAAACCATGCTAAGTAATGGTGGGGGACCATCTCATTCGCATTCACTTGAACCTAAACGGTCGTGCTATACTTTTGATATGTGACACCGGCCTCTACGTCGACGATATCTACAACCCGAACATGCATTTCTATGGGACGACCAAAATGGACGGGAGGTGGCGTGGCCATACCTACAAGGCTGAAAATAAATAAAGTGAGTCAACACTCAGTAAGTTAAATTCACTATGCTCCGGCTAGGAAATAGCCTCGCATAGAATAAGAGAAATAAATTTTACCGTTGGCTTGTCGATGGTAGATCAATAGCAAAATGCTTCTTACTTACCTATGTACTAAACATGACATGTTCAACAAACAAGAGAACTTCAAGCATGGCTTTTACATGTTGCATGCAAAGATCAATACACGGGATTCATCATCTCATGACCGAAATCCATCTATCCTTCCGGCTTACCACTGGGCATCCAAGTACTCCCTCGGGCATCGCCTCGAAATCCATCAAATAGCGGCATCGTCTCGAAATCCATCGAAGACGGCATCGCCCCGAAATCTATCGGAGGCGGCAACTTCCCGAAATCCATCGGTGACGGCCATTGTCCCTCATGTGATCATGCAACAAGCAACACACATTTCCGGTTCTTATCTTGATCTTATTAGCCCATGCAAACATGCGGTGCTCGTGTAATTCATACTCTCTAGAACAATTTGTCTAACATGCAGGGCGCGATCGAGGGTATGTGACTTGGTCCACCATGCCGACTATCGGCCCGGAGTCGGACTTGGCTTGGTTCTACACATCTCAATGTAAAACTTGCACGAAGCCGAGCTCGTCCCCGAACACCACAACATGAGTATGAGATCATACGACACCCCGTTTCGTGCCTTGGTTGTGCCATGACTCACGGCCACATGCAAAACAACAAGACAAGTGCAAACTCCAAGCATCATAAACATAGTCACTCCTCGAGTCCAAACGCGCAATACTACGCCCTAACCAAACTATAGGGAATTCACTTACTATTCTGAGGCTCTAGGGTATTTAGTGATGGTGCGATGGTGAGAGTGAGTGACAGGGGAAGAGATGGCCGAGAATGAGAGAGATGGAGTCCGAGGGAGTGAGAGGCCGAGAGAGTAGGGAGAAAGAGAGGATTGCTCGGTTTGGGGAAAAGAAGAGTATGGCTTGGTGTCTCTCTATTTATAGGCCAAGACTTCAATAATTGCCATGCCAAATGGTCTAATGAAATCCATTCAAGTGGCACTTAATAATTAGAGGCAATCTTGAGAAATCTTAAGGAAATCTTGACCAAATCCTAGGCCTAATTATTTGATGGCCCAATTGAATACCAAGTGTCCATCTAGGGTCATGATGCCCTATATTAGGGTATATGAGTCATCTTAATGCATTAATGTCCTAGAGGACACCTAAGCTTTATTATTGGTCTCCTCATTAATGATCTTGTCTTGGCTCTCATTATTGCCCTACATTTAGAGATTTCAAGATCACATTCAATAATGAAGATCTTATCTTATAAGATTCTTCTAATGATGGCCTCCAATTATTGGTTCAAACCTTGACTTGGTCAACTTCGGCTTCTTGCTCCCCAAGTTTGGCCGAAATATGCATGTTCTTGTCCTTCTAGAACATCTAATTAATCGCTAAAGATATTCGGCTTATAATCGTCTTAAATCAATCAGTATACTTAGCAAATGCCTAAGTAAATGGGGAAATTTCCGAGTTTAAAACGATTGATCATCCTATCCGGGTCGAGGTTCGATGTAGAATTTCCTCCAAATATGATTAAACATATCCAAACCAAAGTCCAAGTCCAATGGTTCAAGCTCAGGTCGGTCGGACTAACCAGGCGTGTCACACCCCGAACCCTACGAAGCGCGAGCATCCCACCTCAGGTCGATTATGGTGCGACGTCCCAGGAAGCGTCGCCGACCCAACGCCCACACAGAGATCAAGCACAAGCGGAAGCAATAAATAAATCACCCTGACAGAAAGATTATGAACCTAGGATAGCGAAACAACAATCGACACTTCTAAAAATATGTACACTTTGTATTATTATAGGAAAACCTTTTTACAATATTCGTTTACACAGTATTAGCAGAGAAAACACACAGTCAGCAGCCACTCCATCAAAAGGGGTCAGTGGCTAGGGTTACTAGACAGGGCTAAGACGGGCTTCAGTCAAAAAGGTGCAACCCGCTCTACCTAGAACCAATGCCAACCTAGGGAGCCCAGTCCGGGTCGAACTCTGATGATTCTTCTGACGAGCTTTCCTGAGACTTGGACTCCTTAGCTCCTATTTCTTGATCGGATCCTAGCTCCGCAACCTCTCCACAGGGGTGCACGCTCGACGACCGCCGGATAAAATGCGGTATTCCAAAAAGAGGTGGTGACCTCGGCATCCTCCTACTGGGGGTCTGAAAAGTTGGGTTATTACAACCGTGAGACGAATCTCAGCGAGTATAATCCCCTAAACCTAGGCTAGGCTAACATGCAATCTCCTGACCGACAACGTACAACAATTACTGCATTCTCAACTCATAAACAACTTCTGACCTAGGCTCTTGGGCCCAGATCACTTACCTGGTGGACCCTGCAGGTTATTCTCAATAATAATAAAATCAAACCACATGCGAGAGCACTCGGTTCACGCGTACGTCAAACGCATGTTCATACTCAATAGTGATAATATCGCGTGCCATTCACCGAGTCCTGCACACTCGCACACCGGCCCATGCATTCTTATGCATGCAAATATCCACATTCTGTCTCGTACCACGCACTGGCCCAATTATGTTAGCTCGTTTACCATGACTTGCTACAAAGTGCATGAGGTCTCTTTACTTTAAAATTACAACACTCCATGGCCAGCGTAAAACGCCCCCGGCCCAGTGTCTTCTAGCCCGCGTCAAAACGCATCAGGCGCAACACTGCTCTTCTCACGAACCAGAGCCTGCGTAAAACACATCAGGTTGGTCGTCTTCTGACGTACCGGGCATCGTCCCGCGTAAAACGCATCAGGAGGGCACACCCCACGTAACACGCATCAGGGCGAAATTGTGATCATACATACACACGACCAGTTATTATCTAAACCCCGCGTAACACGCATCAAGATATTTTAGGTGATCACATGCTCATGACAGGCACGCAGTCTCGCACAATTTCATCACAAGCCTCGTTTTCGGCATTCATAACGAGTGCCATGAAATGCAACATGAGCATCCACATAGCATAGGCACAGGCACACAGTTCAATCAAAGTCATTCCACAGTGCCTAATTCACAAGCCATGTGCTTACTTGGCCTATTAATACCGTGCGGCCCAAATTCAGAATGTGTAATTCAATAAACCACTCAAGCCATCAAATGGCCGATCACACTTCGCACGAGTCGGCCACACGAGCACACGATATGGCACTATTCAATTTCCCCAAAATTGGGCACACAATCAACAATTCAGTCAGCCCAAGCATACCCGACAGTCCAGTCACCTAATCCTTAACTAGTCCATGCTAGCTCAATAATTTACCAATATTACTCCAGTCATAATTACTATTATTCGACTCACTAATTTCTCCCAATGTACACCGATCATATTCAACACAGTCCAGAAAATGCACTATCAGTTCTAATCCGGATTTAGGAAATACATTCACCTAATTTCTAGTCCACGACAACGAGAAACGAGCGGCCGATTGCCGGTGAACGGCGAAATCAGCGGCGGCGTTTCGGAGGCGGTGACGGTAACGGCGGTACGAACGGGCGGCCGGCGGCGTACGGACATGGCGTACGGACAGCGACCGTACGGACCGTATGGACTGTGGAAAAACGGTGGCCGGCGAGGCTGCGGTGGCTGGCGCGGCGGCCGTACGGACGCCGTACGGACACCCCGTACGGACGCACGTACGGACGGCCGGAGAGAGAGCGAGAAAGAGGGGGACGGGGTGAGGGTGGTGAGGCGAGGTCAGCCGGAGCAGCGGCACCAGCGGACGGCGACGATACGGCGGCGGTCCGGCGAGGAAAACCGGCGGAGGAGGAGGAAATCGTGGAGGAGGGCTGGTCGGGGGGGGCTGCTGGCTGGAAATGAGGGAGGAGAGAGAGAAAGAGGTCAGACCAGTCAATTATAGAGGGCTAGGGGTGCCACGTGTCGCGATCCGAGCAATTTTCCCAAAATACCCTTGATCCAACTGCCCTTATTTGTCTTTATCCAATAATTGAAGAGCAAAAATGTCCAAAGCCCAATAATGCAGCTGAAAACCCTTAATAATTATCCCAAATAATTTCCCAAAAATTCGGACAAAAAATAGCCCAGGGGCAAAATGGTCATTTTTCCGGTCAACGGGCGAAATTTCAATTTTTGTCCAAATCAACTCTAAATATGTGTGGCCAACATAATATGGCGTCGGATTCGTGAAAATAGCCTCTTAAACCCTCGAAAATCGACTGCAAAGTTTTGGGGATTAAAATAATATTATTTTTTACTTTCGAGCCAAAATTTCAATTTTTGACCGTAACAACTCTAAATGTGCGTGGCCACCCCAAAATGTCATCGGCCTCGAAAAATAACCTCAAACGACCCCAAAAACCAACGTCGGCGCCTACAGGGGCAAAATCGTAATTTTTGACTTCCGGGTCGAAATTCCATTTTTCAACCGTACTCACCACAAATGTATGTGGCCAGCATAATATGACATCAGAATCGCGAAAATAATCTCTTAAGCCCTCGAAAGTCGACACCGAAGTCTGGATCCAATTTCGTGACCAAAACTCGCTAGATTTCAAATTCTAAGGTCTCTTACTAACGGGCGGCTGTTTAGGGTTTACGTGTATCGACCTAGGGTTATCCGAGTCATGACGGTCCCGATCACTCAGAGAATGAGAGGAATCATCGCTAGTTCTAGAGGTCGCGATCGTTCGGTTCAAGCTTGGGACTGGTTGGCCATATGCACTCTCGGACTTGCGGAATCACCCGCGATCCGATTGTACATCGTTAGCCTTAGCCAAACCAAATCCGTCACTTTTTCTAAGATCGGCTCACGCTGGCCCAAAATATTCCCTCATCATTTCTCAAGATCGGTGCCCGATTCGCGATCGGTTCCCTGGTCCACGTACCATCTTCCTAGTTAGCCATACCCCCATTGGTTAGTATCCCTAGAGTGATCAGCTCTGGGTGAGACTCACTAAAATGAAATGCGAAATAATGTCAGTTTTATTGATTCCGGAATTACATCGAAATTCAGGCTATTACAAGGCGTGTGACCTGTGCAATCGGGCTTGACCGGGTGCAAGGCCGAGCACACTACCGGGCCACACGAGCACACGGCCGGGCGCAAGGCTAGGCGCGTGGCCGAGTGTACGGGTGATGTGCCGGGCTACGAGCGGTGCGCCGAGCATGATGCCGATCCGCACGAGCAAGGGGCTAATTTGTGAACCAAACACATGCATTGGCTCATGAATGGGCACAATGCATGGCTCATGGCCAAGTTCATTAGGCACGGAACTAGATCGGAGCCGAATCTGACGGGCACAATGCTTGGCACAAAGGTCGGGTACAATGACCGGCACACGAATGGACACAAGGCCAGTCTGTGGCCTAGCTGACATGCACAATGGCCGGTCATGACCAGGCACAAGGTCTGGCCGGCATGGCTGGCACATAGCCTAGCTCACGACCAAGGCACTAGGCTCATGGCCATATGGCTCGTCCATGGTCTACCCGACTCAACGCGACGATCCGTGGCCAATTCGCGATCGGTCCATGTTCGAGTATCAATGATCAATGATCAACCCTCGGTTGTCATGTAGCCTCGTGAAATCCGGTACCACGGGATTAGTCCATCGTCATCCAAGACCGATGCGTGGCCGTGCGGAATTACCCGCAACCGACACATGCCGACACGGTACTGATCCATGGTTGTCCTGGACCTTTCTACTAATGGCTCTTATAGTCGAAGGGTCAATCCTTAGTCATATCACTTTAATCGACTTACGTGATCGGGGAGTCATTTCACTGTCGATCCTTAGGCTAATTCATGGACAATCTTTCAATCGAACCATGACCAACCCTCAGTACACTCATTCCGACCATTTTATCCATTCCATTACCGACCATCGGCTCGACTGCTCACCCATTCTATTGCCATTTACCTTTGGCTATCTTGGTCTCAAATTTGGGGATGTCATAGTTATGCTATGCTAGCTGTGCTTGTACTCCAAATACGGTAGATGGAGCATGGATATTTGACTGCACTGCTTACTTCAGTGATAGCACCCAATATTTCCTCAATGCCGTGCACAGTGGATAATACTAGATTAAGCTGAGAAGCAGAGACAAATCGAATGCTGCATTAAGTGGCTCCTAAGCTTTTTTAGCAATTTGATACTCCATGCACACTTAAAAAAGTGAACAACATGACTGTTTAAGCCCTTTCTTCGGTATGTTAAAAGTTTTTTGGTCTGATGACCCAAAATAATTAGGACAAAAACTGTGAGGAGCATTTGACAAATCCGCAATTTTATGAAGATTCTTCATTAGGAGCAACATTGTGCAAGCCTACAAACTTTGGTTCCTCTTTCTTATGAAGTTCTATCTCTTGGTTTCGCAGCAATCTACAGGGTGATGTTCGTGCCTTCTAGGAGGTGGCCTCATTTTTTAGAGGAGGTTTATTTGCAATGGCATCAGTGTACTACCAAGAGTCCTGCCTGTTCAGTTAGTGTGAGTAATCATGATTCATGGGTGCAAAAGAGGCCTTTGACATGTCAAAATGATGATTGATGCTCCTTCTCATTAGCTTCCATATTTAGGAAAATCTTCCACAGTAGAGTACAATGAATTATAATAACCACTACAAAAAAACCGGTTTTTTGCCACGAAATTTCCAACGAAAAATTTGAAAAAATTCGTTGGAAAACGAATTTCCAACGAAAAAAAATTCGTTGGTAATATGTCGTTGGAAATTTTTCCAACGAAAAATTTCAAATTTCGTTGGAAATTTGCGATGAATTTTATTTCGTTGGAAAATTTATTGGAAAAATCGTGGCTAAATTCGTTGGAAAAATTACAAAATTTTTTTTCTGGTCGAAAAATCTTGGAAATTTTTTTTCCAACGAAAAATTTTTCGTTGGTAAAATTATAAATGTTTTTTTTTGGTCGAAAAATCGTGGAAAATTTTTTTCCAACGAAAAATTTTTCGTTGGTAAAATTATAAATGTTTTTTTTGTTGAAAAATCGTGGAAATTTTTTTTCCAACGATTTTTTTTTTCGAAAAATCGCCCTCGCCGCCGGCGAGGGCCAGCCTCGTCGCCGGCGAGGGCCGAGCTCGCCGGCCATGGTGAGCTCGGGCCTCGCCATGGCCGACGAGGCCCAGCCCCGTCGCGGGCGAGCCTCGCCGGCGACGAGGCTGGGCCTCGCCGGCCATGGCGAGGCCCGAGCTCACCATGGCCGGCGAGCTCGAGCTCGCCCAGATCTGGGCGAGCTCGGCCCTCACCGGCGAGCTCGATCGGCCCTCGCCGGGGAGCTCGAGCTCGCCCAGATCTGGGCGAGCTCGGCCCTCGCCGGCGACGAGCTCGAGCTCGCCCAGATCTGGGCGAGCTCAGCCCTCGCCGGCGACGAGCTCGAGCTCGCCCAGATCTGGGCGAGCTCGAGCTCCCCGGCGACGGCGACGAGGTGGTTGAGGCGGCGGGCGAGGTGGGGGCCCATGGTGGCGTCGGGGGCGCCGACCGCCGCGGGGGCCTGGCCGTGGCGGCGAGGGAGCCGACGTCGCCCTGGATGGCCGCGGGGGAGGGAGCCGACGTCGCCCAGATCTGGCCGTGGCGGAGGAGTTGTCCATGGCGCCGGAGCCGGAGGGGGGGGCGGCAGGGGAGGAGGCGGAGCGGGAGGCAGAGGGAGATGGTGAAGGCAAGAGGGAGAGAGAGAGCAGAGGGAGATGGTGAAGGCAAGAGAGAGAGAAGGCAAGAGAGAGAGAGAGAGAGCAGAGGGAGACGGTGAAGGCAAGAGAGAGAGAGAGAGAGAGAAATGTGTTGAGCGCGAAAATATGAATAAGGAAGAAGTAACGTTTTCGTCGCAAAATTCGTGGGAAATTTCCCACGAATTTTGCAACGAAAATTGTGCAAATTAAAATAATTGCCCAGAAAATTCAACTTCGTTGGAAATTTCCAACGAATTTTCTAACGAAAATTGTACACGCTGAAATAATTGACCGAAAATATAAAATTTGTTGGAAAATTCGTTGGAAATTTCCAACGAATATAAAAAATGCCGAATAGTACCGGTTTTTTTGGAATTCGTTGGAAATTTCGTTGGAAATTTCCAACGAAAAGAAATTCGTTGGAAATTTCCAACGAATATAAAAAATGCCGAATAGTACCGGTTTTTTTGGAATTCGTTGGAAATTGCGTTGGAAATTTCCAACGAATTTTCCAATAAAAATTGTACACACTGAAATAATTGCCCGGAAATATCAAATTCGTTGGAAAATTCGTTGGAAATTTCCAACGAATTTTCCAACGAATATAAAAAATGCCGAATAGTACCGGTTTTTGTGGAATTCGTTGGAAATTTCGTTGGAAATTTCCAACGAATTTTCCAACGAATATAAAAAATGTCGAATAGTACCGGTTTTTTGAAATTCGTGGGAAATTTCGTTGGAAATTTCCAACGAAAAAAAATTCGTTGGAAATTTCCAACGAATTTTGCGACGAAAAATTTTTCGTTGGAAATTTCCAACGAATTTTGCGACGAAAAATTGGTCGTTGGAAATTTCCAACGAATTTTACTTTTCGTTGGAAAATTTGTCGAAAATTTGCGACGAAAATTTTTTCGTCGCAAATTTTCGTGACAAAAAACCGGTTTTTTTGTAGTGAACATTGTTTTCTCAATCGAGAAGAAAGAAAATTGACAATTTAAAGTCGAACCATTTCCTCAGGCCCTTGGAATGTTATTTGCTTACGGACAATCAGTTTCCAAGGGTCCAATCAATATAAATACATGCTGGGGTGATACTTTGGCAGAAAAGAACTAATGACAGGACAGCCAACGATTCTTACCGACCCTAGATTAATGAAGAAGAGAGTAGACTACTGACAACAAATGAGACTAACCGTGGATGCAATTTTGAAACAACTATTATATTGGATTGCGTTTAAAGTTCTTGCTGATGAAAATTTATTCCATTGAAATCTATGTTCAGAAAAAAAGTGAAAATATTTTTAACTTTAACTTACTGACTCTAGTGTCTTGGCTGCAACGAAACGGTTGTTGAAGGCAAATCCATCCCGATGGAAATTCCCTAAGTTCAAAACAAAGAGAGATTATACTTAACTGTACAGGGTAACAAACATACAAGTTCTTAGGTATAATCAGGTATTAGTTTTCATGTAGGGTGCAACACGGAAAGAATGGTTGATCTGCCAACTGATGTCTTCGATTTTGTTAGCTAAAGGTGCATTTTTTCATTATTCTCTTGTATATAGTTTATGTGTTAGGAGGGTCAGCAGATTCCAGCAAACTGCAAACAAAAAGTCTACATCATGACTATCCTATCAAAGGGTCATCTATGAAATTTTTCCAACAAATGAGTCATTGCTTAATGCAAAAGCCACTAAACTCCCGCAGTTTAGAGGAAACGCCACATTTAATCTGCAACTGGGCTTGATTAAATTTCGTACATATATGTGTATTCTTCCCCCTCATTCCAGTTGCTGGTACCGTTATTATCTTGTATTCAAAATAATGCCGATATCCACATGTCATACATCTTGACTTTACTCACTACCTCGTATCCTTTCGTGGTTGAAGCTACTGGCCAAGAGGGCGGAGTATAAAAAAGAAGCACACTACAAGACTCTACAACAAATATACTGACCTCTAACCAAACAAAAGAGGAGCATGAGTATCACTCTAAGCTACAAATTTCTCTCACGGTGAAAAATGAAAGTAATGCCTTAACACTGAACAATTACGCACTCCTGGAATAAAGACGAGGAGCATGAGTATCACTCTAAGCTACAAATTTCTCTCACAGTCCTTCACACTGAACAATTAAGCACTCCCGGAATTAATGCCACATTGAATTTTTCGGTACTGGAAATCACCGATGACACTCAACTCAATGATTTTTAAAAAATTATAGCACTCAAGTGAGCGCTATACGAAAGTTATGGCTCTTATGATGTTCTTATCCTCACTTCTCACTCGTGAGATCAGCTATATTGATCCCTCCAGATGAAAAGTGTTGCATTAACTACGAAATTCATGATTTATAGGCCTCTTTTCCAGTTACAGACTCTACGTACTTCGACATGCTCCATTTCCATTAAGTTATTCATTTTAAAACTCATCATTTTACATACCTTCCTTCTGAAAGAATCATTTCGTCTTTCTTTTAAATCAGAGGATCCATCTTTCATTCATCTTGTATGCCAATACAACAGAATAAGACATCATCACAATGATCATCTAGACTAAACAGGAGACCATCAGTAAAGCTGGACTAGAGAGCATTACCCGCTATTTGAACTTTCTGCCGTGAAGTAGTTGGCAACGAAGTTACTGAATGTGCATGACAATAGCATAAGGTTAGTCTGTGAGGGATACCAGTAATATGCAGAGCACACTAGACAATCAAATATGCACATTGGGGCCAAAACAGGAAACAAAGTACTTTCAGTTGAAGCTTCTATGCTTTACCTTTGAATATTTTCCGTGACCCAAGAAGGAAAGTTGCCAGATAAATTATTGTAAGAGAGATCTCTGTTACACAAACCTGTTCAGTCAAATTGATCCCACAATGTCATGCAGTTTAGTAGATGCTCATTGGTTTGGTTCACTCACATATAAACAAGAGAGATGCCTTTCTTTGAGGGGAGGGCTCCACTCAACTTATTACTCCCGAGAGACCTAAGCATGAAATAGGCATTATTTGATATTGGATAAAACATCTCAAATGATTCGGCTGACTAATCTTATATAGATTCCTTACAAATAAGAAAGTGAGTCTAATGTGAATATGGAGTCTGGAATGGATCCATGTAGATAATTGAAGCTTAAGTCTCTGCAAGGCAAAAAATCATCAATAAGAGCATGAGAAAAAGTCAATGATTTTATTGCAAGTAGAATCAATCTATTAGAATCAGTGTGCGTCAACCAAAACTCTGAGCCCGCTGGAAATCAATCTTATCAAACAGAATAAGATTAGGTTATTGAGTGTGACAAAAAATGACCAAAAAAAAAAAAACAAGAGGCGCATGGATAAGGTTGCACTGAAGAATTCCCAGAAAGCAACAAATGAAGATACAAAAGACATAGTATGTTTCATAACTAAACAGTCAGACCAATGGGTGTGTGTCAACTGTCATGGCCTTTGCTTTTAACGTTTCACTTTATCTTTAACCTTTAGAAAGTTAAATTGGACTTTATATAGGTTACACCCTCAATATTTTACAAATACCAGTATCTTAGCATTTAAAGCCACCCCGAAAAATCTTCATCATCCTTGAAATATCTTTATTTTCAGCAGGAAATTCGACATGGCTTATCTAGTTGGCCTAAAGCCGAAACAAACATTCCCTTTCTTGGGAGCAATGGCAAAATAAGCTCTTGGGCTCCAAAACGAACGAATTCCCACGGGGAACAATAGGATTTATGTTTTAGCATCATATATTCGTCTCAAAATAAAACCTGAGGATTGCAGATGCTTTTCATTAATTGGAAGACAACTTACAGGTGCTCTAAATTTTTATTATTACTGATATATGGTGGAATAGTATCAGAAATTTGGTTATTCCTCAAAACTCTGCAAGCAGTCAAACTTCAATATGTTAGATACCATAGACAAAATATAACTGGATGGAGAAAAATATTAAAAAGTGTCAAATTTGACTAATGCTGCCTTACAAAGTTGTGAGATTCCCCATGTCCTTCAGAAATTCTAGCGTAGAGAAGCCCCCAGAAATCTCGGAGACTCTCCTAGAATTCAAGTTACATATTAGGTTATCCAGAAATTAGTCATGTAGAAACAACGAAAAGAAGAAAAAAAATAGTACTTGGTTGACGATGAAGATTCTTACAATTCATTCAAAGAAATTAATTTGGAAAAGTTTGATGGTATTGGACCGGCAAAAGAATTGCCTTGCAGCCTCCTACATTCACAATAAGGACAAGATGATTATTAATTTGACTTCAGCAACAAAATCCAGCATACAGAGAACCTAGTTTCCGTTTCCATGAGGGTATGGACAGGAAATCGATGATAAATCAAACTATGCCACCATACAGCTCAGTGAGTTTGAGCCAGTTTCCTATGAAGTCAGGGATGGAGCCATTGAGATTATTGTCAGATGCCCACCTGAGATTCAGAGAATATCAGTACGCATGATGTCTGTAATGATTTACAACTCACAGAGATGTCCTAAGAGTGCACGCCATTGGGAACAAAAGGTTTTATAGGCTCTTACAGGATATTTAAATCTGCAAGATTTGCACAAGATGAAGGAATCGGACCGCTGATTCCTGAGCTAGAGAAGTATCTGTCACATTAAAATTTCATGAAAAGCTGAATAGACAAGATTTGTGTTTTCTCTTGATAAAATAAGATGATTTTGAAAAATCAACTAAGCAATAAATGGTGATAAAAGTAGAAGCAGGCGATTAGAGAACAAAAGAAGGAACCTTTTCTTCACTTTAATTTGACAAGAAAACAGTTGATACCAAACAACATCCACCTTTTTATGATAGTGTTGGCAAACAAGAAAAGGATACATACATGATGTTAAATATGTCTTGAATTTTATGTATTCGGTCCGGTTGATGACCTGACCCGACATATTTTTTTGTGCGACCCGAAAGTGGAGAGAAAATTGAGATTTGGTTCATGACGCGGAGGGTTGGGCCGATAGACCCAACCTGGAGCAAGCGAACAAATCTCCATGGCGGACTGCCCAAGCTGGAGAAACCGAATCAATGTCTCGAGGGGTTCGGGGGCTACGCTCCCGAGGAAATTTTTTTGGGAGCACTATTTATACTGTGGCTAGGTTTTCTCATTGATGTACAGAGAGTTTTGTTTTCGGATAGTTTTGTGAGCCGTGAGGTTTTGTCGTTGTTTCGACTTCTGAAAACTGTACTCTCTTTGATTATAGTGGAATCTTGTCTTGCATCGCCCGTGGATGTAGATCATCTTGTGATCGAACCACGTAAATCTCTGTGTTCTGTATTTGTTTTTCCGCATCAGTTTCCAACACATGATAATAGAGAAATGGAGTTTAAGACAACATACACATATTTGAATTAGAGTGTTTCTAGTTCGAATCTATGGAGAAGTGATAACTGACTTTTCAGCTAACTCAAGAGACCATCACTGATATTCCATGTCATAGCATGTGCTTTTATATAAGCTGAGTGAGGATCCCAACATAAGGGAACCAAAATAAAAAGGGAACAAAAGTTGGAAGACTATATGCAACTTCGGTGCGTAACAAATTTTGAGAAGGAGCTTCAGAACATGAAGAGACTTACAACTTTCTTAACTTTGTGAGATTTCCAAAAGTGCGAGGTAGAGAACCAGAGAAGTTATTTCCTGTGAATGACCTGCAACGAGTGCAAATCTCAAGAGTCATTATGTCCAGATGGATCTAAAGAAGCAAAAGAGAACAACGAATGGATCTGTAATTCTTGTAACTAGGGGGCATTTAATTGGACATGGTACTAATTTATGGGGGAATAAGCAAAAATTCCATTGCATATCTACAGAAGCATAGACATAGACAAACTAATGCATATGCAATCATTATAAACCTTTCGTGCTTAAGTGTTCTCTTACCTCCATGAGTGATTCAGTAAATACAAAAAGTCAACTACCATATGCCAAATTTGGCATTATCTTCTGTCTATTTACACAAACTTTCTGACACCAATGCACGCTTTGCTCATGGTGATGCAAGAAAGCTCACTAACTTTGTCCTCTGAGTCATAAATTTCACCTTAACAATGGTTCCAAGACAATTTCACTTGATCCAGCATAGAATAAACCTATCCTTTCGCAGTTTGTATCACTTCCAGATCTCTTATAACAGGGAAAGGTCGCTCAAACATGGAACTTGATGTCTCCACCGTAACAACAGACAATATCACTTCACATTCCTCTTGACGGAACAAAAATGGAGGCCTACTGTATGCAATCTAAAAGCATGTGATGAGAATTTAACATACATTGATTTTAATGAATTCTTCAATTCTCAAGATCAACAACTAACACATGCATACGGAGTATAAGCAACTCCATGACTACATCTATTGATTCTTCGTGATCAAGATACACTCAAGTCACTGCAGACATCTCCAACACGCATCAACTAGCTTAGGGAAGATAGATAAACATCGACTCAAGCAACAAAGTTCACTGCACCATCGTGACTGCGAAATAATAGCAAGCACGACAAATCGACCGCCAACAAGCATGACTAACAGTACTAGCAGCTCAGCGGGATTTCCGATCTCATACGGAAGCTCCCCAGAGAATGCATTGGCATTAAGGCTCCTTAAAACAGTAGAATGTGGCAATAATTAAGGAGGGGCCAAAAACAACTTCACATCATAAAAACCATGAGATACAACCCTTTAATCAAATCATATTGTTCTTGTCACATTTGGGGATTACAAGAATTGCAAGCGATGCAGATTGCCGATTCGCGATGAGATTGAACCCGTCAAGAGATTCCCACCCAAGCTCCTGTGACGAAAATCAGTGAAAATTCAGATCATTTGAGACATCTATTGATATGATAAAACGAGAAAAAAAAACCTTTCAGAAAGATTCATATCAACAAAAATCATGAATCGTTTTACTTCAACCAAAACATTTGTCCTTCTATCGCTTCACTTTGTAGGATCCAACCTCACACGAGTCCGTGCTCGCCGACACAAGCCGACCGCAGGTGTTTCCCTTCTGCTGGTTTCGATTAGCTATCGGCCGTCGCAATGTGGTCCGATGAGCCGGTGCTAGTCCAGCGAGCTTTTCCGTCCGTAGAACTCGCTCGCCGGAGACCACTCTCAGTCACGTCGCCATCGGGGTCTCGACGTCACCAGCGAACCGGCCCATATCGTCATGGGATTACTTCAAACCGGACATTCGGGACCGGTCTAAACTCGGCACTTTGGTTGGAGGGTCTTCACAGATTTTTAATGATAGGGTAATGTCACTAATAGTTCTGAATTTTTGTCCAATGTATAATATGATCCTTGAATTTATAATTTATTTAATGTGGTCCCTGAACTTTAACATAATATATAATGTGATCCATTAACTTTTAATTTGTTCAATGTGGTCCATAAACTTTTGGTACATATTCAACTTGGTTCCTGAACTATATGAAATGTTTAATGTTGTCATTTCATTAAATAAAAGTTTAGGGACTATATTGAATATTTTTATATAGTTTATGGACTAAATTGAATATGTATCAAAAGTCCAGGGATCACATTGAACAAATTGAAATTTCAAGGAACACATTGCACATTAAGCTACAATTTAGGGACCACATCAAATAAATTAAAAGTTCAAGGACCATATTGCATATTGAATCAAAATTCATAGACCATTTGTAACATTTTCCCTTAATAATAATCTATCGCATCTACATTTTCGACTCAAATAAAGCAAGAAAAGCATTCACATCGAGGGAATTTGTCAAGAACTATTCTTTGGTGACTCGACCTTGAGAGTTCGTACCGAATAGGAATTGATTTAGTCCATTAACACATAGGAAGTTCTTGAACAATTCGTCGTCGTTTAAACCAATGTAATCCTTGAAAATTTAAGAGTCGACTCCATATTATTCTTCCACCGAATGAAGCATCATATCGCGCATTTCTTACTCAATGTACTATATGTTTCTGGTAATTTAAGTTTTAAAACTGCAAACACCTTTAGAATCGGATATTGCTATAGATTGCTACAGCTTTTTAGGGTGCCACCGGCTGCAATTGTGAGGAGCTTGACAAATACCTTATAAAAACTGCACGACCATTTTCACATGTATAACTCTCATGGAGAACCTTAACCAAATAGGCTATAATTATCGGAGTTTTATTTCTCAAACTATCCATGTTTACAAAAAGTAAGGTTTTCTTGACTGACCAAAAAAAAAGTTGTTTTTTGCATTTTAAAATGAAATAAAAAGCACCTTAAATTTAAGGGTTAATATCACGAAAAACCCCAAACGATATATCTGTGACAAATTTACTCTCCGTTAAATTGGATTAATACTACGAAAAATCACAAACTGGTAAATCTGTGACAAACAGAGGGGTAAAACCCTAATTGGCATACTCATTAATTATCACATGTCATCAAACTTAGCAATTTGACGGTAAAATTTAATTTAAATTAACGGAGGGTAAATTTGTCACAAATGTACCGGTTTTGAGTTTTTTATGGTATTAACCCTAAATTTGACCTGGCTATTGAGATATCAAGGTGACCAATTTCCGGTTTAAGGCGTTCTATTGAATTAACAATTTTTTTTATTGTTCGAAATTGATATGACTACGGTTGATTGGTTTGATAAAAAAGTTGTCTTTGGCTCGACATTTTCTATGATCATTATGAGGGACCAATGTCCTGTCGTACCTCATCCTAATTAAGGTTTTTAAGCTGTAATTTAAAAGTGGGCCCAAGAATTTCCCTCACCTCATTTTCAAAGGAAAAATAACACAAATAGTCCGTGAATTTTGGCCAAATGTGCAATTTGGTCCATGAACTTTCAATTTATTTAATGTGGTCTTTGAATTTTAAATTTGTTCAATATGATTCATAAACTTTCAGTACATATTCAAACTAGTCCATTGACTATATGAAAATCTTCAATGTAGTCCTTCCTATGATTTAAGTTCATGGACAATATTGAAGATTTTCATATAGTCTAGGGACTAGTTTGAATGTGTACCAAAAATTTAGAAATCATATTGAATAAATTAAAAGTTCGGGGGCCACATTAAACAAATTAAAAATTCAGGAATCACATCACACATTTGGCTAAAGTTTGGGGACCACATTGAAAAAATTAAAAGTTCATGGACCACATTATATATTGGGTCAAAGTTCATGAACCATTTGTGTCATTATCCATTTTCCAAATTAGAGAGTTAAAATATTTTTTTTCTTTTATCTGTTGTTTCAGTTTTCTTCATTGCCTTTCATTCTTCACTTCTTTCGGAACTTAAACTGCTAATCGAGGGCAGGATGCTGAGCTCTAAAAACACCGTGAGACCGGTAAAAAATTAAGCAAAATAGGAATCATACAAATACGTGAGGTAACTCAGACTCCATAGCTCCTCCGGAATCGGACCCATGACATTCTCCCGATAGATCCTCCTGTAAAACGACGCTGTGTTAGCGTTTCAGGATTTCGCGACAAATCGAGACCGATGAAACAGTTTATTAGAATGTTACGTCGAAATCTAACAATCCAAATAAATTCATGCGGACTTGCATTTACGTGCATCCTCCTGCATAGCGTTACTTAATTTACTGAATTTGGTATGAGAGAGTCTGTTGGGACTCACAGTTGAGTTATACGACAGGTGGAACCGTTATTGTAAGAACAGTCGCATTTGATGCCTCGCCGGTAGGCCATGTCGTCAATGCGGGTCTTGGAGATGGCGGCGCCGCTGCATGGTTCTCCGCTGATGTTCCACTCGTTCGGCGGCGCAGTCAGGTTCCATTGTTGGAATACACGGTTCAAAGCTCGTACTGTGTAATTAGTTAACAATCGTAAAGCAAGATCATTCTTAGGATATTTTCCGCATGAATTCCATGAAGCCAAATGGAGTTTAATAATACTAAGGCAAAGGGGCCGTGATTTCCTCCAACATGATATTTAATTGGTCATCGCACATCAATCGCCCCAGGGCCCCAGGGCCCCAGGTAAGTTTATTACAGGAATTGTACGGCCAAGGAACCCCGGCATTATCCATCATCATCAGACCTCCCTCTCTCTCTCTAAGGCTTAATTTGTTTCGTAGAAAATGAATGATTTCGAAAATATTTTCCTAAAAATGATTGTTTGTATCGCTTGAAATAATTAATTACTAAAAATATTTTTATTATTGATAACAATTTATATTTAAACATTTTCATGAACAAATAAATATATTTTTCATTTATTTACTTTTGTAAAAATCTAATGCCCCGAAAACCTAAGGGTTCCTCCGCAAGGTTCATCCACAGAGGGTGAGTCAGAGCCTAAGATCAAGCCAAAAGGCATAGTCGATAGACAACGGGTGAATATTCTTGTACTATCCCTTGTTGGTCTCGAGGGACGAAGGAGGCTAGGTTAGCCAAAAGATGGTTATCGGTTTAAGGACGCAAAGTGCCCCTGCTTTTTAAGGGTCATAAGGGGTAGAGAAAATGTTCCGAGCCAATGTTCGAGTACCAGACACTATGGCGCTGAAGTAACCCATGCCATACTCTCAGGAAAAGCTTGAACGACCTTCAACAAAAGGGTACTTGTACCCGAAACCGACATAGGTGGGTAGGTAGAAAATACCTAGGGGCGCGAGACAACTCTATCTAAGAAACTCAGCAAAATAGCCCCATAACTTCGGGAGAAGGGGTGCCTCCTCACAAAGGGGGTCGCAGTGACCAGGCCTGAGCGATTGTTTATAAAAAATACAGGTCTTCGCGAAGTCGTAAGACCATGTATGGGGGCTGACGCTTGCCCAGTGCTGGAAGGTCAAGAAAGATAATGACCTGATGACAGGGGAGTCGGCAACCGAAGCCTCGATGAATGGTGGTCGTAACTATAATGGTCGTAAGGTAGAGAAATTCCTTGTTGGGTAAGTTTTGACCCGCATGAGACGCGTAACGATCTAGGTACTGTCTCGGAGAGAAACTTGGTGAAATAGACATGTTTGCAAAGATGCGGACAGAAAGACCCTATGAAGCTTTAATGCTGTAAATAATTATTTTTAGGAAAATGTTTCCTATCATTCATTTTTTTGTGAAACAAATTGAGCCACCGCCGAAGCTGTCCTGCAACGCCCTTGCTAGCTCGACAATCCCTATTAGTAGCACCACCACCACACACCATCCACCACTTTGTCCTCTCTCTCTCTCTCTCTCTCTCTCTCTCTCTCTCTCTCCTCAACTCGCCGCCACTAGCTTTAGGCGGGCGGTTCCCGACATGGAACTGGAAACCGCCCACTAAGGACCGGTTACGAAAAATTAGAACCGGGAATTGCCTGTTGGTTCCATGGATCCATCGGGAAACCGAACTGCCGGTCCGGTCCGATTCCCGGGTGAGTCCGTGGAACTGGTCCCACCAAGTTTTACACAAATAGAGGTGACCGAGAGTGAGAGAAAGAGGCGATGAACGGCTAAAAGCGCGGCCGTGAGTTGATAGGAGTTGAGAATCGAGCTTTTAGATTAGGGATTTTATGGTTTTCATTTTTCTAAAAATATTTTCTTTTTTTTTGGTTGAAATTTTTCTAAAAAATTATTTATATGTATATATATATTACTGGTCCGGTCCGGATGGGCGGATGGGTGGTTCCACGCCTAGAACTGGGAACTGGACCGGTCCTCACGGGAACCGCCAGTTCCGGGCTGGTTCGGTTCGGTTCTGGGCAGTTCGGTCCGGTTTCCGGTTCCTTTACACACCCCCACTACGGTGGTGTAATGGAGAGGTTTTTGTTTTGTTAAGAATTATATCCACACTTATCTTGGTATTGGTATATGGTATTTTACGTGAATTATATGGACGCAGAAGCAAATTTCCTGCTATTAGGATTGGAGGAAAATACGACCGAAGTCAAATAACTTTAGTTGCCATCTCTGTTTTTTTATTTTCACCTCTTCATTTTTCTATAAAAATAAGTTAATAAAAAGTAATAAGTTGTTGGTGAAGAATTCATCTTGATTTGTTTCCTCTATTTTCTTGCCATAAATTTTTTATATTAGCTGCACTAGCTTGAAAGTTTCATATGATGTTATAGATGAAAAAAATCAATCATTTTTGTACTCCAGGACACGAGTGTAGAGACCAGAGTACCAAATCCTCTAACGCCCCCGACCAACTATACCAATCTTGGGGTTGATGTACAAATAAATTCCAATAAATTGATGAAAAATTACGTGGAGAGGCTAAAAGTTAAAGTCTTCTTCACAATTTACAGGGCATTGTTGAGAAAGATGTCATGCACATGATTTGAACAGTTATGATATTAGGATACCGGGAAATTCTTGAATTTTTTAGCTATCACTGAAATCGACGATCTGTTTCCTTGTTCGAATGAGTTATTAGATAAAGGCTTAGACTCATCGATCGTCATGTTGTGATATGACTCTTGAGCCAATTGATAGAAAATTTCAATGCAATATAATCGGGGTTTTTGGCTCTGATACCAAATAATATAGAATGATCCTAGATCTGGTACCAAATAATGCGGCAAGGAGGAGGAGGAGGAGGACACCAGAGGAGGAAATCATCTCAAATTCTTCAAAACCCAATCATAACAAAGGTTAATAACAATAAGCATTCCTTGTTTTCAGTCACCTAATTAGATACATTAGATTTGAGAACTCGTTAGATGTATAACAATAATCATAGTAAGGTTCCTGTCCACATCAGAAATGGAGCTCTTAAGTTGTTAGATATCATCCTCAAGTAGTTTGACCCCCAAAACTCGAATGTCAAATCTTATGGGTGGCTCGAGTTATTTGTGTGATTAGACCCATTTTAACCTCATGTATGCATGAGCGAGAGAGAGAGAGAGAGAGAGAGAGAGAGAGAGAGAGAGAGAGAGAGAGAGAGAGAGAGAGAGAGACCTTCAAGTGGATCTGTAGGTAGATCTGCAGTTACTGGAGGTGCGTTCACAGTTACTGTAGGAGCACCTCCAGGTGAAGGTCGAGCTGCAGGTGAATGCACAGTTACTGTAGGAACACCTTCAGCCATGGCCTTGTCGAGGATTACCCAGAAAAAGGAAGCGAGGAAGAGGAAGAGGAAGACGAATCTCGAAGGGAGATGCATGGACTCCATTGATTTCTTTAACACAAGGGAGCCAAGCATTATCTGAAACACGCATCAGCGAGACCTTTATCTTCTGCTGCTGGATTTAGCCGGTCAAGTCAGAGTCAATGAAGTTCTCATCGGGCAAACGGATGAAGATTCGGGAAATGCTAACCGTATTGCTTCACGTTGGGGGCATAGACCAGCTGGTCAAGCCTTTTGGCCTTACTTGCAACCATTTCCATACATGGTATACACGGCGCGACGTCACATCATATGTCGATGAGATACAACTGGAAATCATGTTAATGCCCAAATCGCGTGGACCGCGAGAAGCCAAAGTTATGACGGCTAAAATCGTCTAAGATTTTCCAACCATTGTTCACCTCTCATCTTGCATGATTTAACGGAAAAATTATAAAAAAGCCATAAATTTATTATACTTGTGCCAATTCAACCCTAAACCTTTTTGCCTAGAAGAGAATGGGCAAGTAGTGGGATCGTGTGTTGTCCGAATTGAAGTCGCAGAGGACTATGGACCTGATGAACGAGGCAGCACCGAGACCATAGGGGTTTGATGTGCGTAGATCGAAACGATCACATGATGCCATGAAATTGGAAGAAAAAGAATTCGCCGTTCTGATTTTGCCCCATTCCTTTCGGCTCGCTACATTGCGCAGCAGGAGAAGCGCGAAGCCGAGGAGGTGGGGAACCGAGAAGCTGTGAGAGCCGAAGTCATCGGCAGTCGCTTGTCCATCGATTTCAATTGTGCCTATGGCAAAAGCTACCAAGTTCTGCTCTCTAGGTATAAGTGCTGTCCCATTTGCACACACAAATACCTGTGAATTTGATGTTCTTTGTTACAACAAATTAAGATGGCAAATGTACGCATTAGACCAGTGATGCAGAAATCGGTCAACTCTTCAATGGTCGTTGACTTGAACATTCAATAAGAAGACATCAGACTCTGCTTTTCTATGACACTATGATGCTGGTGACTTGAACATTTGTTTATTTTCTTTACCTATATATGCAAAATAGCTTTACTCAACAGATGCCCTGCCTAGAACTGTTGCCAGATTGACGAAACAACCTGTCAATACTGTGAAAGAAATGACACATTGTGGATGTTCATTCTTAATGCGGTCTCCAGACATCGAACAATGCTTCTGATTAATCTTCATTTGTCACGTCATGTCACGCGATACTCTTTCAATTCAATCAGCTGCTTCGTCACTAAACTTTATGGATCTCCCTGTTTAAAGAGGAGACGAATCTTGATGGGAGCTGCATGGACTCCATTGATTCCATAACACGCGAGCCAAGCATACTCTGAAACACGCATCGACGAGGCCTTAATCTTCTGCTACTGAATGACCCAATCAAGTCAAAGTCAATGAAGTTTCCATCGGGCAAACAGATGAAGATTCGATGAGTGCTACCGAGTCAATTGTAGTAATATAAGGTCGTCATCGTCAAGATACATTGCCGACGACCATGTTGCTTCACCTTCGGGTGCAAAGACCATCTGGTCAACCAACTAGGCTTACTTGCAATCATTTCCAAACATGCTTGGCCTGCTGAGATGTACACACTGATGATGACGCGACGTGATGTCACATTCGCTAATGCTTCAATATCAGTCGGTTCGGACCTCCACTTAGTTTCACCCAAGCTTCATCTTGGTCATGGGTAGATCACCCAGGTTCGAATCCATAAGTAATGACAATTGCCCTACGAAGACTTGCTTTCGCTACGGCTCCAGTGGGTTCCCTTAAACAAGTCACTATCCATGAGTCGCTGGCTCATTCTTCAACAAGCACACGGTCAAAGTCCTTGTAGTCTCCTCCCACTGCTTGGCATGACACGCTGACAAGGTACAATTGAACACATTTTATCCCCATATTCCTTATCTGCAACAAATATTCACTTCATAATTCTCGAAAATTGTCATATGATGGTGGCATTCATCCTGGAAACCATGATTGTACCGCTGCCAAATCTCGTGGACAGCAAGAAGCCAATGTTACTACTGCAAATATTTCCGAAGACATTCGACCATTGCTCTCCACTGGTCTTACATGATTCAAGCCATTTTTGAATTTCTAACTTAGTTGTAGATGTTATTGAGGCTAGTTTCAACGTGTAGCAACTTGGATTTTACAAAATTAAGTTTGCAATCTGCTAAAAACTAATAGAATTAATTTTTACAAAATTAAGTTTTGAATCTGCTAAAAACAAGTAGAATTCCCGTGCGCATGGCGGGTTCTCATCTTTTTCTTTTTACCGGAGTGCATCTTGAAAGCAAAAATTTGAAGAGCACTTAGTGTCGATTTTTGTCTTCTCACTTAGAATTAAAAAATTCTGGAACAATCTTTTTCATCTACTTTTTTTTATATTTTACCATATTGCAATTTTTCATTTATTAATTTTTAGGGTTAATACCATGAAAAACCCCCAAACTGGTATACATGTGATAAATTTACTCTAAATTAATTTTTTTACCACAAAAAATCCCAAACTAGTACACATGAAATAAATTTAATCTAAATTAATTTTTTGACCACCAAAAACCCCAAACTAGTACATTTGTGATAAATTTACCCTCCGTTAAATTGAATTAATACCATGAAAACCACAAACTGATACACCTGTGGCAAATAGAGGATAAAACTTCAAACTGGTAAACCCTTCAACTGCCACGTGTCATCAAACTCAAAAATTCGATAGTAAAAATTTAACAGAAACTAATGGAGGATAAAATTATCACAGGTATACCAGTTTGGGATTTTTTGTGGTCAAAAAATTAGTTTAAAGTAAATTTGTTATATATGTACTAATTTAAGATTTTTCGTGGTATTAACCCTAATTTTTATTGAACTTGTCTCAGTTAGTTTATTAGAAGGATGTCTAGATTGACATTGGGCTATTCATATTTATTTATTTTATTTATTTGTAAAATAAGTGTGTATGATATTTACATTGATGTGTCTATATTTCGTACATTTTATAATATCTTTTTTGTAAAATATATTTTCCTTATATGTTAGCCGATTTTTAGATAAATTTCAATGTCATGTTCGGACCACGTTCTACTTGTCGATATCTTATCAAGAAAATAAAAAGATACTTAAAGTAAAATTGAGAAATACCAAAAGTTACAGACATTTGCTTTTGCTTTCATTTATGATTGCCTTCCGCAGATTTTTCACACGTCATCATACTTTTCCGAATACTTTTGGTGTTTGTACCACATTTGGGAGCATTCGCCATTTCATGCTGCGTGACAACTGACTCTTTTCTCGTATTTGTTACGAGCTTTATAGCACAACTTGTCTACTGGAAAGTTGGGAAATTGATCATTGCAGACGTCTTCAATCTGCAAGTGTTTATCGTGGTAAGAGATGTCGGTTCCATGTAAAATAAAGTAGACTTCAAGTTTTTTGTACAGCAAAGTTCTCTAGTAAGAGTTGATATAATGTTATTCCTACAAATATATATAAACTAGCAAGATGTCCGTGCTAACACATGTCTAAAATTGTATTTGTTACATTTTTCTAAATGTTGGTAGTTTATCTATTTTCATTTATTGATACTTTAAGTTAATTATTAAGTACACTTAATGTCTATCGATGTTGTCTTGATTGCTTTACAAAGTTCATCGAAATTGCCTTACTTTCCTTTTAATGAGTCCAAACACATATCTGCTTATTTGATATTCATTTGCAAAACAACATTTGTGGTGAAAAATTAACAACATGAAATCTTAGATATTTATCTCATCTTTCTTGGAGAGGATTTCTCTTTTGTAAATTTTTTTGGAAATCACCAGTTAATTTTGGGAAAATTCCAAATAAGGTCCGAAAGTGCCTTCGTTTTCTCAAATAAGGGCCTGAAGTGGATATTATCTCAAACGAGGGCCTAAGTGTCATCGTTTTCTCAAATAAGAACTTAAAATGAACACTGTCTCAAATAAAGATATGAAGTGGCTTATTTATTTCAAATAAGGTCTTCACCTTGCTAGCTGAAGGGTATTTTCATCATTTACCATTTTTTTCCCTTTTCCCTTTTTCTATTTTTTTTTCGTTTTCTTTTCCCTCTTTCCTCTGCCAGTAGCCGACGAAGTTCACCGGCGAGGGCTACCCTCGCAACCCAAGCCAAGGCGGCCCTCACTCGATGCCGATGAGGGTCGCCCTCGCCAGCCCAAGCAAGGGTGGTGTTCGCCCGATGTTGGCAAGGAATGCCCTCCCAGCCCAGGCGAGGGCGACCCTCGCCTGAGGCCGACGGAGGTCACCGACGATGGCCATGTGAGGGAAGCGAGAAAAAGAAAACAAGGAAAAAGAAAAAAAAGAAAGGAAAAGAAAACGAAAGTAAAAAACTATATTTAAAATTTTTTTGACTAAAATACCCCTCCTTTGACACTAGAATAGTCACCGGCCAGCCAAAAGTCCTTATTTGATACGATTTGGCCACTTTAGACCCTTATTTGAGAAAATAAAAGCACTTTAGGCCCTTATTTGAAATTTTCCTGTAAGTTTTCCATTGATTTGCTAATATTCTGCTCTCTGGGTATAAGTGCTGTCCCGTTTGTACTCACAAATACCTGTGAATTTGATGTTCTTGTTCCAACAAATTAAGATAGCAAATGTACGCATTAGAACAGTGACAAAGTGATCGGTCAACTCTTCAATGGTCGTTGACTTGAACATTCAATAAGAAGACACCAGACTCTGCTTTTCCATGACACTATGATGCTGGTGACCAGAACATTTGTTATTTTCCCTTACCTATGTATGTAAAATAGCTTCACTCAACGGATGCCCTCCCTGGAACTGTCGCCGGATTGATGAAACAACCTGTCAATACTGTGACAGAATGACATGTTGTCGATATTCATTCTTAATGCGGTCCCTAGGCATCGAACAATGCCTCAGATTAATCTTCACATCTCACGTCAAGTCATGTGATTGCTTCGATTCAATCAGCTGCTTCATCACTAAGCTTTCTGGATCTCCCAGTTTAAGAGCAGAGTTCAAAACTAAGTTTATACATCATTCATACATGATTAACGAAAAATAGATGTAGCAAATAGCAAGGGAAGCCAAAGAAAAGGGGCATGCCTATGATTTGCCAATGTGACTAGCAAGGATAATGAGATTCATGACTTGACAACAGATTTTGTTACAACAACAAGAAAATTATGACTTATGACAAAGATATATTATCACTCTATGTACCACCACCAAACCCAAAGTGTCACCACAAGATTCAGGAAAAACAGTGGAAAGAAACAAGAATAACTAAGCACTAACAGGAGTATCATTGAGCTTAACCACAACGGAAAGCCAAATTAAAGAGACATGACCAACTTAGCAGAAAGGGTAGAAGCTCACATAGGATTGGCTACGCGTCATTCGGGAGCGACTTTTCTGCAGTGTTGACCAGGCTCATACTGGGAGATGAGTCGTCGTTGCGTAAGTTTCCCTCCGTCACTGTTTCGATCATCATATTGACAAAACTGCCAAACATGTTGTCATTCAAGTAACCTGGCTTTGAAGGCACAGGGATGACATTGGTATGGCCCAGAAGCATCGCCACTACACTGGACATCCGTGGCCTTAGAGACGGCTGCATCTGGGTGCAGATGAGGGCCACATAAATCACTTTTTTAACTTCCTCCCCTTCAAATTCTGATAATCTAGGGTCCACTATATCAAGGTGGCGCTCATTCTCGTACAGGTGCCAGGCCTTAAAAGCAAAAAATTGTAGCAAAATCAGCAAACTACAGTGTGTGATCGAAAACCAGTACCAATGAAGAAGAAAAGCGGATTGGCCCAAATTCTTATCCCAGAAAGGTGAAGACATTGGAGGAGTCAATCCCTTCCCAACTATTATTTTCTTTAGAAAGATGCCCATTTTTTTAGGTCAATGCGCAGATTGAGGCGGATTATCTGCACCCTTTTAAATCAAATATTCTTGCTGATTTTATATTTCATTAATCTAAGTCCAAAATGTGTCGCTTCTGTAAAAGAGGCAATACATCCATAGTTCAGCACATGAAATCAGATATGGAGTAGATCTTTTAAATAAAGCAGAAGCAGTTTACTAGTGTACTCTATAAGTGCATTGCCTGTAATGTTAACACAGATACAACTTGTCTTTACAATCAGATATGATAAGTATGCTGTGACATCTCACACGCCCCTTGTAAGCTGAGAGACAAACAAATATGTACGAATCCATACCTACACATAACAAGCATAAACATACATATGCCTTACCTGGTATATGCGCACATATAGGGTGCACACCTGCACACGTGATGGATGTGGGACATTGTTTGCAAATTCTAGACCTGTCAAAATGGCTCATAAACCCATTTCTTAACTCATATATTAGTAAATAGGTCATAAATGGGTATGTGTATAATACGGGTATTAAATGGGTCGTAAATGGGTTTACAACTTATTTAAACTCAACCCATCTCTCTGGCCTTCACTCAATCTCTCGCACGCTCACTTCGCACTCTTATATCTATTTAGGTATGAGTTTTCCTAGATTTAGTTAAATATGGAAGTGTTTTAGCAATATAGGTCAGGTCGGGTATGAGTCAAGAAAATTGCATTGCGCATATATGGGTCATAAATGGGTTAATGGGTCAATTTGGGTCGGACCATTTGTGACCCGATTCACCCATTTGACAGGTCTAGCAAATTCTTATACTCAATATAAAGAACCTTGAGAAGGGTTCCAGATCCTCTAAATCCGTTGGCCAAAATAAAATGAGCTTAAACATAAAAAAACCATATGCAACAAATTCTGTTCATCCTTATCCACTCAAGCAGATATGCTGCTTCTTCAGATATCCGTTGGCCAAAATAAAAATGAGCTTAAACAAATTAAAAATCCATATGCAAGTAATTCTGTTCATCCTTACCCACTCAAGCAGAGATGCTGCATTTTCGGATGCACAATTTAGCTTTCCAGCAACAATCTCTAAAGCCACCACGCCAAAGGCAAAGACATCAGTCTTCTCAGTCAGGTGCCCACGCAAAGCGTACTCCGGCGCCAGATACCCACTGTTCCAGTCCCAGAAAATAAAAGGCCAATTTACTCACACACACACACATAAATATATATACACAATCAAAAGCAAAGAGGCAAGTGTTCAGTATCTTACATTGTCCCTGCAATTTTAGTGCTTATGTGAGTCATTTTATCATTGTAAAGCTTTGCCAATCCAAAGTCTGAAATTTTCGGGTTAAGACTTGAATCAAGCAGAATGTTGCTGGCCTTCACATCTCTGTGCACGATTCTAACTGTTGATTCTTCATGAAGGTAAGCTAGTCCTCGTGCTATGCCCAAGCATATATCATAACGAGTGCCCCAGTCAATATGAAGGCTTGTTTTCCCTGCCCATTCATGTCATTATTAATATTGTGTCTAGCATTGAATATCCATAAAATGCAGAATATTGACATTTACCAAATAAGGCATGATCGAGACTACTGTTCTCTAGAAACTCGTACACAAGGAGGCGTATATCACCATGTACACAACATCCATACAACTTTACGAGGTTGCGATGTTGAACAGCAGATATCGTTGCAATTTCTGCTAGAAACTGATTGTTTCCTTGGTCAGATGTCGCAGAGAGTTTCTTCACAGCAACAAGTCTCCCATCACCAAGTATTCCCTATGTACAATTTTCTATGGCTTAGGGACATAATTGTGTTTCATAAACTATCTTCATGGAACATGCACATATCAGAGAAACAGTATCAGTTACGCGGAGATAAAATTTGAGAACCAATAAGCTAGCCTTAGCTTTTACAATTTATCGTCTTGAGGCTCAACTAAGGGTCCATATGACACAATTGAATCATGAACCTGAGGAATGAAAATTCTTCGGTTATCCATTACGGCGTTCAAAGCCTCCAAACACAGTGGAGTTAGCAATGTGAGCAGTTCAGAGGAAAAGCTTGGCTGAATGTCTCTTTGTGCAAGAGCAAAAATTCTGCAGAAGCTCATCAAGCTAGTCCTTGCTAAGTCAAAAGCATCAACCTGTTAATTTGTTTACCAGAAACTTGGTGGGGGCTCAGGTCAAATACATATGTAATAAGCTAAAAGGATCTGACATGAATGTTTCAATTGAGAGAAAATGCTAAGGGCTGTGTAGCAGACAATGATGGTCTAATCTCTTAAAGAAGGAGCTTAGGAGAGTGGAAGAGCCTAAGGGTTAAAAAACTTTCTAGAGTAGTTTCTGTTCATCATGCCACTGCTACCATGGCTCAGCCAAATATCTGTCAATTAATGGACTCTATTTATTTATTTTGTTTTCTCCCAAACGGAACTAACTGCTGCACTACGATAATAGCTTTGTAATCACGTCAATAATGCAGCAAAGATAGCAAGTGAATATCGAAATATAATTTCTAAGCGATACGAACAGAACATTTCAAGACAGGGGAACTATTGCATTTCCCTTCTAATAGTTGACCAACAAGAGTATTTCTTACTACAGAAGTTCGATGTATGTGAATGAACATTGTCTTGTCAAGACCACTCAATACACCACATTCTGGAGTGCATATACAATATCAAACTTGAGGCCGATGCCACTTTTGGCACAAGCTAGTACAACCTTGTCTCCATGAAACAAAATGATATGTGTTCATTCATGATATTCGACTATTAGCTATTCTAAAATATTAATCATCCCTTGAAGAAGAAAATATTCAGTAGCATAACAGACTTATGAGTTATAGTCATGATTGTATTTTAACTACCTAAAGATTGGTGGGACCCCTACCAACTGTTTTAACAGCTTAAGCTGTTAGATGAAGGCGTTGTTTAACATTTAATTATTCTAACACTCCCCCTCATGCTTAATCTGGTTTTTTTCTTAATACTAAGTGTGGACATATTTAATTAGAGAGGCAAATGGAGCCTAGAAAAATTTGAACTCAGAACCTCTAGCTTTGATATCATGTGAGATTTTGGTGGGACTATTGCCAACTGTTTTAAAAGCTTAAGCTGTTATAAATGAATGCACGGTTTAATATTTAATTATTTTAACAAAGATGACAAGAATGAGCCCATGGGAACCAAATCTTCACATCGTACATTCTTAGCGGATAATCTGCAGTGAGATAATGAAATGTAATTGACTAGCATGCACCTAGAGCCTAGGGCTCATAAAAGGATAAATAATTGCTTAGATCAATCAAAACTCAAATGGAATCCATAAGATTACAAAGTGACTGTAATCTCGGTTTCCATGAACAGGAAGTCTGCATTAATTCATCATAATGATGCTAACTTATCAGTTAATAACTCAGCCAAGGGATATGTTTGAACTTGTCAACTGCCCCCTGCCCCGGTGCAATGGCGCAGGCAGCGACCCCCAAAAAAAGGAAGTATTTTCATCTTCGAAAATAAACTTAGTTTCAGCTAAAATCTGACAACTTTACCATTTAGAAAGAAGGTGCTAACACATTTAGAGACCGTAGAGATAATGACTTTCTGTGAACTTGGGCTGGCACTGATGGCCACAGCTGGTAAAATCACATGAACAAAATAAGAGACAATAGGTACCGACAAAAACACAAATGTAACATGACATAATACACTCAATTCAAATTTCGACACCAATTGGCACCTTTTTAGAGTAAATTAAATGTTAAAATGTCATACTGCGGACAATAATTACAAACAAGACCAGGATAGTTGGAAAGCATTGCAAAGCCCTAGAGGACAGAAAGCTTAGTCCCTTGCCATATTCCAAATATCAGGATGCAAAATTACCTTATAAACAATTCCAAAACCACCCTGGCCCAGCTTATTAGCAAGGCTAAAACCATTTGTAGCATTGTGTAGCTCTGAATAGTTGAAAGTCAATACCCCTGTAGCAACTCTCAGGGCATCTGCATAACATATTCAGTAAGAAAAATTTTCAAATTTACTCATCACCCATCTGCATAAAACTGGCACTGTGTTGTGAGGTCACCACAGTGCTCTCCTTCATCGGCAAATATATTATCAAATAGAAGATCTATTTTCTGAATTCCGGCACTTCTCTTGGAAATTTAAGCCTTGCAGTCCATTATATTACGTTTATTTGAAAGGTAATTACACATTGATGAGCAATAGAGGAGATGATAGATCTCCATTACTCATTGCTCGAGGAATTTCTTTGGGAAGCATATCCCTGGTTAAACACTTCACATCTCCTTCACAAAAGAGGCTCACTAGTGACAGGGTAAGTCATACACTTCAAAAGAAACAGACAACTTACTGGCAAGATAACTTATAAACCAGTCCAAAAATGCAAAGGCCCACTATACAATAAAAACGATTGCATAGGCACATTCTACTGGATCAAGCCACTCACATAAGGAGAAATAGTGGGACTCACATTGGGCCAAAAAAGGACATGTTCTTGACTTACTTTTTGCTATTTCATTGGTTTTTCTGCCAAATCATCGATAGAATGACACTAGGCATAACTATTTTCCGATATGGCAGAGTATCTTGTCCAAGAGGAAAACCATGTAATTGCATTGAGTATTACGACAACCAATTAACACTAGACAAGTATGTATGAAACTATATGAGACTACCTTAAGAACCACAAATGTTGGGACAAGAAAGCACCATAGCAACATGACTAGACACTTTGACACAATGTAAGGCTATTAAGAACAGTCAAATAATCACCATGCATGTAACTTATGCAAAATGGCCATTTCCAGAAGGATCAAACACCCATGATGCAAATTATTTCACCTGTCTCTGGATTGGAGCTTGGCCTTTTCCTTATTCTGAGAAAATAAATAGCTACAAAAGTAGATAGGAAAAACATCACTCCAACACTAACAGCAATCCCTGCGACCAAAGGCATCATATTCTTCCTCTTGTCTGGAAAAGTAGGTGTAAAATCTGTAGAAGCATTTCAGTAGAGTGAACACATGGTGGTGAATGCGCACTAGTCAGAAAATGACATTCAGTAAGAAAAGAAATTTAATACCTGGACTAACACGGATAGCTGAAATAGATGGTCCATATGTACCTTCATCAGGCATGCAGCATGTCCCTTTTCCAGCCCAAAAGAAGTGAATTTCAACATAGTTTTTAAATACCTGAACCTTCTTAAATTCCTTCTCGACAGCTCGGAAGGACCTTCCACCCGCCTCCTTTCTAATGTCAAAGTCCTTTGACATCAAAATCCCCTTGAATAAGCCAAAAAAGATAGATCAGATTGCCTAGTACAATTTGTCATGCTAGATGAAGAAAGTTTAACAATGCTTATTGTGGTAGATTTTCACAAAAACCTTGTCCACTTACTTCTTGAGAAATTAGCTATGGGAAACTCAGAGAAACTCATCTCGAACATTGAAATGGTCATTTCTCATTTAAAGGCTCTAATTTATGAGTTTGTACACAAGCATCAACAATTGTAAAAAGAGATGCACCAAAAACACAAAGATGACAAATGATAGTAATTCTCTCATCACGAACTGGAAAAGATAATTCATTGGAGTGAAAATATAATTCTATAAGGTACTTATACAGTAAGCAATCTTGTGCAAGGATTTTAAAATAGGTAAATGTCCATCATGAACCAGACGCTGTTGATGAAGAATCGAGAAAGAAAGATTGAGCATAGTCTCAAGTAAAGTCATAAGTTCATAAATAGCTATGCCAATGATATTATAGTTGTGCATCGAGGACGTCTTACTGGAGCTTCATGCCACTAAAATACTTTATGCAGCGTGCAGGTCTAAAGACTTGCCTGAATGTATATATCAAAGACACGCCTTCCCCGACTTGCCCACTGTCTATCAACTGGAAAAGCTGTTTCTGCAAACCCTAGATTCACTGTGTAGTTGCCATTCTGGAGTCCCAATCCATAGTATCTCAATGATGATGCAGATATCCTTGTTGTTTGGAAGAGAGCTTGGTCTGACGTATTCAAGATGGCGTTGGAGGTTGAACGTGTGAATTGGTCGTTGGTAGCATCGGTAAAAATCCCAACATTGCTAAGTGCCCACCTCTTTGTCTTGCTAACAAAGAATGAAGCTGGACCAATGCCATTGTTATAGTCACCCTCAAACAAAGTTCCATCAGAAGATTCGACTAGTGGACCCCCGGAATTGATTGCAAAACTAATATCTGCGAAGGAATACATAGTTTATCTGATTGGATACTATTAGAATGTCCACTAACCTATTAGGTGGAGGGAAACCGTATATAAGGCCCACATAAACTTGTGACAAGTAACGTCAAATACAATAACATCCCCGCTCTTATGCAAACATGACCGAGAACTGGAACATGGAAATATGGAATGGGGAGCCATACACGTGAAATAAACCAAGGAGAAAACTGAGTTAGAATGTCCATCCCAAAAGCTTAAGCTGTTAAGGGGAGGCAGATCGCGTGCATATAATGCTAATATAAACCTCATAGACAAGTGATTAGTGATAATTTAACAAATACTCAAACATCTATGTTACACTCTGAATGGCTTACTGACAAAGTTTCAGCTTAGCAGTCTTTACCAAAACCACATGCTCAAAGTTAACATTGATGCATATATAATTACATATGCTCACGTCCTTTGCCAATCGTACCAATTCCTTTTGAAAATGCAAAGCAATTCCACTCCATTGCACAAAGTCAGCCATAAAAATGAACTTCGATGAGGTTAATTGCAGATGACAAATTGTAAATCATGGCATTCATTATTCAAGTACTTATGGCAACAATTTAAAAAATAAAAAGAATAACCATTCTCGCCAGCAGCAAGACCACAAATATAATGGCAGTTGGTAGAGTTGATTGAGGTCTTATGCAAGAATGTAAAATCAGTTACGCACTGATTACTTCAGTGATAACACCCAATGTCTCCTCAGTGCCATGCAGGGTGGATAATACTACTTTAAGTTGAGAAGCAGAGACAAATAGAAAGCTGCATTAAAAGTGGCTCCTAAGCTTTTATAGCAATGTGATGCTCCAAAACATTTCAAAAAGCAAACACCATGACTGTTTAAGCCCTTTCTTCAGTAACTTTGTCGTTATTTGATCTGATTACCCAAAATAATTAAGACAAAACCTGCGAGGAGCAGTTGAAAAATCTACAAATTAATGAAGATTCTTCATTAGGAGCAACATTGTGCAAGTCTACAAACTTTGGTGCCTCTTTGTTATGAGGTTCTATCTCTTGGTTTGGCTGCAATCTACAGGGTGATGTTACTAGCTTCCAGGAGGCCTCGTTTTAGAGGAGGTTTATTTGCAATTGCATCAGTGTACTACCACGACTGTTCAGTTAGTTTTTCAGAAATCATGAATCACAGGTGCCAAAGAGGATTTTGACATGTCAAAATGATGATTGATGCTCCTCCTTACTAGCTTCCATAATTAGGAAAACCTTCCACAGTAGGGTACAATGACTTATAATAGGGTTAATTCCTCAATCAAGAAGGAAGACAAGTGACAATTTAATGTAGAACGATTTACTGAGGCCCTCGGAATGGCATTTGCTTACAGCCAATCGGCTTTTTCATTTTCCAAGGGTCCCATCCATATAAATACATAATGGGATGATGCTTTGGCAGAAAAGAACTAATGACAGGACAGCCAACCATTCTTTTTGACTCTAGATTAATGAAGAAGGGTATACATTACTGACAACAAAAGAGACAAACCACAGATGCAACATTGAAACAAGTGTTATTTTGCATTGTGTGTAAAGTTCTTAGTGATGACATTTTATTCCCTTAAAATCTATCTTTAAGAAAAAGTCAAAATTTTTAATTTTAACTTACTGACTCCTGTGTCTTGGCTGCAACGAAATGGTTGTTGAAGGCAAATCCATCCCGAAGGCAAATCCCTAAGTTCAAAAGAAAGAGAGATGATACTTAACTGTAATGCATAACAAACATTCAAGTTCTTTTGTATAATCAGGTGTCAGTTTTCATATATTGTGCAATGCGGAGAAAATAGCTGATCTGCCAACTGATGTCTTCATTTTTGTTAGCTAAAGGTGCATTTTTCAATTATTCTCTTATACATAGTAGTTTATGTTTTAGGACGATCAGCGGCTTTCAGCAAAATGCAAACAAAGAGTCTACATCATGAGTATGCTGTCAAAAGGTCATCTATGAAACTTTTCCCGCAAATGAGTCATTGCTAAATGCAAAAGCCATTAAACGACCGCAATTTAGAGGAAATGCCACATTTGATCTGCGATTGAGATGTTTAAATTTTGTACATATATATATGCATACTTCTGCATCCTTCCAGTTGCTGGTACATTATTATCTTGTACCCATAGAATGCCAATATCCATACGTCATACATCTTGACTTTACTCGTTACCATGTACACTTTTCTGGTTGAAGCTACTGGTCACCACGGCAGAGTATAAAAAAGCACACTACAGCAAACATTTTGACCTCTAAACAAACGAATAGGACCATGGTATCACTCTGAGCTAAAAAATTTTCTCACAGTGAAAAATGAGCATAATGCCTTATCAATGAACAATTTAGCACCTTTTCCCACATAGGATAAGCTATGTTGATCCTTCCAGATTAAAAGTGTTGCATCAACTACGAAATTCATTATTTGCAGGCCTTTTTTCCAGTTACAGACTCTATGTACCTTAACATGTTCCATTTTCGTCAAGTCGTTCATTTTAAAACTCATCAGTTTACATACCTCTTTCTGAATGAATCATTTCTTTTTTCTTTCAAATCAGAGAAGGAGCCATCTCTCATCTTGTATGCCAATACAACAGAATAAGCCATCATCATAATAAACATCTACACTAAACAGGAGACCACCAGCAAAACTGACTAGAGAGCATTACCCACTATTTGAACTTTCTTCTGTGAAGTAGTTGGCAACAAAGTTACTGAATGTGCATGAAAAAACATAAGGTTAGTCTGTGAGGGATACTGGCAATATACAGAGCACACTAGACTATCAAATATGCACATTGGGGGCAAAACAAGAAAGAAAGTACTTTCAGTTGAAGCTTCTATACTTACCTTTGAATGTCTTTCTTGACCCAAGAAGGAAAGTTGCCAGATAAGTTATTGTAAGAGAGATCTCTGTTACACAAACCTGTTCAGTCAAATTGATCCCACAATGTCGTGCAGTTTAGTAGATGCTCATTGGTTTGATTCACTCACATATAACCAAGAGAGATGCCTTTCTTTGAGGGGAGGGGTCCACTCAACTTATTACTTCCAAGAGACCTAAGCATGAAATAGGCATTATTTGATATTGGATAGAACATCTCAAATGATTTGGATAACTAATCAAGATAGATGCCTTACAAATAAGAAAGTGAATCTAATGTGAATATGGAATCTGGAATTGATCCATTCAGATTATTGAAGCTTAAGTCTCTGCAAGGCAAAAAATTGTCGATAAGAATATGAGAAAAATTTGATGATTTTCTTGCAGGTGGAATCAATCTTTCAGAATCAGTGTAAGTCAACCAAAACTCTGAGACCGCTGGAAATCAATCGCATTAAACAGAACAGGGTTTGGTTATTTAGTGTGACAACAAAAAAAAAAAAGAAGAAGAAGAGGTGCATGGTTAAGGTTGCATTGAAAAATCTCCAGAAAGCAACAAAAAAGATAGAAACGGTATAGTATGTTGGGACTAAACAGTTAGCTTAGTGGGTTTCTGGTGGGACCTTTGCTATAAACATTTCGCTTTTTCTTCTACCTTTAGAAAGTGAAATTGGACTTATTTTATGTGTTAAACATTCTATATTTTACAAATACCAGTATCTTAGCATTTAAAGTCACACCAAATTTTTTCATCTTTAACAAATTAAAATATTTCAGCAGGGAATCCGACGTGGCTTATTTTGTTGGCCTAAAGCTGAAATAAAGATTCCCTTTCATGGGAGCAACAGCAAAATAAGCTCTAGGGCTTCAAAATGAGCTAATTCTTGCAGGGAACGTTAAGATGTATGTTTTAGCATCCTTTATTTGTCTCAAAGACTGACCACAGGGAGCTATTAGTTTCAGAGCTTGTCATTAATTGGTAGACAACTTACAGGTGCTCTAATTTTTCGTTACTACTGATATATGGTGGAATAGTCCCATGAATATTGTTATTCCTCAGAACTCTGCAAGCAGTCAAACATATATATGTTAGATACCTCAGATAAAGTATAATTGAACGGAGAAAAACACTGAAAAGTGTCAAATTTGACTAAGGCTGCCTTACAAAGTTGTGAGATTCCTCATGTCTTTTAGAAATTCTAGCGTGGAGATGCCATTAGAAATGTCGGTTACTCTCCTAGAATTCAAGTTACGTATGAGGTTATCCAGAAATTAGCCATGTAGAAACAACAAAGAGAAGAAAAAAAGATAGTACTGGGTTAACCGTGAACATGCTTACAATTCTTTTAAAGAGGTTAATTTGGAAAAGGTTGATGGTATTGGACCGGCAAAAGAATTGCCTTGCAGCCTCCTACATATACAATTAGAACAAGATGATTATTGATTTGACTTCAGCAATAAGATCCAGCATAAAGAGAAGCTAACCATCTCCATAAGGGTAAGAACAGGAAAACAGATGATAAATCAAACTATGCCACCGTACAGCTCAGTAAGTTTGAGCCAGTTTCCTATGAAGTCAGGGACGGAGCCTGTGAGATTATTGTCAGATGCCCACCTGAGGTTCAGAGAAAATCAGAATGCCTGATGTCCGTAATGACTCACAGAAAAGTCCTGAGATTACACACCATTGGGAACAAAAGATTTTACAGGGTCTCTTACAGGATATTTATATTTGTAAGATTTGCATAAGATGAAGGAATCGCACCGCTGATTCCCGAGCTAGAGAAGTATCTGTCCACATTAAAATTTCATGAAAAGTTAAATGGACAATGTTCATGTTTTCTGTTGATAAAAGAAGACAATTTTAATGGATCAACTAACCAATAAATGGTGATAAAGTAGAAGCAGGTGATTATAAATGAAAAAAAGGAACCATTTCCTCAATTTAATTTAACCAGAAAATAGTTGATACCAACTTCATAACATCAATCTACAACATCGACCCTTTCTAATAGTGTTGGCAAACAGGAAAAGAATACAGACGTGATAATAGAGAAATGGAGTTTAAGACAAAATACATGTTTTTAAATTAGGGCATTTCTCGTTCGAAGATATGGAGTAGTAACTGACTTTTCAGCTAAGTCCACAGACCATTACTGATATTTCCATCATCATAGCATGTGTTTTAATTTAGGGCGAGTGAGGATCGCAATTTAAGGGAACCAAAATAAAAAGCAACAAAAGTTGGAAGACTATATGCAACTTCGTCGCATAACAAATCTTGAGAAGGAACTACAGAACATGAAGAGACTCACAACTGCTGTAAATTTGAGAGATTTCCAAGAGAAAGTGGTAGAGAACCAGAGAAGTTATTTTCTGCGAATGACCTGCAACAAGTGCAAATCTCGAAAGTCATTATGTTCAGATGGATCTAATGGAGCAAAAGAGAAGGAATAATAAATTTGTAGTTCTTGTGACTGGGGGGCATTTAATTGAACACAATACTAAGTAACGGGGAAATAAGCAAAGCTTCCATTGCATATCTACAGAAGCATAGACAAACTAATGCATATGCAATCATCATAAACCTTTCACGCTTATGTGTTCTGTTACCTCCATATGTGATTCAAGCAATATAAAAGGTCAGCTACCATTTGCCAAAACTTGCACCCCTCTGGCATTATCTTCTGTCTATTTACAAAATCTTTCTGGCACAAATGTACGCTTTGCTCATGATGATGCAAGAAAACTCACTAACTTTGTCTTCTAAGTTTTAAATTTCACCTTAGCAATGGCCCTAAGACAATTTTACTGATCCAGCATAGAATAAACCCACTCATCCTTTAGCAGTATATATCACTTATAGATCTCTTATAACAGGGAAGGGCCGCTCAAACATGGAACTTTATGTCCCCTCTGTAGCAACAGACTATATCATTGCACATTCCTCTTGAGTGTCCAAAGATGGAGCTCCACAGTACACAATCTAAAAGCATGTACTGAGAATTTAACGTAGATTAATTGTGATGAACTCCTCAATCTTCAAGATCGGCAACTCACACGTGCATTAAGAAACGAAGTATAAGCAACTCCATGACTACAAATATCGATTCTTTTCATCAAGATACACTCAAGTCGCATCAAAAAATTGAAATCCAGACTCCGATACACTCAAGCTACCAGCATGACTTACACTGCTTGCAGCTCAGTAAGGCTTCCGATCTCGTTCGGAAGCTCCCCGGAGAACGCATTGGCATTAAGCCTCCTAAAAACAGTAGAATGTGGAAATAACTAGGGAGGGACCAACAACAACTTATACATTATAATTCCATGAAAAAGAACCCTTTAATCAAATCACATCGCTCTTGTCACGGTGAGGGAATTACAAGTATTTCATGCGACTCAGATTGCCGACCTGCGCCGATATTGAACCCGTCAAGAGATTCAGACCCAAGTTCCTGCGACCAAAGATCAGTGAAAATTCAGATCCTTTCAGACATCTATGCGCGGGATAAAACGAGGAAAAACAAAACAACTGCTCATGAATCTTCACTTTAATCGACACATTTGTCCCTGCCGCCGACACAAGCTGACTGCAGGTGTTTCCCTGCCGCTGGTTTCGACTCAAATTCAACCGTCGCAATGCGGTCCGATGAGCCGGTGCTATTCCGGCGAGCTTTTCCATCCGCAAAACTCGCTCGCCGGAGACCACTCACCGTCGTGATCTTGACGATGCCGGCGAACCGGCCCATGTTATGGGATTTACTTGAACCGGACATTTGGGTCATCGGACCGGTCTAAACTTGGGACTTTGATTGGAGGGGATGTGGAAAACGAAGTAAGGAATTTCCCTCGCCTGAAAATCCTACGTGGCATTATCTCAACACAACATCCTTTGACGTGGCTTATTGAAAAGATGATGTCATCAATAGCGTGTAGAACGCCGTCCTTTGAGCTCTTTCCTTACCCCAAATTCACAGGGCAAATGCAGGCGAAAATGAACTGATGTAGAATAACATCGCTCATTGAAAGAGGAGGTGGTGTTGGCATTATTGTGACAAGGGAATAAAGATACCCCAAGTGTCATAACGTTCATTCAATGCTCCCTTGAGTGCTAGAACTTGTTTTCGATCACTTAAGTATCATAACTTCTAAAACAACATTCACTTGAGAGACATAATTTTTAATCGATCACTTAAGTGTTAAAAAATTAACAAACGCTCATCCAAGTATCGAAAATCCAACTTAACATAGCACGTGTAGTGAACGTTTTAAAAAAAAATTATAACACTTAAGTGATCAATTAAAGAGTTATACGGCACTCAAATGGCATTCAAGTGAGCGTCATATATAAGTTATGGCACTTATAGTATAAACGAGAGTAGTGCTGCAAGATTTGGTGATTCTAACACTGTCATATATAGAAGTTTCTATGTCCTTTGCCGTTGATTATGACCAAGTACTCTGGAAATGTTATTGTAATGAGAGAATTGGTCGATATGTGTTCGAGGTAGTCAAAAGGCTTCGGAATGTAATGACGAGGGCATGAAAATGGGGTCCAGGGTTTTCAAGAACCAACTTTGGAATAAGTACACTAGGAGTGTCATAACTTTTGTACGACGCTCACTTGAATAACTTTTTTTCGCTTATCTAAGTGCTACAAATTTGAAAAAACAATCACTTAAATGCCATTGGCAATTTGCTTTGTCAGAAAATCCGACATGGACACCAGTTGTCCTACGTGGCATCATCGGCGCTGACATGGATAATTAATAAAAAGGTTCAAAACTAAAAAAGATCTATGTCGGAATGGAAAATTAATAAAAAAAATTCACGTTGGACGATTTGCCGGAAATAGCACTCAAATAATCGATTTTACTCCAATGTGGCACAAGTGAGGGCCTTTCGAAATTTATGGCACTCCTACAGTTATCCCTCTTAACTTTACCATAAGGGTCCCACATAGACAAATGCCTTACATTAATTAATTCTTTATAAGACATATTAATATAAGTGGGTACTAAACTTGTCAAAATGAGTCATACCCATTTCTTAACCCATCAGTAAATGAGTCATAAATGAGTTAGTTATATTAATTAAATGTATTATAAATGTGTATAAACATAATATAGGTGTGAAATGAGTTGTAAATGGGTTTATAATTTATTTAAACTCAACTCACTTTCGCGCTCGCTCACTCTACGCTCTCATCTCAGTTTGCGTATAAGTTTTCCAAGATTGAGTTAAATATGAAAGTATTTTAGCAATATGGGTCATCTCGGGTATAGGTTAGATATGAGTCATTAGATTTTTATTACATGGAAATGGGTCAAAACGATTAAATGGGTCTATTTGGGTCAGACCATTTTTTATCCGATCCAAACACAACCCGACCCACCCGTTTGACAAGTCTAGTGAATACCATATATATAAAACCATGTACTTCTCATTAATGAGGCTCATTACATATAAAATCCAATATACTTTAAATTTAATTTTCAACAAAGATCGAAATTAAAATATCATCAAAACAATTATTATGTATTAATATATAAGTAGTATTAATTATAAATTACATCACTTGCCTCTCCTTTTTCCCGACCACCATAGAGCCTTGACTCTATAAACCCATCATACTCTCTCCTTATTTTACTCGCATTAACTCAAATATAAATAAGGGTAAGTTTAACATTTAAATGAGCAATTATGTGAAAAAGATAAACGCATAAAGGCCTTTTTCCATCTATTTTTTGACTTTCGACGCCCCCTATTACATTAAATTGACCATAATATCTCTTGCAGGTCCCAGATTTAAGATTATTTCTTACATTTTCTTTTCTTTTCTTTCTTTGGAAATTCCGATACATTTAGAATTGAAAAAAAATATGTATTTTTCAATGGTTTGATTGGATTGTCTTATAATGCAACTACAATTGTCATAATTTTCTTTCAATAATTAACTATCTGGGTAAGGGACAGTGCAGATATTGAGTTCTAGAAGATGCAGGACATCTGCTCATCTGATTGGAACATTGATCAACACTAATATAGTCATTACAAAGGCTTGGAGTTTGCATCAATATCAAGTTATGGCAATTCCGACATAAGACAAGCTGACAGGAGTAATGTGACTAGTTCGAGAAAGCAACCACTGCCAAAGAAAGCCGTTAGAGAGCTAGTCTAATGGTAGAACCAATGGCTACTTCATGGAGATGAGTTGCAAACGGTCATCTAAAGATTAAAAGACTATATATCCTCAATCCAAGAAAAGTAGTGAGGTTGGGAGAGTGAAATAAACAAATCGAGTCTATAGCTCTCGAGTCTTCTTCTTTATTATGTTGTTAGTAGCTAAAATGTTGATTATGTCTCTATGAGGTACGATTAAATTGTAATAGCAACTAGTCAAGTGTAATAGTGTTTGTGTCCTGATAATGTGATCTATCTTATGAAAGGAACGGCACTTGCCGATTGTAACTTGCAATGTTGATTACTAGTGAATTCCAACCTGATTGTGGATGTTAGTCTCGAGAATGGATGTAAACTTTGCGATAAAGTCAAACCACTATTAAAATCAATGTCCTATCTTCTATCTTATTATGTTTACATACTAGCATCACACACGCTAACTTGTATCTAACACCATCAAGTGCGATGATGATTACTTATTCTGCGAAAGATTATTATTATCTTCACTCAACCTATTCAACCCCCCTCTAGATTATGTTGTTAGCCCCAACAATTGGTTCAACATTATTCTTACGCGGAATGGAGCATTGTATCTTGCATTTTTTATTTTATGAAATATATGCGTTTGGTACTATAAGTTTTAAAGCTACAAGACCTTTAAAATTGGATGGAACGGTTTCCTGAAGATAGTTATAAATTGCTACAGCTTTTAGGGTGCTGCTGGCTGCATTTGTGAAGAGTTCGCCAGACACCTTACAAAAGCCAGAGAACCTTCTTTAAAATTGTAAACTCTCATGGAGAAGTTTTAGCAAACAAGCCATAAATATCCTAGTTTTATTTCTTAAATTATACGTGTTTACAAAATGTAGAATTCTTTTTGTTATTTTTCAAATTTTAAAATTATATAGAAAGCACCCTTAAAATCAACCAAGCTCTTGAGATTCAGGGGAACCAGTTCTGGTTATGGCGTTTCACAAAATTAACAATTTATTATTGTTCCATATTGAAACGAGGAAGATTGATTGTATTGATAAAAGTTAGCCTTAATAATATCTCGGCCTGAGATTTTCTATGTTCACTATCGGAACCAGTCTCCCCTCATGCCTCCCGTCTATATTTGTCCTTTTGTACATCATCTAATCAGTCAATTTCTTGAATGAACCTAATCCACGTAGACCGTGTGAACTCAACTAATGTCTAATAAGTCATATAAGTTATGAGTAAAATCCGTCAAACTGGTGGATCGGATTGAGTTTGGATTGGATAAAAAATAGTCCGATCCAAATAGATCCATTTAACCGATTTTGACTTATCTCCATGCAATGCAAATCTAATGACTCATATCCAATCCATGCCCATTACTAAAACACTTATATATTTAATCAAATATAAAAATAATTAATACCCAAATTAAGATGAGAGTATGAAGTGAGTGCGCCGGATCAAATGAGGGCAAACGAGAATGAAGAGAGAATCATATGGGTAGATTGGGTTTAAGTAAGTTGTAAACCCATTTATGACTCATTTAACACCCATATTATATTTAAACTCAATTATGACCTATTTGCTGATTATAAGTAACCCATCTAACAACTCAAACCATCATATGTAGGTTAAGAAATTAGTCTATAACTTATTTTGATAGGTATAGTTATGAGTAGGCCCACGAATTTTCCTCACCTCGTTTTCCAAACTAGAGAGCGAAATAATAATTGTTTCTTTATCTTTTGTTTCCTTTTTCTTCATGGTCTTTCAATTTTTCACTTCTCTCTGAACTTAAATTGCAAAGCACGGGCAGGATGCTAAACTGATAAGACCAGGAGACTAAGTAACAAAAAATCTAGGAAAAAGCAAGCAAACAGGAATCGTACAAATATGTGAGGTAACTCAGACTCCATAGCTCCTCCGGAATCGTACCCGCCACGTTCAGCATACGGATCTTCCTGCAAAACGACACGGTGTTAGTGCTTCAAATTTTGTGACAAATCGAGACAGATAGAAGAGTTTACGAATCGTCCAATTAAATCCGCGTAACACACATTTTCATGCATACAATTAGGGGCGAGCAGTTCGAGGGTTGGTCCAGATTTCACTTGGAACCTGCCCATCAAAACCGGTTCTTAAATTTTTGGAACGTGAAATTTATCCTACATACTCAGTAACTTAAAACCTACCCAGTTACATGTTCCAATGTTGGTTCTAGGGTTTGTCTAAGTTCCACTCGTATTTTTTATTGAACAATTACAGTGAATTATCATCTTTAATTATTACCATTTACTACTATTATTTACTAATCACAACTCATATTTAGACACATGAAAAACATGAAATATTAACGAAGTAAAAGTCTCAGTCATGGATATCGCAAGATATGGAAGCTCAGAATAGTGATTATATAATACACACTTATCATCGGATGCCATAAAATTGCACGAAAACATAAAAGAAGAAAAATACAAAAACAAGTTCCAAGTTATGGAATCTATTTTTCGGAATTGGTTCTTCAAATTTTGAAATTTGGAACCTACTCTACATGCCTCAGAACTCGAAATCGAATCGAGTCCTACCGGTCCGATTCTTTAGCTTCCGATTTTATCTTTGAACCATGCTCGCTCCTAGCGTGCTTAATTACTAAACCAATCGAGAGAGCCATTGGTACTCACAACTCAGTGATATGACAGGTGGAACCGTTGTCATAAGCACAGTGGCATTTGATGTACGGCAAGTTGTCGGCGTCGTCGATGTGGGTATTGGAGAGGGCAAAGCCACTGCATGGTTCTCCGCTGATGTTCCACTTGTTCCGCGGCGCAGTCAGGTTCCATTGTTGGAATATGCGGTTCAAAGCTTGTACTGTGTAATTAATAAACAAGCACAAAGCACAAATAATTATCAGGATTTCCACAGGAACTATATGAAGGCAAATGGTGTTCAATACTAAGCCAAACTGGTCGTATGTTCCTCCAGCCCAATATTTATCTGGCCATCGCTTCCACGTAAGTCTATCTCAAAAATTACACATCCAAAGGCCTATTTTCCTAACGAAGTCCTTAATTTTAAGTCCAATCTCAATTCTGTCTCGTACTTTTTTATTTTCTTAAAAAAATGCCGACCTTTTAACTGATTACATGAATGAAGGAGGAGCTGTCCTTTCATTAGGGTCGGGAGAAAATACGGTCGAAGCAAATAGCCTTTTCCTTTTTTTATTTTCTATTTTTACCCCCTTAATTTTTCTATAAAAAGAGTTTATAATAACTTAGTAAGATATAAGTTATTGGTGAAGAATTCATCTTGATTTTTTCCTCTAGTCTTTTGCAATAAAAATTTTTATTAGCTACACTAACTTACAAGTTTCATACCATGTTATAGAAGTACATATCAATTGTTTTTCATAATCCAAAAGCACAGCATGGAAACCCAGCTACCAAATCCACTAACGCCCCAACTAACTACACCAACTTCTTGGATCGATGTACAAATCGATTTCATCTAATAAATTGATAAAAAGTTACGCGGAGAGGCTAAAAGTTAAAGTCTTCTTCACGGATTCCAGGACAATGACTTGACAAAGATGTTGTGCACAAGATATGGGCATTTATGATATTGGGATTCCTAAAAATTATGGAATGTTTTTTCGCTATCAATGGAATTGGTGCAGCACCTAACCACTTTGTCGATTCATTTCCTCGTTTGAATTATGAAAAACCAGTGTTTATGCATGAACAATTGAGAGAGAGAGAGAGAGAGAGAGAGAGAGAGAGAGAGAGAGAGAGAGAGAGAGAGAACCTTCAAGTGGATCTGTAGTAGCTTGAGCCATGGCCATGTCAGGGATTACCCAGGAATGGGAAGCGAAGAAGAGGAAGAGGAAGACGAATCTTGAAGGGAGCTGCATGGACTCCATTGATTCCATAACACAAGAGAGCCAAGCATTATCTGAAATACGCATCGACAAGACCATATCTTCTGGTCCTAGATTTACCAAGTCAAGTCAAAGTTCTCATCGGCCAAACAGTAGATTCAATAAACGCCACGGAGTCAGTTGTAGTGATATAAAGTCGTCTTAGGCATTAATAAGTTGCGTCCCGTTGGGGGCACGGACCGTCTGGTCATCCCTTATGGCTTTGCTTCAACCATTTTTAAACATATGCTTGACCGATCGAGAGAGTATATGCTATCTATGACAAGACGTGATGTCACGCGATATGTTGATGTTGGGTTGTCAAAGAGATCCAAATCAGGCCAACCAGAAAAAAATCAGGTTGGGACTCATTCGGTTCGGGTAACGAGTAAACAGGGGGGGCACATTAAACATAACTAGAAAACGAACCATAAAACGCTAAACAGTAAAGAGCTCCCTCTCTCCCCTGGAAGTCAGCACCGCTACCTCCTCCCTCACCCTCTCCTCCACCATCCCCTCAGCTTCACTAGCAGGTCCACCTCCAAACGTTTTTATATTGGATATCAGCCCATATAATGATTCCGAAGGAAGACTAACGAGAAACCAAACAAAAAGAGCTCAAAAACAGGACGTTGGTGGGCCCATGTTTCGAGATACATATGAAATGATTGGGAGCAAGCAACACGAACCGATCAAACCAGAAATTTCTTGGACTAAACCAGACAGGTCGATTCTGGGCGATTCTTGGGGACATTGGTCCGGTTTCCGACTCCATAAAATTGGAATTGGTGATTTTCGGTTCGCTCCCTAGTTCACGGGGGGACTGAACCCCACGGATCGAATCGATGATTTTTCACTTTTTTTTTTAATTTCTCGCCTAAATTTCTTTACCTTCCCTTCTGACGTGTCCCGCTCTCCGCTCTCTCCTCATGAACTCATTTGGGCTCTTTCAGAAAGTGCAGTTTGGTCAAGGCCGGCAGCTCAGCAAGTTCAACCTTTGGCTTGCCTAACAATATCCTTTTCAACTTCTCATCACAGTACACCACATTCTTGTTGTTAGGATTGTCTCTTCTCTGTGATCGCCTTTCTTCATAGGTCGATCAGGTTAGCCAACTTCTTTGGGTCGTCGGCAACGGCCTTCTTCATCCTCTACGGCAACATTGTCTCTCCTCTGTGATGGCCTTTCTTCAAAGCAGAGCCTCTCTCGCTCACGCTCCCACTCAGCGAGAGTCGGCCCGAGCAATTCAGAGCAACTCCGGCAACTGGATTCTAAGGATATGCGAGCAACTAGTCCGAGGGAAGAGGGTGAGCGACGGATCTTCGCTGAGCAAACTAAAGAGTGAAAGTAAACCAAGCAAAGAGGGCAAGCGAGCGAAGTAAACGAAGCAGACGAGTGAGGGAACTGGTAGCGAAGAGGCGAGTGATAGCTACGTTCCCTAGGAATTATTTGTAAATCAATCGGTTCCATTGCAGATCGGACTGGCCCCTAGTTCTCGAAACTGGGAATTGGTTCTTCTGGTCCAATTCCTATTCCTGGGTGGGACCAAACCAGATCGAGAACAGATCACCCCTAGAAATGATGGTCTCATGGGAAAGGCAGAAAATAGGCTTCTCCCGATCACGAGAGCTGGACTCTTGCTCTGGTTCCCCTTCCACGATCCACATGGCCCTTTCGGACATGCGACTGCATTGCACATGGAATAGTATAATTCAATGCATGTGATACGCTGGATTATGTGAGTCCCGCGGTTGGTCTGCGTGATCCAATGGGTCATATGCACTAAGTCTATACGGGGATGAGAACATTACAAGCGGCATAACTTTTGTATAGCGCTCACTTAAGTAATGTTACTTTTTTTTTTACGATCACTTGAATACTATGGCTTCTAAAAAAAAATATTCACTTGAGTGTCATAACTTCAAAAACAAGTTCACTTAAGCGTAATAACTTTTAAAAAACGTTCATCACCGGTGCCATGTCATGTCCGATTCCCGACACTTGTTGTGAACGTTTCTTTAAATCAAGTGAACGTAATTTTTGAAGTCATGACATTAAAATGATCGAAAAAATAGTTATGATATTTAAGTGAACATTCTTTTTAGAAGTCGTAACGCTCAAGTGATAAAAAAAAAACCGACTAAGTGCCGTTAAAAAATTATAACACTTGTAATGTCATTTTTCTGCCTTATGTTTATCCAATGCAACTGCAACTGACACTTTTCTCGTTAACACATCTAGATGCCAAGCTCAATTTGTTTTTCTTTTTTCTTTTATTATTTTTAGATTATTTTTAAGATTTCAGATTTTTTTTATCGACAAGATTTCTGATATCTATAGAGCAACAACTGACCGCATTGACAAATCAAACTGCAAGATGGTCGTCCATGCTCGAGTTCTACGTGTAGAAAACATGCTTACAAGCATACTGAAAGTAAGGTTGGAGTCTTAACATTGGTTAATGATTAGACCTATCAAACGGGTGGAACGGATCGAAAATGGTCCGACCCATACTAACCCATGTAATCATTTTTGACCCATTTCCGTACAATACAATTCTGGCGACCCATACCTGGCCCATAGCGGCGTTCGACGAAGACCAGTGACCGACAACTGGCGATTGCCAATCGGCCGAGGACCGGCAATGGCCAACAACTGACCGGCGACTGGCGGCGGCCATTGGTGACCAGCAACGACCAATGACTGGTGGCTGCCGGCTGGTCGCGCAACCGGCGACTATTGACAAACGACGACTGGTGATTAGCGGCTGGCAACCAATGGCAAATGGCGACCGACCGGCCACCTTGCCGAATTTCCTGGAAAAAAAAATGGAAGATAAAGAAAAAAGAAAAAAAATTAATTTATCTTAAGTTTAAATTAAATTTAAGATATTTATTTTAATTTAGTGTCATTCAATTTTTCTAATCCTTGAAAGTGTAACATAAATGACATATAGCATAAAACACTGAATTTGATATGTAGTAGGGTTAGGGTGCGGGACAGCGCCGGCCATGGGGCAAGGATGACTATAAATTCACTCTTTGTCCCACCTAACTTACAAATTGCAATTTTCAAGGTTAATTTTTTTTTACATAATACAGATTGTTCTAGCAACAAGTTTAATATAGTTGAACCAAGGTGTGTTTGGATTGTCTAAAAACACTCCTTATATATATATATTGCATTCTCATCAAAGTGAAAAAAAAGAAAGGTAATATTTGTTGTTTGTATCCCATCAAACAAAAATACATAATTTAATTTATTTTAGAGAAAAATACACTAGAAGTACCAAAATATTCATATGTGCTCTATTTGGTGCGGCAACTTTTCAATCATTCATTTAATTCCTTAACTTTCAAATTTTGCCACATAAGTTACTCCGGTGACTTGTAGTGTCGCAAAAGGTGATGTGACATTATGTTGATGATAAGTGTACTTCTACGTGGCTTTCTTAATATTTCACAATCGGACGTGGCAAATAAGAGAGCAAATATCACCAAAACGACATAAGTGATGTCTCATTTGTACACACAAATACCTAGTGCTAATTCCAAAAAAATAAAAAATTAATTTTATTTGGAATGACAATTCTGATCCGAACTTTTTTTTTATCTCAATAAAAAGCATTGACTTTTACTCGAGTCTCAAATCTAGTCCCCGTGATGTGAAATTTTCAAATTGTTCGGGTTAAATTTGAGATTTAAGTGAAAGTTTGTGATGTTTATAAGACATAAAAGTTCGTGCCAAAATTGTCATTTAAGGTAAAGTTAATGCTTTTTTTTAATTAAGCCCAAATACCTGTGAATTTGATGTTCTTATTCCAACAATTTAAGATGACAAATGTACGCATTAGACCAGTGACAAAGTGATCGGCCAACTCTTCAATGTCGTTGACTTGAACATTCCGTGAGGAGACACTAGACTCTGCTTTTCTATGACACTATGATGCTGGTAACCAGAACAGTTGTTACTTTTCTTTACCTATATATGCAAAATAGCTTTACTTAATGGACGCCCTCCCCGGAATTGTCGCCGGATTGATGAAAACAACTGGTCAATACTGTGAAAGAAATGACACATTGTCGATATTCATTCTTAATGCGGTCTCTAGACATCGTACAATGCTTCGGCTTAATCTTCACATCTCAACGTTACATCAAGAGATACCTTCGATTCAATTGGCCGCTTCATCAGTGAGCTTCCTGTATCTCCCTGTTCAAAGAGGAGAGTTCAAAACTAAAAGCCTATACTTCAATTACGTATGTAATTAACGAAAAATAAAAGTAGGAAATCGCGAGGGAAGCCAAAGAAAAGGGGGCATGCCTCTGATTGCCAAGGTGACTAGCAAGGAAAAAACAGGATAATGATAACTTCCTGATGAAGATATATTATCACTCTACGTACCACCACCAAGCCCAAAGCGTCGCCACAAGATTCAAGAAAAAACAACGGGAAGGGGAAAAATAACGAAACCTGAGCACACTTGCAGGAGTTTCATGAGCTTAACCACAGCGGAAAGACAAATAAAAAAAAGACATGACCAACTTAGCAGTTAGGGTAGATACTAGACTTGTCAAACAGGCGGTCCGGTCGGGTCGAAAATGGTCTGACCTAAATTGACCACTTTAACCCGTTTTGACCCATTTGCACGGTCTACAAATCTAGCCACCTATACCCAACTTTACCCATATTGCTAAAATATTTCGATAGTTAACCAAATCTTGAAAAACTCATACCCAAATTAAGGTGAGAACACGGAATGAGCGAGCGCGAGATTGAGCGAGCGCGAGAGAGAGGAAGAGAGAAAGTGAAGAGAGTCATAAATGTGATTTGGGTATAAGCAAGTTGTGAACCTATTCAACATCCAAATTATTTTGAACTTTACCATTATAAACCTATTTATGACCCATTTATTAAATTTAACTAACCCAGGTAACAACTTAGCCCGTTAAATATGCGTTAAGAAATGGGTCAATGACAAATTTTGACGGGTCCAATAGATACTCACATCGGATTGGCTCAGTGTCATTCGGGGGCGACTTTTCTCCAGTGTTGGCCAGGCTCGTACTACCGGGATACGAGCCATCATCGTGCGAGTCTCTCTCTGTCGGTGCACCGCCAAACATGCTGTCAGTCAGGTAAACTGGCTTTGAAGGCACGACATTGGTACGGCCCAGGAGCATCGCCGCTACACTGGACATCGGTGGCCTTAGGGACGGCTGCGTCTGGGTGCAGAGGAGGGCCACGTGAATCACATTTTTAACTTCCTCCTCTTCGAATTCTGATAATCTAGGGTCCACTATTTCGACCTGGCGCTCGTTCTCGTACAGGTGCCAGGCCTTACAAGGCAAAAAAAATTGCAGCAAAATCAGCAAACTACAGTGCGCGATCGAAAATCATTTGTATCATTATCCCTATATTTCATTGATCTAAATCCAACATGCATTACTTCTGTAAAAGAGGCAATATGTCCACAGTTACAGCACATGAAATTAGATGTGGAGTAGAGATCTTCTAAACGAAGCAGAAGCAGTTTTACTAGTGTACTCTGTAAGTGCATCGCCCTTAACGTTAACACAGATACAGCTTGTCTTTACCATCCGAGAATGACAAGTCTGCAGCGACATCTCACACGCCCCTCGTAAATCAGATGTGCAAACAAATATGGACGAATCCATCATACCTACATGTAACAAGCATAAACATACATTTGCATTACCTGGTATATATATGCAGTATACACATACAGGGTGCAGACACCTGCACATGTGATGCATTTGGAAGATTGTTTGCAAATTCCTATACTCAATAGAAAGAACCTTGAGAAGGGTTCTGGATCCTCTAAATCCGTTGGCCAAAATAAAGATGAGCTTAAACAGATCGAAGAATCCGTATGCAAGTAATTCTGTGCATCCTTACCCACTCAAGCAGAGACGCTGCTCCTTCGGATGCACAATTTGGCTTCCCAGCAACAATCTCTAAAGCCACCACGCCAAAGGCAAAGACATCAATCTTCTCAGTCAGGTGCCCACACATGGCATACTCCGGCGCCAGATACCCACTATTCCAGTGCCAGAAAATAAAAGGATATATATATAAACATATATATATTCAAAAGCCAAGAGGCAAAGAAATCAGTCTTCTCAGTCAGGTGCCCACACATGGCATACTCCGGCGCCAGATACCCACTATTCCAGTGCCAGAAAATAAAAGGGTATATATATATTCAAAAGCCAAGAGGCAAGTGTTCAGTATCTTACATTGTCCCTGCAATTTTAGTGCTTATGTGAGTCCTTGTATCACTGTAACGCTTCGCCAATCCAAAGTCTGAAATTTTTGGATTAAGACTTGAATCAAGCAGAATATTGCTGGCCTTCACATCTCTGTGCACGATTCTAACTCTTGATTCTTCGTGAAGGTAAGCCAGTCCTCGTGCTACACCCAAGCATATATCATAACGAGTGCCCCAGTCAATAAGAAGGCTTGTTTTCCCTGCCCATTAATGTGATTATTAATATTGTATCTAGCATTTTTGTGTCGGTGGGATTATCCACAAAATGCAGAATATTGACATTTACCAAATAAGGCATGATTGAGACTACTGTTCTCCAGAAACTCATACACAAGGAGGCGTTCATCACCATGTACACAACATCCATACAACTTCACGAGGTTGCGATGTTGAACAGCAGATATCGTCGCAATTTCTGCTAGAAACTGACTGTTTCCTTGGTCAGATGCCGCAGAGAGTTTCTTCACAGCAACAAGTCTCCCATCACCAAGTATTCCCTACAGTGTAGAATTTTCTATGGCTTAGGGACATAATCGCGTTTCATAAACTATCTTCATGGAACATGCACATATCAGAGAAAACAGTATCAGTTACGCAGAGATAAAATTTGAGAACCAATTAGCTAGCCTTAACTTCTACACTTTACCGTCTTGATGCTCAACTAAGGGTCCATTAGACACAAATGAATCATGAACCTGAGGAATGAAAATTCTTTGGTTATCTATTACAGCGTTCCATGCCTCCAAATACAGTGGAGTTAACAGTGTGAGTAGTTCAGAGGAAAAGCTGAGCTGAATGTCTCTTTGTGCAAGAGCAAATTCTGCAGAAGCTCATTAAGATAGTCTGTGCTAAGTCAAAAGCATCAACCTGTTAATTTGTTCACCAGCAACTTGGCGGGGTCTCAAATACATATGTAACAAGCTAAAAGGATCTGACATGAATGTTTCAATTGAGAGAGAATGTTAAGAAATGGAATAAGGGCTGTGTAGCAGACAATGAATGGTCTAACCTCCTAAGGAACGAGCTTAGGAGAGGGTACAAATGATAAACGATGGAGCATAAGAGCCTAAGGGTTAAAAAACTTTCTAGAGTAGTTTCTGTTCATCGTGCCACTACTACCATGGCTCAGCCAAATATCTTTCAATTAATGAACTCTTTTTATTTTATTTTGTTTTCTCCCAAACAGAGCTGACTGCTGCACTACGATACTATCTTTGATCTCACATCGATGATGTAGAAACAATAGCAAGTGAACACCGAAAAATAATTTCTAAGTGAAACGAACAGAACTTTTCAAGACAGGGAAGCTATTGCATTTCCCTTCAGAGTATTTCTTACTACAGAAGTTCGATGTATGTGAATGAGCATTGTCTTGTCAAGACTGCTCAATACACCGCATTCCTGAGTGCATATACAATATAAAACTTGTGGCCGACACCTCTTTTGGCACAAGCTAGTACCACCTTTTCCTGCCTCCATGAAACAAAATAGGTACGTGTTCAATCATGATAGTCGACTATTAGCTAATCTAAAATATTAATCATCCCTTGAAGAAGAAAATATTCAGTAGCATAACAGACTTGCATGTTCTATTCATGATTCTGTCTTAACTACCTAAAGATGACAAGAGTGAGCCCATGGGAACCAAATCTTCACATAGGACATTCTCAGCTGATAATTTCCAGTGAGATAATCAAGTGTAGGTTACTAGCATGCACCTAGGGCCTAGGGCTCGGGAAAAGGATAAATTATAGCTTAGATCAATCCAAACTCAAACGGAATCCAGAAGATTATGAAGTGACTGTAATCTTGGTTTCTATGAACAGGAAAGTCTGCATTCATTAATCATAATGATGCAAACTTATCAGTTAATAGCTCAGGCAAGTGAAATGTTTGAAGTTGTCAACTCCACCCCACCCCTCCCTCTGCACTGGCCCAGGCGGCGACCCCCAAAAAAGGGAAGAATCTTCATCTTCAAAAATAAACTCTTAATTTCAGCTAAAATCTAACAACTTTACCATTTAGAAAGAAGGTGCTAACACATTTAGAGACGGTAGAGATAATGACTTTCTGTGAACTTGGGCTGGCATTGATGGCAGCAGCCGGTAAAATCACATAAACACAGCAAGAGACAATAGGTACTGACAAAAACACAAATGCAACATGACATGATACACTCAATTCAAATTTCGACACAAATTGGCACCTTTTTAGAGTAAATTAAATGTTAAAATGTCATACTGCGGACAAAAATTACAAACCAGACCAGGACAGTTGGAAAGCATTGCAAAGCCCTAGAGGACAGAAAGCTTAGTCTCTTGCCAAATTCCAAATATCATGATGCAAAATTACCTTATAAACAATTCCAAAACCACCCTGGCCCAGCTTATTAGCAAGGCTGAAACCATTTGTAGCATTGTGTAGCTCTGAATAATTGAAAGGCAATGCCCCTGTAGCAACTCTCAGAGCATCTGCATAACATATTCAGTAAGAAAAAGTTTCCAATTTACTCATCTCCCATCTGCAAAAAACTGACACTGTGTTGCGAGGTCACCACAGTGCTCTCCCTCATCGGCAGTTATATTATCAAAAGATCTATTCCCTGAATTCCGGGCACTTCTCTTGGAAATTTAAGTCTTGCAGTCCATTATATTACGTTTATTTGAAAGGTAATTACACATTGATGAGAAATAGAGAAGGGATGATAGATCTCCATTACTCATTCCTCGAGGAAATTCTTTTGGAAGCATATCCCTGGTTTAACACTTCACATCTCCTTTACAAAAGACGCTCACTAGTGACAGAATAAGTCATAAACTTCAAAAGAGACAGATATCTTACTAGCAAGATAACTGATAAACCAGTCCAAAAATGCAGAGGCCCACTGTACTATAAAAATGATTGCATAGGCACATTCTACCAGATCAAGCCACTCAAATAAGGAGAAATAGTGGGACTCACATTGGGCCAAAAAAGGACATGTTCTTGACTTACTTTTGCTATTTCATTGGTTTTTCTGTCAAATCATCCATAGAATGACACTAGGCATAACTATTTTCCTATATGGTAGAGTATCTTGTCCAAGAGGAAAACCATGTAATTGCATTTAGGATTACAACAACCAATTGACACTAGATGAGTATGTCTGAAATTATACGAGAATACCTTCAGAACCATAAATGTTGGGACAATAAAGCACCATAACAACATAACTAGACACTTTGACACAACGTAAGGCTATTACGAACCATCAAATAATCGTCATGCATGTAACTTATGCAATATGGCTATTTCAAGAAGGATTAAACACCATGATGCAAATTATTTCACCTGTCTCTTGATTGGAGCTTCGCCTTTTCCTTATTCTGAGAAAATAAATAGCTACAAAAGTAGATAGAAAAAACATCACTCCAACACTAACTGCAGTCCCTGCGACCAAAGGCATCATATGCTTCCTCTTGTCTGGAAAAGTAGGTGTAAAATCTGTAGAAGCGTTTCAGTAGAGTGAACACATGGTGGTTAATGTGCACTAGTCAGAAAATGACATTCGGTAAGAAAAGAAATTTAATACCCGGACTAACACGGATAGCTGAAATAGATGGTCCATATGTACCTTCATCAGGCATGCAGCATGTCCCTTTTCCAGCCCAAAAGAAGTGAATTTAAACATAGTTTTCAAATACTTGAACCTTCTTAAACGCCTTCTCGACAGCTCGGAAGGACCTTCCACCCGCCTCCTTTCTAATGTCAAAGTCCTTTGACATCAAAATCCCCTTGAATAAGCCAAAAAAGATTGATCAGGTTACCTAGTACAATTTGTTGTGCTAGATGAAGAAAGTTGAACAACGCTTATTGTGGTAGATTTTCACAAAAACCTAGTCCACCTACTTCTTGAGAAATTAACTATGGGAAACTGAGAGAAACTCATCTCGAAAATTGAAAGGTTCATCCCTGATTTAAAGGCTGTAATTTATGAGTTTGTACACTAGTATCGACAATTATAATAAGAGATGCACCAAAAACACAAAGACGACAAATGATAGCAATTCTTTCTCTCATCACGAAGTGGAAAAGATAATTCATTGGAGTGAGGATACAATTATTCAAGGTACTTGTACGATAAGCAATCTTGTGCAAGGATTTTAAAAAAGGTAAATGTCCATCATGAGCCCAACGATGTTGATGAAGAATCATGAAACAAAGATTGAGCACAGTTTCAAGTAAAGTCATAAGCTCGTAAATATTCATGCCAATGATATTATAGTTGTGCATCCAAGACGTCTTACTGGAGCTTCATGCAACTAAAATACTTTATGCAGCATACTGGTCTAAAGACTAGCCTGAATGTATATATCAAAGACACGCCTTCCCCGACTTGCCCACTGGCTACCATCTGGAAAAGCTGTTTCTGCAAACCCTAGGTTCACCGTGTAGTTGCCATTCTGGAGTCCCAACCCATAGTATCTCAATGATGACGCAGATGTCCTGGTTGTTTGGAAGAGAGCTTGGTCTGGCGTATTCAAGATGGCGTTGGAGGTTGAACATGTGAATTGGTAGTTGGTAGCATCGGTAAAAATCTCAACATTGCTAAGTGCCCACCTCTGTCTCGCTAACGAATAACGAAGCTGGACCAATGCCATTGTTATTGTTGAAAATATGTCTCGAGTTTGAGCCCAAAAAGAAGTCTAAATATTCCGAATTGGATATTTTGCGGATTTCCGAATCCGAGCAAAAAGGAAATATTGAAAATTTACTTTCCAAATATGTGCCGGAGGAAACAAAGATAATATCAACTTTCCTATATTATGTTGGGCTCTTGGGCTGAAATTGGAAAGTCCAACATGGAGACAATATTCGGTCAACTTTGATTTCTTTCTTGACCAATATGTGCTGACCGAACTGGACTTCTTCCGTGGCGGTGATATTAATGATTCTAAGGGTTTACTTTTCGGTCTTTCTTCTATATATATGCCGTGGCAGAGGGAAGAGAAGTCTCGATTCGCCATTGTTGATAAAGAAGTATTGAAGCGCCGCGGTTGATGTCGAGTGCTTGGCGTGGGTTTATCTCCCTGGGATTTTGTTCGTGGAATTACACCAAGAGCTCAAGTGTTCGTAGCGATTAAATCTTGTGTTGATTTATGTACAATTCTTTTGCGAGATTGAGAAATTATTTCGTGAGAAATTGTGATGCTAAACACTGCGTGAGTTATTGGGTGTAATTGGGGCTTGGGAAACACTTAGAGTGTTTGAGTGACTCAAGTATAGTTGTAATTTCCGTTGTATCGCTTGATCTATAGTGGAATTCCACGTTGCTCTCCCCGTGGACGTAGGTCACTACGACTGAACCACGTAAATCTGGTGTTCGATTTTATTTTCTTATTCTGTTAATTATATTGTTCGATCACTTGGCTTCCGCAACAATTGGTATCAGAGCCTGGTTTGGCTGAGTTGAAGCGAATCGATAGCGATAGAAAAAGGAAAAGTGAAAATCGACAGATTTGATGGGAAGGATTTTGGTTTCTGGAAGATGCAGATTGGGGATAATCTATATTAGATGAAATTGCACTTGCCCCTATTCTGGGAGAAGCCAGAGACGATGAAGCAAGCTGATTGGGAATTGCTGGATAGACGAGCTTTGGGTGTTATTCGGCTGACGTTGGCTCGTAACGTCGCGTTTAACATCATGAAAGAGACAACCACTGCGGGTTTGATGAAAGCCCTGTCGAACATGTACGAGAAGCCCTTTGCGATCAATAAGGTCTATTTGATGCAACGTCTGTTTAATTTGAAGATGAGCGAAGGTGCGTCAGTTGCAGATCATATCAATGAATTTAATGTGATCGTTAGTCAATTGAGTTCAGTTGAGATTGACTTTGAAGATGAGGTACGTGCTTTGATTCTGTTATCCTCATTGCCTGATAGTTGGAATACTACTGTTACTGTTGTTAGTAATTCCTCTGGGTCGATAAGTTTGACGTTTGATGGTGTTCAAGATTTAATTCTAAGTGAAGACATCCGTAGAAGAGAATCTGGCGAACATGTATCTGCTGCTTTAGTGGGTGAAAATAGAGGAAGAACTAGTATACGTGTTAGCAGGAGTAGTATGAACTCGAATAGACGAAATCAGTCTAGGACTGGTGGTGTTGTCTGTTGGAGCTGCGGCAAGAAGGGGCATCTTAGAAGGGATTGCCTTAAACTGAAAAACGAGAAGGGTAAAGGAATTAGAATTGATCGTGCGGATGATGTTGTAGCTATAGCAAACAGTAATTCGGATGATGTTAATTATGTCTTGTCTGTCACTGATAATTCGTCGTTTGACGGATAGATTATGGATTCTGGTTGTTCTTTTCATGCTACACCAAACGGGAATTGGTTTACTACTTATCAGTGCACGGATGGTAGTAAAGTGCAGTTGGAAAATAATTTCGAAGGCGATGTTATTGGTGTTGGTAATGTCATAATCAGAATGCATGATGATATTGTGTGGACGTTGACTGGAGTGAGGCATGTTCCAGAATTGAAGAAAAATCTGATTTCCTTGAGTGCCCTGGATTCAGCTGGGTGTCGATATTCTTCAGAATGTGGACTTCTGAAAGTTATTCGAGGTGCCTTGGTGATGATGAAAGGAATCAAGCATAGTGATCTGTATGAGCTTCAAGGTGAGACAGTGACAGAATTCGCCGTGGAGACGTCGAATGCATCGGTTCGAGAGTCTGAATTGTGGCATATGCGTTTGGGGCACATTAGCAAGAGTAGCCTGAAGGCTCCAAGTGAAAGAAATTTGCTATGTGGTTATGTGGCTAACGAATTGAATGTATGCAGGTGCTGTGATTTAGATCAATGGCGAAAAGTGCAATTCAGTATGACTGTCAGAGAAACCACGGATATTGCAGAATTAATTCACTTGGATGTTCGTAGGTTGTCGCGATTTCCTTCGAGGAAGAGTGCCAAATTTATGCTAACAGTTGTTGATAACTACTCGAGAAAGACTTGGGTGTTTGTGCTAAGGCACAAGTTTGATGCTATTGTTAGGATCAGACAGTTAAAAGTTTTGATCGAAAAGGAGACTGATAAAACGATCAAACAGGTGCGGACTGACAGTAGTATGGAGTTTTGCTTGAAGCTGTTAAACGAATTCTGTATGAAGGAAGGCATAGTGAAATACCGCACTAGTGCCATTGAACCACAACAAGTTACTGAGTTGATGAGCAAAATATTACTAGAGACGGCCCATAAAATGCTTTCTAGTGCCAGTATGGCTAGGAGATTCCTGACGGATACCCTTAGTACGGCGAGCTACCAGAAGAATAGATCCCCATCAACTGCGATTGAATGTCAGACTCCCGAAGAAGTGTGGCCAGGTAACGTTGCTGATTATTCTGTTCTTAAAATATTTGGTTGTCCATGTTATGTTCGAGTTAGTGATGGTAAGCTCGATGGAAGGACAAGAAAGTGCATGTTCCTAGGTTATGCACAAGGTGAGCGGGACTATAAGTTGTGGTGTCCGGAATTAAATTCACCTATTATCAGCAGACAAGTTACATTTGACGAGTCTCCAGTACTTTTGGCTAGGAGTGTTAATAGCAGTGTTTATACGGATCTGGACGGTATTCAGCTTGAGGTGGAGTTGCAATCAGAAACTCCTGAGGTAGCGGGTGCTAGCGAAATAATCGACATAGATGGTGCTTGTAGCGAGGTGGAGCCTATTGAGCTAACGGTTGCTGTAACTGCTGATATTGATAAGGTGCATATTCGATCTCTTGACAGATATGAATGCAATGATGGTTTTGCTTTATCTGCGATTGAGGAGGTTGTGTCGGAAAATCCTTATGGAGCGGTTAAAGGTGCATGTGGAGTTGGTGTTCTGATGAGGTCCACGGCTATGGCGAAGTTCAAGCGAGGCTTGGACTTGAAAGACGTCTGTGGCGGTTGAGCCCATCGGGGGCTATGGGAGAGTAGTAGCGAAATTCGGATTCTATCAAAGCGATTGTGATTTGGCTCAAACGTCGAGCCAAGGTAGAGATTGTTGAAAATATGTCTCGAGTTTGAGCCCAAAAAGAAGTCTAAATATTCCGAATTGGATATTTTGCGGATTTCCGAAACCGAGCAAAAAGGAAATATTGGAAATTTACTTTCCAAATATGTGATGGAGGAAACAAAGATAATATCAACTTTCCTATATTATGTAGGGCTCTTGGGCTGAAATTGGAAAGTCCAACGTGGAGACAATATTCGGTCAACTTTGATTTCTTTCTTGATCAATATGTGCTGACCGAACTGGACTTCTTCCGTGGCGGTGATATTAATGATTCTAAGGGTTTACTTTTCGGTCTTTCTTCTATATATATGCCGTGGTAGAGGGAAGAGAAGTCTCGATGCGCCATTGTTGATAAAGAAGTATTGAAGTGCCGCGGTTGATGTCGAGTGCTTGGCGTGGGTTTATCTCCCTGAGATTTTGTTCGTGGAATCACACCAAGAGCTCAAGTGTTCGTAGCGATTAAATCTTGTGTTGATTTATGTACAATTCTTTTGCGAGATTGAGAAATTATTTCGTGAGAAATTGTGAGGCTAAACACTGCGTGAGTTATTGGGTGTAATTGGGGCTTGAGAAACACTTAGAGTGTTTGAGTGACTCGAGTGTGGTTGTAATTTCCGTTATATCGCTTGATCTATAGTGGAATTCCGTGTTGCTCTCCCCGTGGACGTAGGTCACTATGATCGAACCACGTAAATCTGATGTTCGATTTTATTTTCTTATTCTGTTAATTATATTGTTCGATCGCTTGACTTCCGCAATAGTTATAGTCATCCTCAAACAGAGTTCCATCAGAAGATTTGACTACCGGACCCCCCGAATTGATTGCAAAACTGATATCTGCGAAGGAATACATAGGTTATATGGTGGGATACTATTAGAATGTCCACTCAAAACATTAAAATGTTATTTGGAGGGAAACCATATATAAGGCCCACATAAAGTTGTGACAAGTAACGTGGAATATATTAACATCCCCACTCTTATGCAAACGTGACCGAGAACAGCAATGTGGAAATAAGGAACGGGGAGCCACACACGTCAAATTAACTAAGGAGAAACCCAACTTAGAATGTCCATCCCAAAAGCTTAAGTTGTTAAGCGGAGGCAGATTGCATACATATAATGCTAATATAAACCTCACAGACAAGTGATTTGTGATAATTTAACAAATATTCAAACATCTATGTTACACTCTGAATGGTTTACTGACAAAGTTTCAGCTTAGCAATCTTTGCAAAGACCACATGCTCAAACTTAACATTGACGCATGCATATATGCTCACGTCCTTTGCCAGTAGGAACAATTCCTTTTGAAAATGCAAAGCAATTCCACTCCATTGCACAAAGTCAGCCATAAAAATGAACTTCAATGAGGTTGATTGTAGATGACAAATTGTTCATCATGCCATTAATTATTCAAGTACTTATGGCGGCAATTTAAAAAAGAAAATGAAAAAACATTCTCACCAGTAGCAAGACCACAAATATAATGTCAGTTGGTAGAGAGTTGATTGAGGTCTTATGCAAGAATGTAGAAGCAGTGATGCTATGCTAGCTGTGCTTGTACTCCAAATATGGTACATGGAGCAAGGACAGTTGACTGCACTGATTACTTCAGTGATAGCACCCAATGTCTCCTCAAGGCCATGCAGAGTGGATAATACTACTTAAGTTAAGAAGCAGAGACAAATAGAAAGCTGCAGTAAGTGGCTCCTAAGCTTTTTAGCGATGTGATACTCCAAAACATTTAAAAAAGCAAAGACCATGACTGTTTAAGCCCTTTCTTCAGTAACTTTGTTGTATTTTGATCTGATGACCCAAAATAATTAGGAAAACCTGCGAGTAGCACTTGACAAATCTGCAAATTTATGAAGATTCTTTATTAGGAGCAACATTGTGCAAGTCTACAAACTTTGGTGCCTCTTTGTTATGAAGTTCTGTCTCTTGGTTTGGCTGCAATCTACAGGGTGATGTTAGTAGCTTCCAGGAGGTGGCCTCATTTTAGAGGAGGTTTATTTGCAATTGCATCAGCGTACTACCACTAGTCCCGCCTGTTCAGTTAGTTTTTGAGAAATCATGAATCCCGGGTGCAAAAGAGGTTTTTGACATGTCAAAATGATGATTGATGCACCTTCTCACTAGCTTCCATATTTAGGAAACCTTCCACAGTAGGGTACGATAACTTATAATAAGGTTAATCTCTCAATCGAGAAGAAAGACAAGCGACAATTTAATGTAGAACTATTTCTTTGGGCCCTCGGAATGGCATTTGCTTACAGCCAATCAGCTTTTTCATTTTCCAAGGGTCCCATCCATATATTACATAGTGGGGTGATACTTTGGCAGAAAAGAACTAAGGACAGGACAGCCAACCATTCTTATCGACTCTAGATTAATGAAGAAGAGTGTACATTACGGACTGTTGGAGATATAGGGTATCTCTTTTGATCCTCCATATCTACTTTGATTATGCATATCTAATTTGATTTCCTTAAATTGTCATCTATTCAAGCCTATACATAGGCTCCAAGTACTCTTTTCTATCAATATCGAAAATACATAAAATTTCTCTCTTCCGCTTTATTGTTATTCTTCATGTTGTCAGAGCCATCACTGTTCGCCGCTGAAATTTCTCTCTAAAAAAGAAAAAACGTCGACCCTGATCCAGGGTCGCCTAGCCCCATCCAGCTCAGATCTGGCATCATGCACGTCGAGTAATCCCGTTCATCCCAGTTCTAGCATTGACCAGCCAAGATTTGACACCGATCAAGCTCCTTGGTCCTCCAGGAAAACTTTGGGACAGCAAAGGATGTTATTTGATATTCTGTTCCTATGTTTAGATTATTTGTCACGCCCTGAACCCCATCGAGCTCGCGACATCCTGCTCCGGTCGAAATGATGCGACGTCCCAGGAACATTGCCGACCCAACTCAAACATCAGAGCCACATGCGAAAGCGAATATAAAAACCCCAGACAGAAAGATGACGACGACGGGGTAGAACACCATAAGAATCAAACAACATCTTCATACAGCACCAAATATACAAACATCGTATTACAGACATAAATACAGACGAACATCCTCCGCCACCATTTTAACAAAAGTTCAGGGGTTTGGTTATTTTAACTTCACTATCGGATAACCCAAGTTAAACAACCCCTAAAATACCCTAGGGAAAGCCTAGTGGTCGTCCTCCTTTCCATTCTGCTCCTGATTGTTCGGGCTTGAGTCTCCGGAAACTCAACTGCAGTTCCACTGGGCATCAAGAGCGACTCTTCGCACTTCAAAAAGAGGAGGCGGTTCCCTGGGTTTACGGCTGGGGGTCTGAAATTGTGGATTATACAATATGAGACGAATCTCAATAAGTGTACAACCCCAAACCCCACATAGGCACTCACGTACCGCTAGACGAAAATACGCAGAATATACATAATCAACCAAACTAACAACCACACACGACCCTACCTGGAATCCATCATGCACGTTCCTGCACGTTAGATAATAACACAGCCAATACACCATAGCGATGAATCACAGTCACGCATGTGCCTCGATTATAAAGCAAAACCTACTTGGACATGTCCCATACCGTGCATAGCATTATTTTACCCCATAATCGAGCACCATAGCAATCGATATAAACACACTCGCACACTGACCTACACCACACATCACTTTCCCAAATCTCGCACCTCAAGCTAATTCCCGCTCATTCTCAACTCTTCCACCACTATCGCGCCCGCGTAAAACGCATCAGGTCAACGGTTTTCTAACCTCGTCAAGCATCGTCACCCCGTCGGGCCGGGTATCATCACCTCGTCAGGGACGGCATCATCCCGTGTAAACGAACACGCCTCAAGACGGAATCCTACCTCTCCCTTTCCTTAATTACCGTGCCCGCGTAAAATGCATCAGGCCAACGATCTTCTGATCTCGTTAGGCATTGACACCCCGTCGGGCCAAGCATCATCACCTCGTCAGGGACGGTATCGTCCCGCGTAAACGTACACGCCTCAGGACGGATCCCCTTTTTCAACCAATCCTACCTTCGTTCCACTCATACCACATCTATCACACGGTCACACACAGCCTCCCTTACACACGGCCACACATACGCACGGCCAAACACACACACCTCACACACATGCCACAATTTCGCATTCTCGTCACACGAACACGCACCACTTAACCACGCGCTCTTGGCACGCGAATTCAATGCATATTCACACGACCACGCCACTACACCTCACGGCCATACACACACGGCACACCACCTCATCACATTCAGCCCATGCACAAACCACAACCAGCCAACCACAGCAAACAATGCAATTAATCCAATAAACCTAATCAAGCCAACACAATTCCAATCAATCACCCAATTAATTCCCGATCAATCCTCAACATCACAGCCCTAACTCAGCATTCCTAAACCTCGAATTTCATCGCCTAATCAGCCCACAACCACCAAACAACCAGCTCCTAACTCAGTCCCAAAAAACAGCCACAAAACAGCCACAATTTTACCTAAATCGAGTCCTAAACTAGCCCAGAAATACCCGAGGTCCTAAGTGGCGATTGAGGAAGTCACTTACCTAATAAAAACAGGGCAAGCTGGCTAGATGGTGGCCGGAATAGAGCAGCAGCAGCGGCGTCGCCGGTGAAGACGTACGGTCGGCGATGTATGGACACCGTACGGATACTGTACGGGACACCATATGGATGGTGACATACGGACGGCTGAAGCGTTATGGCGGCAGCGGCTCGGCTGTTCGAGCTCCGGCGCAGCGGCGGTTGGCCTCTAAGCGGCGGTACACGGCAGTCCTTTGGCCGTGAGGAAGAGAACGAGAGGGAGAAAGAGAGAGAGGGAGAACGGACGGGTGAGGGTGATGGGTTGGGATGGCCTGGCGCAGCGGCACGGCTGGACAGCGTGCGGCGGTGCTTCGGCGGCTGGCGGCTTGCTCCAGTGTTCCTTGGCCGAGAGAGAAACCGGCGGGAGGAGGAGAACCGGCGAAGGAGGGGCTGCTCGGTGGGAGGTCTGGCCAAATGGGAGGTGAGGAGAGAGAGAAAGATTAGACGAGTCAAATATAGGGGGCCAAAAGGGGACACTTGTCGCGATCCGAAGCTAATACCTAAAATACCCCTAATCTAACTTTCCTCGTTTGTCCAAATCCAATAATTGAGGGGCAAAAGCGTCCAAGGTCCAATAATCGAGTTGAAAATCCATTATTAATAATTCCAAAAATTTTTCAAAATTCGGAACCCAAAAATAGCCCAGGGGCAAAATGGTCAATTTTCCGTTCCCGGGTCGAAATTTCAATTTTTGGTTATACCAACCCCAAATGTGTGTGGCCAACATAATATGGCGTCAAAATCGTGAAAATAGCTTCTTAAGCCATCGAAAATCCACTGCAAAGTCCTGGGGAATAAAATAATATTATTTTTCACTTTGGAGCCAAAATTCCAATTTTTGACCGTAACAACTTTAAATGTGCATGGCCACCCTAAAATGACATCGGCCGTGAAAAAATAATCTCATACGGCCTCAAAATCGACATCGGTGACCAGAGGAGCAAAATCGTAATTTTTTCGGTCCCGAACTGAAATCCATTTTTTTGCAGAAATAGGTGGCCCCAAGGTTGGCCAAGCCAAAAATGTCATCGGCCGCTCAAAATTGTCACTTTCAAAATTCTCGATTCCTGGGCCCGAATTTCAAGAAATGACTAAAATTGAACAATCGCGACTTTAGCTTATCTCTGACTAACAGGTAGCTCATTGGGATTACGCGCCCTCGACCCGTGACCAACACTAAGTCAAATCACGTTTAAGTTTGCTCGAGCCAAGGCGACCTCGATTGTCATATAATTGCGAGGGTCTGTCACTAGTTCCCTTTGAACACGATCAATCAGATAGATCGGTCTCGATTGGCCCAAAATATTCACTCGTCAATTCTTATGGTCGAAGATCGAACCAAGGTCAAGTTCTTTGATCGTGCGAACTCAATCCCGTAACGACCTTACCCCTAAGGTTAGCATCCCGAGAATGCGCGGGTCCCGGGTGAGATCTCACTATAAGTGCCTTGGCCAAAATATTCATTTAATAAATCCCGAGAAAAGAATCGAAAATTCAGAATGTTACACTATTGGTTCGATTGGTTCCTAGTGCTGTGACAATCTTGTCAGGCTATTAGTATGAAGTGGTTTATTATTGTGTATTTTCCAATTGCATTGGATTATTGAACTGTTAAGGTTGAGTCACTTGAAGGAAAATATTGTGGTAGTTTTCTTATTATTATTGGAGAATGGATGATCCAGAGAAGAGTAATACTGTGATGACTGATATAATTTCCTCTTCTTCTAATCAAATTACCGATAAGAAGCTAGAGGCTAGTGCCAACTTTCAACAATGGAAGAAAATTGTGAAGCTAACTTTGACAGGCAAAAATTAGCATATACACTTGACTGGGCCTAAACACAGGAATGATGCAACTTGGGATGTTGTTGATGCATGTATTATTCTTGGTTAGATGTCGAACTCTATGGAGAGTAATATAGTTGATCTAGTAACTCACATTGACACAATCAAAGAACCGTGGGAGTTTTTTGGTGTATTGCATTATGGCCAAAATAACCTTTCACAGATTTATGAGGTATCGTAAGAGTTTTACCAATATGAGAGGAAGGGCATGTTCCATTTCATAGTACTTTGCTAATTTTAAGAGGATGTATGGGGAGTTGAATCCCTTTCTCCCTATTTCAGCTGATGTTCAGCAAATGCAACTTTAGGGAGAACAATTGGCTCTAATGAGATTCCTAGGAGGTCTAGATCTATACTATGAAACTATTAAATACCATATTCTTGGAGGAGAGACTATTGCATCACTAATAGATACATTTGCTAGAGTTCTTTGGGTATCTCGTGAATCTTCTCAGGACACCACGCCTGTGGTAGATAGTTCAGCTTTTGTATCCCAGTCTCAAACTGAAGATGGTGGTAGGAGTGATGGAGGAAACCGCGAAGGACATAATGGTCATGGTGGCCATGGTGGCGGTCGAGGCACAGTAACAAGGAGAGGCCAAGGCCAACAACAGCTTTGTGGATAGTCCCACATTTCTACTGATAGTTCAGGGGTTGATCGAATTGTCATTACTAGAGCAAACCTGGTCACATTCAGAAATTTTATTACAAATTACACGAGAGACCATGGTAGCAAAAACAGTTTGCAAATGTTGTATCTGGAACTGATTCTTCTTCTTTGCCACAACCTTCTAAAGGCAACAAAGTGGTTATGTCTGATGAGGAATTTGTTTGGTACCACCAGTTTCAGATTTCACAGCCTATTTCTTCTGCTACTTTGGTACAGATAGGTAATTCTACTGCATGCCTTTCAGCTACTTCTCATGCTCGAATCATTGATTCAGGGACCTCCGATCACATGGCAGGTCTTTCAAGTATATTTTCCTCTCTTACTCCATCATCATCCATTGATACCCTAGATAATGATTCATCTACATATGTTACGGGGGCTAGTATAGTTCATCCAACTCCTTCATTGCTATTATCCTCAGTGCTTTATCTCTCATAATTTCCATTTAACTTCATGTCCGTTAGTAAATTAACCAAAAACTTTCGGTGTTCAGTGACATTCTACCTAGATTCTTGTATTTTCCAGGATCTAGTTACGAAGAGAACAATTGGCATAACACATGAGGCAAGAGGCTATATGTGCTTGAAAATGCTCCATCTATGGCATGCACTGTGCTTCCCTACATCAAATCCATGTCGTCTTGGTCACCTTCGCTGCATAGTCTTTAGAAGTTAGATTCTAGTTTTCAGTCTCTTTCTAGTTTAGAGTGTGAATCATGTCAACTTGGTAAATTGCATCCTATCAGTTACCTGCCTCGAGTCATTAAGTGAGCGGTGTCTCCTTTTTCATTAGTTCATTCAAATATTTGGGGTCCTTGTCATGTGGTTTCCAATTTGGGGTTTAGATACTTTGTTACTTTTGTTGATTACTGTTCCAGAGTTACTTGGCTATATCTAATGAAAAGTTGTTTAGAATTGTTTTCTATATTTTGGACCTTTATTTATGAAATTCATACTCAATTTGGAGTGTATGTTAAAGTTTTGCGTTATGATAATGCTAAGGAGTACTTTTCTGCACCTTTTTGTGACTTTATGACTCAACATGGTATAGTCCGCGAATCTTCCTGTTGTGATACACCACAACAAAATGGTGTAGCTGAAAGAAAGAATAGGCATTTATTGGAAGTCGCTAGGTCCATGTTGTTTGAGATGAAGATCCCCAAAGCCTTTTGGTATGATGTTGTCCTGATTGCATGCTATCTCATTAATCGCATGCCTTCTTCTGTTTTATGAGATGGTATTCCATTTTCTACTTTGTTTCCCAATCAGTCAATGTTTGTCTTACCACCCCGTATTGTTGGTTGTGTCTGTTTTGTTCGTGATCATCAACTTGGAGTATCAAAACTTGGTCCTAGGGCCATCAAGTGTATGTTTGTGAGTTATTCTCGTACTCAAAGGGGATACCGTTGTTATTCTCCATAATTGAGGAAGTACTTTATCACTGCTCATGTTTTATTCTTTGAATCCACTTCTTTCATGATGTTCCAATCATTGTTTCTGAGGTGGATGAAAACTTACATGTGACCACCATTCTGTCAACTGCTCCAACTGTTTCATCGGTATCTGCACAGGAACCACCTCCTCTCAAAATCTATACTCGGCGTCCTCGAGTAGCTATTACTCTCCCCCTTCCTCCTACCACTACTATGTCATCTTCAACTCCAGATCCGCCATTAGCTAACCCTTTTCTTGTGTCTGATCTTGATCTTCCTATTTCTCATTGCAAAGGTACACGTGCTTGCACTCAACATTCTATTGCAAACTTTATCTCATACTCTTCTGTGTCTCTTTCCTTTCGGTCCTTCTTATCTACTGTTGAACAATAACGTCTCCCCAAGTTTGTAGTTGAGGCATTACAAAGGTCTGGCTGGAGGATAGCTATGGAAGAAGAATTAAAGGCCTTACAAGTTAATCAAACTTGGGACTTGGTACCTCTTCCTTCAGGCAAAATTGCTATTGGTTATCGATGGGTGTATGCTGTGAAAGTCAATCCCAATGGTTCTCTTGCTTGCTTAAAAGCAAAACTTGTTGCGAAAGGGTATACTCGGGTGCATGGGGTTGACACTTTTTCTCCTGTTGCCAAGCTTACATCTGTTTCTATTTTGATCTCTCTTGCTACCACATATAACTGGCCCTTGCTTCAGCTTGATGTCAAGAATGCTTTCTTGCATGATACCTTACATAAGGAGGTGTATATGGAGCAACCTTCGGGGTTCGTGGCTCAGGGGGAGTCTGGGAGACTAGTTTGCAAGTTAAAAAAGTCTTTATATGGTTTGAAGCAGTCCCCATAGGCGTGATTTGGAAGATTTTCTGAGGTTATTCTCTCTTTTGGACTATCTAAATGCGGAAATGATCACTCCTTCTTTTATGAACAATTAGGGGGAGGCAAGTTGTTACTGATTGTGTATGATGATGATATTATCATCATGAGAGATGACTTGATTGGTATAGCTGAACTAAAGCTCTATCTTTAGCAATAGTTTCAGATTAAGGACTTGGGAAAGTTTAAGTATTTCCTAGGAATTGAGATGGCACAGTCACAAAAAAGTATTGTTCTGTCACAACGAAAGTATGTCCTAGATTTGCTCATTGAGATAGGCATGTTTGGATTAAAGCCTCTTGATTCACATATGGAACAAGGAGTTAAACCGGTTGCTGAAGGAGGCGAGATTCTTGATAATCCTGAGAGATATAGAAGACTGGTAGGTTAGCTGAATTATTTCATATTTACTTGACCAAACATTACCTTTCTAGTTAGTGCGGTAAGCCAATTTCTATATTCTTCTCGTATGTCTCACTAGGATGCAATTAATCAGATTTTGAGGTACTTGAAGAAGGCTCCGGGGAAAGGAATTGTTTAACAAAATCATGGTCATATCAAAGTTGCAGGATTCTCTGATACTGATTAGGCAAGTTCTCCATATGACAGGAGATCAACCACTAGCTACTATACCTTGGTTGGAGGAAATCTAATGTCATGGAAGAGTAAAAAACAGTGTTGTTGCTTGCACATGTGCTGAGTCAGAATATAGAGCCATGGCACAAGTGACATGTGAATTAGTGTGGATTCAGTAGCTATTGACTGAGTTAGGTTTTAAAGCTTCAATTCCTATGTCTCCATGGTGTGATAATAAGGCAGCGGTACATATAGCTTCCAACCTTGTGTTTCATGAGAAAACAAAACACATTGGGGTTAACTGTCATTTTATTCGAGAGAGCTGCAAAGTGGAGTAATTCTTCCCAGTCACATTAGGATCGGTGAACAACTTGCAAACATCTTTACTAAACCTCTAGGTAGTGGAAGGATAAAATATATTTGTAATAAGCTGGGCATGATTAATATCTACGCTCCAGCTTGAGGGAGTGGGAATGTTAGAGATATTTAGGTATCTTCTAGAGATATTTAGGGTATTTATTTTGATTATGCATATTTGATCTGATTTCCTTAGATTGTCATCTATTCAAGTCTATAAATAGGCTCCATGTACTCTTTTCTATCGATATTGAAAATACATAGAATTTCTTTCTTCCGCTTAATTATTATTCTTCACGGACGACAAAAGAGACAAACCACTGATGCAATATTGAAACAAGTATTATTTTGCATGGCGTGTAAAGTTCTCAACATTTTATTTCCTTAAAATCTATGTTCAGGAAAAAGTAAAAAAGAAATTAATTTTAACTTACTAACTCCTGTGTCTTGGCTGCAACGAAACGGTCGTTGAAGGCAAATCCATCCCGAAGGCATGTCCCTAAGTTCAAAATAAAGAGACATGATACTTAACTGTACTGTGTAACAAACATACAAGTTCTTATGTATAATCAGGTGAGGTGTCAGTTTTCATACAGTGTTCAACACGGAAAAAATAGTTGATCTGCCGACTGATGTCTTCATTTTTGTTAGCTAAAGGTGCATTTTTCAATTATTCTCTTATAGATAGTAGTTTTTGTTTTACGAGGGTCAGCGGCTTCCAGCAAAATGCAAACAAAGAGTCTACATGAGTATGTTGTCAAAAGGTCATCTATGAAACTTTTCCAGCAAATGAGTCATTGCTAAATGCAAAAGCCACTAAACGACCGCAATTTTGAGGAAACGCCACATTTGATCTGCGACTGGGTTGCTTAAATTTTGTACATATATGTGTATACTTCCGCATCCTTCCAGTTGCTGGTACGTTATCGTCTTGACTTTACTCGTTACTATGTATACTTTCCTGGTTGAAGCTACTGGCCATCATGGCAGAGTATAACAAAGCACACTACAGAAGACATTGACCTCTAAGCAAACGAATAGGAGCATGGTAGCACTCTGAGCTAGAAATTTTTCTCACAGTGAAAATTGAGCATAATGCCTTATCAATGAACAATTAGCACTTTTTCCCACATGGGATCAGTTATATTGATCCTTCCAGATGAAAAGTGTCGCATCAACTACGAAATTCATAGTTTATAGGCCTTTTTTCCAGTTACAGACTCTACGTACCTTGACATGCTCCATTTCCATTAAGTCATTCATTTTAAAACTCCTCATTTTACATACCTCTCTCTGAAAGAATCATTTCGTTTTTCTTTTAAATCAGAGAAGGAGCCATCTCTCATTCATCTTGTATGTCAATACGGCAGAATAAAGCATCATCACAATAATCATCTAGACTAAACAGGAGACCATCAGGAAAACTGGCTAGAGAGCATTACCCACTATTTGTACTTTCTGCTGTGAAGTAGTTGGCAACGAAGTTACTGAATGTGCATGAGAAAAGCATAAGGTTAGTCTGTGAGGGATACCAGTGATATACAGAGCACACTAGATGATCAAATATGCACATTGGGGGCAAAACAAGAAAGAAAGCACTTTCAGTTGAAGCTTCTATACTTACCTTCGAATATTTTCTTTGACCCAAGAAGGAAAGTTGCCGGATAAGTTATTGTAAGAGAGATCTCTGTTACACAAACCTGATCAGTCAAATTGATCCCACAATGTCGTGCAGTTTAGTAGATGCTCATTGGTTTTATTCACTCACATATAAACAAGGGAGATGCCTTTCTTTGAGGGGAGGGCTCCACTCAACTTATTACTTCCGAGAGACCTAAGCATGAAATAGGCATTATTTTATATTGGATAGAACATCTCAAATGATTTGGATAACTAATCAAAATAGATGCCTTACAAATAAGAAAGTGAACCTAATGCGAATATGGAATCTGGAATTGATCCATTCAGATTATTGAAGCTTAAGTCTCTGCAAGGCAAAAAATTGTCGATAAGAATATGAGAAAAATTTGATGATTTTCTTGCAGGTGGAATCAATCTTTCAGAATCAGTGTAAGTCAACCAAAACTCTGAGACCGCTGGAAAGCAATCTTATTAAACAGAACAGGGTTTGGTTATTGAGTGTGACGAAAAGAAAAGAAAAGAAGAGATGCATGGTGAAGGTTGCATTGAAAAATCCCCAGACAGCAAAAAAAAAAAAAAGATAGAAACGGTATAGTATGTTTGGTAACTAAACAATTAGCTTACTGATTTCTGGTGGGACCTTTGCTTTTAACATTTCACTTTTTTCTTTAACCTTTAGAAAGTGAAATTGGACTTCTTTATGTGTTAAACATTCTATATTTTACAAATACCAGTATCTTAGCATTTAAAGTCACCCCAAACTTTTTCATCGTTTACAAATTAAAATATTTCAGCAGGAAATCCGACGTGGCTTATTTTGTTGGCCTAAAGCCGAAATAAACATTCCCTTTCATGCAGCAACAGCAAAATAAGCTCTTGGGCTTCAAAATGAGCTAATTCTTGCAGGGAACGATAAGAAGTATGTTTTAGCGTCTTTTATTTGTCTCAAAGAATGACCAGAGGGAGCTATTAGTTGCAGAGCTTTTCATTAATTGGTAGACAACTTACAGGTGCTCTAACTTTTCGTTACTACTGATATATGGTGGAATAGTACCATGAATATTGTTATTCCTCAGAACTCTGCAAGCAGTCAAACCTATATATGTTAGATACCTCAGATAAAGTATAACTGATGGAGAAAAGCACTGAAAAGTGTCAAATTTGACTAAGGCTGCCTTACAAAGTTGTGAGATTCCTCATGTCAGCCAGAAATTCTAGCGTAGAGATGCCATTAGAAATGTCGGATACTCTCCTAGAATTGAAGTTACATATGACGTTATCCAGAAATTAGCTATGTAGAAACAACAAAAAGCAGAAAAAAGATAGTACTGGGTTAATTATGAACATGCTTACAATTTTTTTAGAGAGGTTAATTTGGAAAAGGTTGATGGTATTGGACCGGCAAAAGAATTGCCTTGCAGCCTCCTACATACACAATTAGGACAAGATGATTATTGATCTGACTTCAGCAATAAGATCCAGCATAAAGAGAACCTAACCATCTCCATAAGGGTAAGAACAGGAAAACGGATGATAAATCAGACTATGCCACCGTACAGCTCAGTAAGTTTAAGCCAGTTTCCTATGAAGTCGGGGACGGAGCCTATGAGATTATTGTCAGATGCCCACCTGAGATTCAGAGAGTAAAAAAATGCCTGATGTCTGTAATGACTCACGGAAATGTCCCGAGATTACACATCATTGGGAACAAAAGGTTTTGTAGGCTCTTACAGGGTATCTAAATCTGTAAGATTTGCACAAGATGAAGGAATCTCACCACCACTGATTTCTGAGCTAGAGAAGTATCTGTCCACATGAAAATTTCATGAAAAGCTAAATGGGCAATATTCATGTTTCTCTTGATAAAAGAAACAATTTTGATGGATCAACTAAGCAATAAATGGTAAAGTAGAAGCAGGTGATTATAAAATGAAAGAAGGAACCTTTTCCTCACGTTAATTTGACAAGAAAACAGTTGATACCAACTTCATAACATCAATCTACAACATCCACCCTTTCTAATAGAGTTGGCAAACAGGAAAAGAATACAGACGTGATAAGAGAGAAATGGAGTTTAAGACAAAATACAAATATTTGAATTAGGGTGTTTCTAGTTCAAAGATATGGAGAAGTAGTGACTGACTTTTCAGCTTACTCCAGAGACAATCACTGATATTTCCATCATCATAGCATGTGTTTTAATTTGGGGTGAGTGAGGATCACAATTTAAGGGAACCAAAATAAAAAGCAACAAAAGTTGGAAGACTATATGCAACTTCGTCGCATAACAAATCTTGAGAAGGAACTACAGAACATGAAGAAACTCACAACCGCCGTAACTTTGAGAGATTTCCAAGAGAACGTGGTAGAGAACCAGAGAAGTCATTTTCTGAGAATGACCTGCAACAAGTGCAAATCTCGTAAGTTATTATGTTCAGATGGATCTAATGGAGCAAAAGAGAATGAAGAATGGATTTGTAGTTCTTGTAACTTGGGGGGGGGGGGGGGGGGGTGACTGGGGGGCATTTAATTGAACACAATACTAAGTAACGGGGAAATAAGCAAAGCTTCCATTGCATATCTACAGAAGCATAGACAAACTAATGCATATGCAATCATCATAAACCTTTCACGCTTATGTGTTCTGTTACCTCCGTATGTGATTCAGTCAATATAAAAGGTCAACTACCATTTGCCAAAACTTGCATACCACTCTGGCATTATCTTCTATCTATTTACAAGAACTTTCTGGCACAAATGCACGCTTTGCTCATGATGATACAAGAAAACTCCCTCTGTCTTCTATGTTGTAAATTTCACCTTAGCAATGGCTCTAAGACAATTTTACTGATCCAGCATAGAATAAACCCATCCTTTAGCAGTATATATCACTTATACATCTCTTATAACAGGGAAGGGTCGCTCAAACATGGAACTTGATGTCACCTCTGTAGCAACAGACTATATCATTTCACATTCCTCTTGAGTGTACAAAAATGGAGCTCCACAGTATGCAATCTAAAAGCATGTACCGAGAAGTTAAGGTAGATTAATTTTAATGAACTCCTCAATCCTCAAGATCAACAACTAACACATACATTAAGAAACGGGGTATAAGCAACTCCATGACTACATCTATCCATTCTTCGTGATCAAGATACACTCAAGTCACATCAAAACATTGAAATCCAGACTCTGATACGCATCAACTAGCCTAAGGAAGATTGACAAACATCAACTCAAGCTACAAGCATGACTTACACTGCTAACAGCTCAGTAAGACTTCCAATCTCGTTCGGAAGATTGACAAACATCAACTAGTCAAAGATGTTTGAGATTATTACGGGATAGAAGGTATCATTTGGGAGGAAGGAACAATGAGACGTCATCACCCCCATCTGTTTGGATAGCAGGTATAGTTGTAAATTTCGAGGACGAAATTTTTATTAGGGGGGAAGAATTGTAACATTCTGAATTTTCGATCCTTTTCCCGAGATTTATGAAATGAATATTTTGGCCAAGGCACTTATAGTGAGATCTCACCCGGGACCCGCACATTCTCGGGACGCTAACCTTAGGGGTAGGGCTATTACGGGATTGAGTTTGCACGACCAAAGAACTCGACCTAGGTTCGACCTTCGACCATAAGGATTGACGAGGGAATGTTTTGGGCCAATAGAGACCGATCTAATTGATTGATCGTGTCCGAAGGGAACTAGCGACAGATCCTCGTAATTATATGACAATCGAGGTCGTCCCGGGTAGAGTAAACTTAAACGTGAATTGACTTGGTGCCGGTCACGGGTCGAGAGCGCGTAATCCCAATGAGCCACCCGTTAGCTAGAGATAAGCTAAAGTCGCGATTGTTCGATTTTAGTCATTCCTTGAAATTCGGGCCCGGAAATCGAGAATTTTGAAAGTGACAATTTTGAGCGGCCGATGACATTTTTGGCTTGGCCAACCTTGGGGCCACCCATTTCTGCAAAAAAATGGATTTCGGTTCGGGACCGGAAAAATTACGATTTTGCCCCTCTGGTCACCGATGTCGATTTTGAGGCTGTATGAGATTATTTTTTGCGGCCGATGTCATTTTAGGGTGGCCACGCATATTTAGAGTTGTTACGGTCAAAAATTGAAATTTTGGCTCGGAAGTGAAATAATATTATTTTTTCCTCAGGACTTTGCAGTCGATTTTCGAGGGCTGAAGAAACTATTTTCACGATTTCGATGCCATATTATGTTGGCCACACCCATTTGGGATTGGTATAACAAAAAATTGGAATTTCAACCCGGGACAGGAAAATTGACCATTTTGCCCCTGGGCTATTTTTGGGTTCCGAATTTTGAAAAATTTTTGGGATTATTAATAATGGATTTTCAGCTCAATTATTGGACCTTGGACACTTTTGCCCCTCAATTATTGGATTTGGACAAACGAGGACCGTTAGATTAGGGGTATTTTGGGTATTAGCTTCGGATCGCGACAAGTGTCCCCTTTTGGCCCCCATATTTAACCGGTCTGATCTCTCTCTCTCTCCACACCTCCCATTTGGCCAAACCTCCTATCGAGCAGCCCCTCCTTCGTTGGTTCTCCTCCTCCCGCCGGTTTCTCTCTCGGCCAAGGAACGCCGGAGCAAGCCGCCGACCGCCGGAGCACCGCCGCGCGCCGTCCAGCCGTGCCGCCGCGCTAGGCCATCCCAACCCATCACCCTCGCCCGTCCGTTCTCCCTCTCTCTCTTTCTCCCTCTCGTTCTCTTCCTCACGGCCAAAGGACCGCCGTGTACCGCCGCTTGGAGGCCGACCGCCGCTGCGCTAGAGCTCGAATAGTCGAGCCGCTGCCGCCGTGACACTTCAGCCGTCCATACGTCGCCGTCCATACGGTGTCCGTACGTCGCTGACCGTACGTCTCTGCCAGCGATGCCGCTGCTGTTCCGGCCACCATCCAGCCAGCTTGCCCTGTTTTTCTTAAGTAAGTGACTTTCCCAATCGCCACTTAGTACCTCGGGTATTTCTAGGCTCGTTTAGGACTCGATTTAGGTAAAATTGTGGCTGTTTTGTGGCTGTTTTTGGGATTGAGTTAGGGGCTGGTTGTTTGGTGGTTGTAGGCCGATTGGGCGATGAAATTCGAGGTTTAGGAATGCTGAGTTAGGGCTGTGATGTTGAGGATTGATCAGGAATTAAATGAGTGATTGATTGGAATTGTGTTGGCTTGATTGGGTTTATTGGATTAATTGCATTGTTTGCTGTGGTTGGCTGGTTCTGGTTTGTGCATAGGCTGAATGTGATGAGGTGGTGTGCCGTGTGTGTATGGCCGTGAGGTGTAGTGGCGTGGTCATGTGAATATGCATTGAATTCATGTGCCAAGAATGTGTGGTTAAGTGGTGCGTGTTCTGTGACGAGAATGCGAAATTGTGGCATGTGTGTGAGGTGTGTGTGTTTGGCCGTGCATATGTGTGGCCGTGTGTAAGGGAGGCCGTGTGATAGATGTGGTATGAGTGGAACGAAGGTAGGATTGGTTGGAAAAGGCGATCCGTCCTGAGGGGTGTATGTTTACGCGGGACGATGCCGTCTCTAACGAGGTGACGATGCTCGACCCGACGAGATGTCGATGCCTGATGAGGTCAGAAGACCGTTGGCCTGATTCGTTTTACGCGGGCACAGTAATTAAGGAAAGGGAGAGGGAGGATTCTGTCCTGAGGCGTATTCGTTTACACGGGACGATGCCGTCCCTGACGAGGTAACGATGCCCGGCCCGCCGAGACAACGATGCTTGACGAGGTCAGAAGACCGTTGGCCTGATGCGTTTTACGCGGGTGCGGTAGTGGTGGAAGAGTTGAGAATGAGCGGGAATTGGCTTGAGGTGCGAGATTTGGGAAAGTGATGCGTGGTGTGGGTCAGTGTGCGAGTGTGTTTGTATCGATTGCTATGGTGCTCGATTATGGGGTAAAATACTGCTAGGCACGGTATGGGACGTGTCCAAGTAGGTTTTGCTTTATAATCGAGGCACGTGCGTGACTGTGATTCATCGCTGTGGTGTATTGGCTGTGTTATTGTCTAACGTGCAGGAACGTGCATGATGGATTCCAGGTAGGGTCGTGTATTGTTATTAGTTTGGTTGATTATGTATGTTCTACGTGTTTTCGTCTAGCGGTACGTGAGTGCCTGTGTGGGGTTTGATGTTGTACACTTATTGAGATTCGTCTCATAGTTGTATAATCCACAATTTCAGACCCCCAGCCGTAAACCCAGGGAACCGCCTCCTCTTTTTGAAGTGCGAAGAGTCGCTCTTGGTGTCCAGTGGAACTGCAGGTGAGTTTCCGGAGACTCAAGCCCAAAGAATCAAGAACAGAATGGAAAGGAGGACGACCAGTAGGCTTTCCCTAGGTTATTTTAGGGGTTGTTTAACTTGGGTTATCCGATAGTGAAGTTAAGATAACCAAACCCTGAACTTTTGTTAAAATGGTGGCAGAGGATGTTCGTCCGTATCTATGTGTGTAATACGATATTTGTATATTTGGTGCTGTATGAAGATCTTGTTGTTTGATTCTTATGGTGTTCTACCCCATCGTCGTCATCTTTCTGTCCGGGATTTTTATATTTGCTTCCGCATGTAGCTTTGATGTTTGGGTTTGATCGGCGACGTTCCTAGGACGTCGCATCATTTCGACTGGAGCGGGATGTCGCGAGCTCGATGGGGTTCGGAGCGTGACATCCCTGTTTTGAATTGGTATCAGAGCAAGGCTAGCTCGATACCGGCAAGGTCGAGACCTGGAGTGATAAGGAGCGGCGACTTTAGGATAGCCAGTTAGGGAGCCCTTTGTAGATGCGTGTTTATGTTGTTTATGCATGCTTTGTGAGTATGCGCCTGTGATTGCCGAGTGGTTTATTATGCATGTGATGTTGATGGAGACGAAGGTGCGGCAGGACTTGAGGTGAGTACGAGAACCCTGTTGAGTGCTTAGTAGTGTTGATTTGATGTTAGGTGATCGGTTTGATGGTGGGTTGTTGGTTGTCGAGTGCTGGTTGTCGAGATTGGTGCCTAGGGTTTGGACTAGTGTAGTTGGCCTAGACCTCTGATACCCGTGTGGACTTATAACAAGTAGGAGAATAGTAGGAAGCTGATACAATGAGCAACGAAGGAAGAGGAGTAGGAAGAGTCCTAAGAAGGGGTGTTGGAGGAGGAAGAAGAGGTAGGGTCGTGCTCGAGCTAGAGCCGTAGAGGACATTAATATGGGTGCTAGAGTGGTAGAAAACCCTGGAGTTGGTGTAGGAGCTACAGTGGATCCCAGAGCTGATGTTAAACCTGCGGAAGATCCGCGTATGGAAGGAGTCCTCAGAGTATTAGAGAGGATTGGGAATATGATGGATAGACAAGCTCAAGAACGAGATAATGCGACCGCCCAAGCTGCTGAGGTTGCAGCTGCTGTAGTTAATGAGAATGCTAGTGTTGGAGGAAATCAAGCCCAGCAAAGGCAGGTTCCACCAGCAGGGGTTAGACAGATGCCCCAATTAATGGAGCAATTCATGAAGTTGAAGCCGCCTCAGTTTCATGGTCGTGGTGATCCCGAGACTGCACCGAGATGGGTGGAATCATTGGAGAAAACTTTTAAAGTTTTGGGGTGCACCGATGAGGAGAAAATAACGTTAGCGGTATATCAGTTACAGGAAAATGCCCATGATTGGTGGAAGGCCACTGAAGGTAGAGTATTTCCAGAAGGAATGGCCCAGACTTGGGCTGCGTTTGTTAAGAGTTTCTATGAGAAGTAATTTTCGGAGAACGCCTAGGAAAAGAAATTGATGAAATTTATGCGATTACGCTAAGGACAGATGACAGTTGATCAATATGAAGCAGAATTTGCGAGGTTGGCAAAGTTTACCTCGATAATGGTAGAAGATCCACGGGATAGGGCTCGAAGATTCCGGGACGGATTGAAGTCGGATCTTCGGAGTCAGATATTATCGCATGACATTAAGGATTATGGAGAAATATATAGGCAAGCTCAGATTATGGAGCAGGATATGATGGAAAGAGCCGCCGCGTTTGGATCACAACATATCTCAGCCAGGGACGATCGTCAGCAGGGGAAAAGGCCGATGATGGAAAATCGACGTTTTGTCCCTCTGGCAAGAAGGAATATTGGGAAGTCGGCGTATCCGTCTAATTCCGCCTTTAGACAATGTGTGAGATATCATGGGAATGGTCCTTACCCAAGTGTGACTGGGGCATGCTTTGGGTGTGGTGGAATGGGACATCACATAAGGAATTATCGGAATATTCAGGTTCGACCACCCCCGTCATCGCAGACACCTCGGATTGGGAATCCGACTAGTACAGCCCCGCCGGCTAGTTCGAACAGACCGCCGGCACAAGGACAAATGTACTCCCTGACACGGAAGGGCATTGAGAATATGCCAGGCGAAAGTACAGGTATGGTTTCCCTATATAATTATGTGGCATTTGTTTTATAGATTCGGGGGCGTCACACTCGTTTATGTCTGCTTGATTTGTTCTATGGCTGGATTGAAATGGTTTTCAGAAGTACCAGCGTATGTGATTATGCCATTGATGAATAAGATGTGCATGTTGTTGGGATGTTCAGACTGTGAAATGGTGTTTGGTGGTGTAGAAAACAGGATAGGCTGTGTTGATCATGTGTGATTTTGAGATAATCGTGAGCTTGGATTGGTTAGTTAAACAGAATGTTGTAATGGATTACAGCAGTAGGGTGATTCAGTTTAGTCTGGTTGGACACCTTAGATTTGAGGTTGTAAGGAGTCGAGAAGGAACCTCGATAGTTGCGCTGTTGATAGGATTTAAGTAAGAGATTTTATTGGATGGCCAGTTTGGAAGGACTGTACGGACTGTAGAGGATATGTTGAGAATATGTATATTGGATTTTAGGGGCAAATGGGAAGGAACTAGTTTTAAGGAATAAGACAGACCCATTAGTCAAAGATGTTTGAGATTATTACAGGATAGAAGGTATCATTTGGGAGGAAGGAATAATGAGACGTCATCACCCCCATCTGTTTGGATAGCAGGTATAGTTGTAAATTTCGAGGACGAAATTTTTATTAGGGGGAAGAATTGTAACATTATGAATTTTCGATCATTTTCCCGAGATTTATGAAATGAGTATTTTGGCCAAAACACTTATAGTGAGATCGCACCCGGGACCCACGCATTCTCGGGACGCTAACCTTAGGGATAGGGCTATTACGGGATTGAGTTCGCATGACCAAAGAACTCGACCTGGGTTCGACCTTCGACCATAAGGATTGACGAGGGAATGTTTTGGGCTAACAGAGACCGATCTAATTGATTGATCGTGTCCGAAAGGAACTAGCGACAGACCCTCGCAATTATATGACAATCGAGGTCGTCCTGGGTTGAGTAAACTTAAACGTAATTTGACTTGGTACCGGTCACAGGTCGAGAGCGCGTAATCCTAATGAGCCACTCGTTAGCCAGATATAAGTTAAAGTCGCGATTGTTCGATTTTAGTCATTCCTTGAAATTCGGGCCCGGGAATCGAGAATTTTGAAAGTGACAATTTTGAGCGGCCGATGACGTTTTTGGCTTGGCCAACCTTGGGGCCACCCATATCTGCAAAAAAATGGATTTCGGTTTGGGACCGCAAAAATTACGATTTTGCCCCTCTGGTCACCGATGTCGATTTTGAGGCCGTATGAGATTATTGTTCGTGGCTGATGTCATTTTAGGGTGGCCACGCATATTTAGAGTTGTTATGGTCAAAAATTGAAATTTTGGCTCCGAAGTGAAACAATATTATTTTTTTCCCCAGGACTTTGCAGTCTATTTTCGAGAGCTTAAAAAGCTATTTTCACAATTCCGACGCCATATTATGTTGGCCACACCCATTTGGGGTTGGTATAATCAAAAATTGGAATTTCGACTCGGGACCGGAAAATTGACCATTTTGCCCCTGGGCTATTTTTGAGTTTCGAATTTTGGAAAATTTTTGAGATTATTAATAATGGATTTTCAGCTCAATTATTGGACCTTGGACACTTTTGCCTCTCAATTATTGGATTTGGACAAACGAGGACGGTTAGATTAGGGGTATTTTGGGTATTCGCTTCGGATCGCGACAAGTGTCCCCTTTTGGCCCCCATATTTAACCGGTTTGATCTCTCTCTCTCTCCTCACCTCCCATTTGGCTAGGCCTCCCACTGAGCAGCCCCTCCTTCGCCGGTTCTCCTCCTCCCGCCGGTTTCTCTCTCGGCCAAGGAGCGCCGGAGCAAGCCGTCGGCAGCCGGAGCACCGCCGCACGCCGTCCAGCCGTGCTGCCGCGCCAGGCCATCCCAACCCATCACCCTCACCCGTCCGTTCTCCCTCTCTCTCTTTCTCCCTCTCGTTCTCTTCCTCACGGCCAAAGGACCGCCGTGTACCGCCGCTTGGAGGCCGACCACCGTTGCGCCGGAGCTCGAATAGTCGAGCCGCTACCGCCGTGACACTTCAGCCGTCCATACGTCGTCGTACGTCGCCGTCCATACGGTGTCTGTACGTCGCCGACCGTACGTCTCCGCCGTCGATGCCGCTGCTGTTCCGACCACCATCTAGCCAGCTTGCCCCGTTTTTCTTAAGTAAGTGACTTCCCTAATCGCCACTTAGGACCTCGGGTATTTCTAGGCTCGTTTAGGACTCGATTTAGGTAAAATTGTGGCTGTTTTTGGGTTTGAGTTAGGGACTGGTTGTTTGGTGGTTGTGGGCCGATTGGGCGATGAAATTCGAGGTTTAGGAATGCTGAGTTAGGGCTGTGATGTTGAGGATTGATCGGGAATTAAATGGTGATTGATTGGAATTGTGTTGGCTTGATTGGGTTTATTGGATTAATTGCATTGTTTGCTGTAGTTGGCTGGTTCTGGTTTGTGCATGGGCTGAATGTGATGAGGTGGTGTGCCGTGTGTGTATGGCCGTGAGGTGTAGTGGTATGGTCGTGTGAATATGCATTGAATTTACGTGTCACGAGCGTGTGGTTAAGTGGTGCGTGTTCGTGTGACGAGAATGCGAAATTGTGGCATGTGTGTGAGGTGTGTGTGTTTGGCCGTGCGTATGTGTGGCCGTGTGTAAGGGAGGCCGTGTGTGACCGTGTGATAGATGTTGTTTGAGTGGAACGAAAGTAGGATTAGTTAGAAAAGGGGATCCGTCCTGAGGCGTGTACGTTTATGCGGGACGATGCCGTCCCTGACGAGGTGACGATGCCCGGCCCGACGGGGTGTTGATGCTTGACGAGGTCAGAAAACCGTTGGCCTGATGCGTTTTACGCGGGCACGGTAATTAAGGAAAGAGAAAGGTAGGATTCCGTCCTGAGGCGTGTTCGTTTACGCGGGACGATGCCATCTCTAATGAGGTGACGATGCCCGGCCCGACGGGGCGACGATACCTAACGAGGTCAAAAGACCGTCGGCCTGATGCGTTTTACGCGGACGCGGTAGTGGTGAAAGAGTTGAGAATGAGCGGGAATTGGCTTGAGGTGCGAGATTTGGGAAAGTGATGCCCGGTGTGGGTCAGTGTGCGAGTGTGTTTGTATCGATTGCTATGGTGCTCGATTATGGGGTAAAATACTGCTAGGCACGGTATGGGACGTGTCCAAGTAGGTTTTGCTTTATAATCGAGGCACGTGCGTGACTGTGATTCATCGCTGTGGTGTATTGGCTGTGTTATTGTCTAATGTGCAGAAACGTGCATGATGGATTCCAAGTAGGGTCGTGTGTGGTTATTAGTTTGGTTGATTATGTGTGTTCTGTGTGTTTTCGTTTGGCAGTACGTGAGTGCCTATGTGGGGTTTGGGGTTGTACACTTATTGAGATTCGTCTCATAGTTATATAATCCACAATTTTAGACCCCCAGCCGTAAACCCAGGGAACCGTCTCCTCTTTTTAAAGTGCGAAGAGTCGCTCTTAGTGCCCAGTGGAACTGCAGGTGAGTTTCCGGAGACTCAAGCCCGAATAATCAGGAGCAGAATGGAAAGGAGGATGACCAGTAGGCTTTCCCTAGGTTATTTTAGGGGTTGTTTAACTGGGGTTATTCGATAGTGAAGTTAAGATAACCAAACCCCTGAACTTTTGTTAAAACGGTGGCGGAGGATGTTCGTCTGTATTTATGTCTGTAATACGATGTTTGTATATTTGGTGTTGTATGAAGATATTGTTGTTTGATTCTTATGGTGTTCTACCCCGTCGTCGTCATCTTTTTATCCAGGGTTTTTATATTCGCTTCCGCATGTGGCTCTGATGTTTGGGTTGGGTCGGCGACGTTCCTGGGACGTCGCATCATTTCGACCGGAACGGGATGTCGCGAGCTCGATGGGGTTCGGGGCATGACAAATTAGCTGGGTGTCACGATCTAGAGGTTTCCAAGACACAATGGAGACAAAGTACCCAAAATGACCGGGTGAGCTTTAAAACTTCTAAGGACCTATGTGACATCCCCGATTTCGGGTCTGGGAAGTTGAGGGCTGGTAATAAGTGGATTTACGGGTAAGTCGAGTTGAGGGTCGGTATTGGAATGGACAGCATGATCGAAACGAGTGTACTGAGGGTTGGTCGTGGTTCGATCGAAAGATTGCCCACGAGTTGGCCTAGGGATCGACAGTGGAATGACCCCTGACTACGCAAATGATTAGAGTGATATGACCATGGGGTGATCCTTTGACCATAAGGGCCGTTGGTGAAGCGGCTCGGGATAACTGTGGATTAGTCCGATGTCAGCATGTGTCGGTCGCGGGTGATACCGCATGACCATGCATTAGTTCCGGGTGACCACGAGTTAATTCCGGGGTACCGAATTTCCACGAGGCTACATGACAACCGAGGGTCAACTATGGATCGTTGATACTCGAACGTGGCCCGGTCACGAATCGGCCACGGATCGTTGCGCCAAGTCGGAAAGGCCATGGACGAGACGTGTACCAAGCAATGTGCCTAATGGCTTAGTCGCGGCCCGGGCAAAATTGCAGGTCGCGGCGGCCAAGGCCATGTGCCCGGTCATGACCGGCCATTGTGCCCGTCAACTAGGCCACGGACCGGCTACGTGCCCGGTCGTGCGCTGGCCATTGTGCCCGACCCTTGTGCTGCAAGTTGTGACCGTAAGATCCGGTCCCGATCTTGTCCTGTGTCCAAGAAATGTGGCCATGAGTCGTACGTCGTGCCATTCCCGGGCCGATGTACGTATTTGGCCGTGAACCGACCTCTCGCCCGTATGACCCGGCACGGTGCCCATGCGGCCGGCTACGTACTAGGCACGTCGCCCGTGCGGCCCGGCGAGCCGCTCGGCACGTCGCCCGTGCAGCTCGGCGCGGTGCCCGTTCGGCCCGGCCACGCGCCCGGCCATATGCCTGTACGGTCGGCCACTCGCCCGGCCACTGACCCGGTCTGACCGGCCAATTTGGCCGATGGCCCGGTCGTGTGCCTAGTCCACCCGAGAAGGCCGATTTGGGTTATTTTGGCTTGGATTGTTGTAGAGCTAAGTTTGGACAATTGTGAAAGCCTTTTTACACTAGAGTCTATTTTAAAAGGGTATTATTGGAATTATTTTATGAGAAAACCCTTAGAAAAAGTTTGAGGATTATATTGATGCGGGGTTCGTTTTGGGCGTTAAATGCGTAGTTTCGCGAGGCCCGTTTGATCCGAACAATTCGGGACAGGAAGCAGCCAATTGGATAAAACCCTAGAAAGTTTGACTAGGTCAAACCTTATCACCTTCATCATTACTCTGATTTATTGCTTGGCTTTCTTTTCTACAAGCATTTATGAAGTCATTATGAAGCCTTGGTCATCAAGTATTGACCAAGAAAGGGAGAAGGAAGTCATGGCCAGCTTAGGGGAGAGAGAGAGACCCACGGCCATTGAGTGAGGAGAGAGAAAGGAAGAATAATTGGCCATTTTCATCATTATTCTTGACTTTTGGACTTAGCCATTAATGGGTGGATGACACGTGTGCTTACCTCATCGCCCCGATGACACGTGCGCATACCTCATCTCCCCAAGTGACACGTGCGCACGCCTCATCAAAACCCTAGCCTTTGCTTCCTCTATAAATAGAAGCTATTAGGAGAGTTTTGGCTCACTTTTCCCACATACACAAACTAGCCAAGAGAAAGAGAAAGAGAGAGAGAGAGTGCCAAGATAGAGAGAGAGTGCCGAGATAGAGAGAAAAAAAAAACCAAGAGAGAAAACCCGAGAGAGAGAAAAGAAAGGCCGACATCGTGAGTTGTCCGAGACCGAGGCCGTTGCCTTTCCCGCCCTTTAGTTCTTGTTTTATTAGAGCCCATGATATGGCGTCCCCTCCAACCCGCTTCGGAAACCCCGTCGAAATGCGAGCGGAACTCCTTACCGTGATCGATGCCCGGGAGAATCGTGCTTACCGTCGCATCACAACTTATGTGATGGTCGACGAAGGCCGCGACGAGCCGGTTGCTCACCCGTACATGGCATGGTACCGCGCCACGAACGGTGAATGGGTTGGGCCCCTCCGCGGGTTCAACGGACCATTCGTAGGATCGGACGGGTTGTTTCCGGGGCAAGCAGGGGGTTGAGCGTGACGACCAGCCGGACGAGGAGCGGGAGGAGCGGGAGGAGCGAGAGGACGATATAATACGTAGCGGAGCTAAGGACCCAAGCCAAAATTTTGTTGTATATATGGCTTGTTTATTTTTCGGAAGTGCCTTTGAAATAGGCATGTGAAAAATATCGTTTAAGGCTTGTATGCCCGAGATAGGGCACGTATAATAAGCACGAATCCATCTTGTAAATACAACGTGCACCGTTTGCCTTTATTGCTTGGTTTTGTCTCGTTGAATTGCTTCCGCATGCTTGTCATATTTAAAATCAACGGGACGTTCTAAAAAAGATTTATGCTTCACGGGCTCGTTCCGATCATGGTCGGTCAACAAGCATCGGCCATGAATGGTTCGGGACGTGACAACCTAAGCCTTCTTGAGTATTTTAAAATATTCTTGGAGTTAATATGGGAAAAATACGCATAGGTACTCCTGAGTATTCGGGGGACTTGTATTATCAAGCCTTCCCATTAATCTTTACCATTAGATAGGATTGTAAATCTACGGCTGTAAAGAGAATGACTTATGTATGTATGGGGTGCTTTGCCCCTCGTTTGCATCATGCAAGATATTTGAGCAATGCAACTTGATGAATATTGGGCTATATGTGTGGGCTGCCCATGTTGGGCTAACCCAGCCCATGTTCAAATGGCAGTTATCAAACAAGGGATAACAAGAAGGAAAATCATGCAGGTTACGATCGTTCCTTCAACGCCGCCTCTCTCAAGTAACAAAACACCGTGACTCCCAAGGAACTCTCTCTCAAGGCTATAAATCGGTAGACACTTAATCTGTAGCAATACCGGGTATGTTCGTTTTGTGATATGCATGTACGATTGGTGATCCAAGTTGATGATTGTTGGGCACATTTTCCGCATTGATCGAATATGTTGATTTTAGGAATGTGTTTCCATCATTGGTATTAGAGCCCGTATTACTTGTTTCCTGATCATGTCATGAATTTATGTCTGCCATGAATGTGTTCGGATTTGTAGTATACATGCTTAGAATGAATTGGGTTCGCAACCATGGATGTATGCAAGTTCGAACATACTATTCATGTTCTCTTTTCGAAATTTTTATTCCATGAAAGTGAAATGTAATTGCATAGTTGGATAGTACTCGTCGAGACGAAAAAAATGAGTGGTCGCCGATCACAAGGCAACACTAGGAGCGGCGGAGGTGGCCTGCACTCATCGGGGACGACATCTACGCGTGAGGGCCACATGCAAAGACATTGCCCAGAACTGCTGGCAAGCACCGATGCAAAAGTTGCGGGCTCGTGAAGGTCACGCGCCCATGGTTACCAGATCGTGTTGTAACTGCACGATGACGTTAGCGACCCCACGTCGCGCTAACGTCAGCTGACTCGGCCCGCAGATCAGTCAGTCCAGTCGGACCTTTGACCCAACCTGTTGACTTTGCCCGACCCATTGACCTTAAAAAAAAGGGGGCAGAATATGTTTCTTGCGATACCGTACCATGGATTAAAAAGTAATCCTTTTATTTTTTTGCATTTGTTGCAGGAACGATGGTACAAAGATATCAATCCCTTATTATCACTAGAACGGAAGAACAAAAGGCATACTTGGCGAGGCTAAGAAGAGAGCTAGCTAGCTGTTTTTGGAATGGCAATATTGATATGATGACCAATGTTATTACGGTCAACGGATTGATACAAGAAGTCATTTGGCACGGAGGCATGATGATAGAAGATGATAAGTTTAATCATTTTTATAACACTCTTCCTATGCAAGAGCAAAGGGTGTTACTTAATGTTTTCGAGAACTCTGAAACACTAAAATATGGTAAGATTGTGGAAGTTTTTCTAAGGAGATATATTGGGGTCATGGCAACGAGGACGTCAACGCGTGGGATGAATGGGTGTAGAATGAATGCATCGTGGCGCAAACCCAAAGGAACTGCAAGTGTCTTTTCTTGGTTGGGGAACAGTCCGAAAGAACTTCATAAGGAATTTTATGATTCCATCCCGGTTTATAGGAAGAAGATCATAATCTGATGTTATTTATTATTTTAACTTTCGCTATCGTTTATGGATATGTTCACTCTAAGTTTTTTTTTTTTCAGTTGCTTGTAAATACTTTATGACATATTTGGTTATGAATCTTTGAGTTAGATTTGCACGATGTTAATGGGATATTTTTGCTATGAATAGTTTATGATACTATTCTATTTTAATAACTGTCTTATTAGTATCATGTGATTGAGTGGGAGTTCTAAAAGTTTTAGTAACTTTAAAGGACATAATTTTACCTTAATGATTACATTAACAATAATTTCAAATTAGGATTTTAGATGATGATTGGGAACATAGTGAATTTTCGAATCCGAAACCTATGTAAAATTACTCATTAATATATGTAAAATTACTTATTAATATAATCAATTTGTGTAAAACTGATGCATAAATGAGAGGCATTAATAATTCGTACGTATATGTCTAAAATGTTCAGATACCATGGCTTCAGCATCAAAGAACATAGTTGCTAAACTGAACAAAGGAGAAAAGTTAAACGGAGATAACTATGAAATCTAGAATATCAAAATTCAGTATGTACTGGAAGAGCAAGAGGCACTGGAAGCTCTTAATCTTGTTATGGAAGAGCCTGAAGATGGGATTACTGCGCACCATAGAAGGGACAAAGAAGCATTTGCTGCTTGGAAAAAGAAGAACTCTATTGCTCGCATTGCGTTGCTGAATAGCATGGAAAATGACATTATACGAGAGCTCAGGCATTTTGACAATGCCAAAGATATGTGGATAGCACTGATAGCTAGGTTTGGTCAGATTTCCATGATTAAACTGAGACAACTCATAATTAGGTTTAGCTCATATAAGAAGCCTCATGGTCAGATCATGAAACAACATATGAGGTATATGTCAAACATGATTAGTGAGCTGAAGGATGCTGGCCATGTTTTGACCGATGAGCAGCAAGTGCAAGCAGTTATCTATTCCCTTCTCCAAAGCTGGGATCATATGAAAGTCTACCTGACACATAATGAGAATATAAAGACTTTTGAGGATGCAATGCACCACCTTGAGCTGGAAGAGGATTGCCTCCTGGCGGCAAAACTAGAATTTGACATCTATTTTGCTGGTCCTAACTTACAGGGGGCTTCAAGCTCCAAGCGCAAGCGCCTAGGAGGGTACAAGAGGTGGAAGGGCAAGAGAGCAAGTACTTCAGGAAAGAAACCAAGAATCAACCAACAGGAAAAAGAAAAGCATCCTTTGAAAAAGATTAACATTTCAAGGGTAAAATGTTTTAATTGTGGCAAGAAGGGTCACTTCGCTCGCGACTATGGTGAGCCGAAGAAGGTTGACACCCTTACTATTCATATGAGTACTACTTATGTGTCAAGTTCAGTTTTTCTGACTGAATCCAATCCTTTGTGGACTGTAGACTTGGGAGCCACAGACAATATAGCGAAGAACAGAGATTCCTTCGTGGAGTTTTGACGAATTCCACACGTAACGAGATGGATTTATGTGGGGAACAACTTTAGAGCAGAAGTCAAACGAATTGGCACCTGCCAATTGAAGATGCGTGGTGGTCGCACCTTGTTCCTGTATGACGTGTCGTATACTCCATAAATTTGTTGGAATTTTGTTTCTATGTTGGTGTTAGTTAAACTTGGTTTTAGCTTGAATTTCCATAATAGTGGTGTTGACTTGGTTTTAACTATGAGTTATTATGGTTCAGGACATTTCCCATATTATTTTATTGTATTGGATGTTGAATATAGTAATGTGAATGTTTGTTATTCCCTATTTGCATCTTCTAAATCTTATGATAATGATGTAAATGTATGACATGCTAGACTTGGTCATATTGGCCAATAGTGAATGAATAGATTAGCCAAAGAGGGCTTATTGGGTAATATTGAAAAAGTTGATTTGTTTGTTTGTGAGCATTGCCTAGCGGGAAAAACAACAAAGAAACCATTTGGAAAAGGAACGAGATCTAAGTTTCCTTTACAATTAATCCACACAGACATTTGTGGTCCAATGACTGTAAGAGTAAAGTATGGGGCTGTTTACTTCATCACTTTTATAGATGATTATACTCGAGTTGGACATGTAGATCTGATTTCTCATAAGTATGAAGCATTGAGTTGCTTTAAGAAATTTATGACCTTAGTGGAAAATCAGTTAGACAAGAAGATAAAAACATTAAGATCCGATCAAGGTCGAGAATATTTATCTGATGAATTCAGAAATCTATGTGATGAAAAAGGAATAGAAAGACAATTATTTGTTCCATATACTCCTAAAAAAATGATGTAGCGGAGAGGAGAAACAGAATTTTAATGGAAATGGTTAGGTCTATGATGGTACAAGCTAATTTACCTATTACATTTTGGGATAATGCTTTGTTGACTGTTGCCTATATACTTAACTGTGTACCTTCTAAATTAGTTACTTCTACTCCATATGAATTATGGACATGTAAAAAACCCAATTTGAGTTTTCTTAAACCTTGGGATTATGCTGCCTATACCCACGAGGCCTTTCACGAGTATGGAAAATTGGGTCTATGAGGCAAAAATAGTATTTTCATAAGATACTCAGAGTACTCGAAGGGATATGTGTTCATAGATGAATAAGAAAGTGAAAATGTAACTAAATTCGAATCACGAGATGTCACATTCTTAGATAATGAATTTCCGAAAAAGGGCGAAATAGAGAGGACTGCTCTCTATTTAAGACCTTGGATCGTGATAATGACCCAAACGGGAGCAATGTAAGAAGTGAGGCATTAGTTCTGAACCAGTCTCAAATGCAACCACTTGATCAAGCGATATCATCATTATCTAATCCGAGTGGGAGCACAATGGAGCATAATGTACCAAGAGTACAAGTTCCTATATGGTGAACAAATCGCAAAAAAAATTCCTCGTCAACATTTTGACATTGAAAGGGAAGCTTTTATAGTAGCTCCACAAGATGAGAATGGCCAAGGAATGTAAATAAGGCTTTAACATGCCCTGACAAGGAAAAGTTAATACGTGCAATGAAAGAAGAAATGGAGTCAATGGGATCAAACCAATTTTAGGATTTGGTTGATCTTCCAAAAGAACACAAAGCCATTGAGAATAAGTGGGTTCTCAAAATAAAGCGTAAAGATGATGGCTCGATTAATAGATATAAGGCTCGCCTTATAACAAAAGGGCATAATCAACAAGGAGGAATTGACTTTGAAAAAACTTTTTCTCCTGTGATAAGGTTTACCTCAATTCGCCTTATCCTAGCAATAGTGGCTAGTATGGATCTTGAATTATATCAAATGGACGTAAAGACTACGTTTCTCAGTAGAGAATTACATGAAGAGATTTATATGGAACAACATGTTGATTTCATTACAAAAGGCCAAGAGCAGAAGATGTGTCAACTTTTGAGATCGATATATGGCCTTAAGCAGTCTTCGAGACAGTGGTATATATGTTTCCATAATGCCATAGTGGCATATGATTTTGTGATGATCGATGAGGATCACTGTGTATATATCAATAGATCCAAAGATAAGTTTGTTTTTTTATCTTTATATGTAGATGATATACTCATTGCTAGGAGCAATATGGAGTTAGTAAATACAGTTAAAAATTGGTTATCATCTAATTTTGAGATTAAAGATAGATGAAGCTGCACATATTCTTGGAGTTAAGATTTCAAGAGATCGTTCAAAGAAGTTACTATCTCTTTCGCAAGAGACGTATATAAACAAAGTCCTTGAATGATTTTGCATGCAAGATTGTAAACCCATAGATACTCCTATTGCGAAAGGTGAAGGACTAAGCCTCAGAATGTGTCCTAAAACTCCACAAGAATAGAAACAATTGAAACGTGTTCCTTATACTAGTGCTATTAGGAGCTTAATGTATGATATGATGTGTACAATACCTGATATATGTTTTGTAGTTGGAATGGTTAGTAGATACCAATCCAAAATGGTCAAACACATTGGTGTGCCTTTAAGAGGATCATGAGGTATTTGAAGGCTACTGCTGATTATTCGTTGAATTATCAAGGAAGTAATCTGCACGTTGAAGGCTATATTGACACTGACTGGAGAGGAGATTTGGATGAGAGGAAATCCACCTCTGGGCATGTATTCTTACTTAACAATGGCGTCATATCTTGGAGCAGTAAGAAACAATAATGTATAGGACTATCAACAATGGAAGCCGAATTTCTGGCACTCTCAGCAACAGTACAAGAGGGTGTTTGGCTGAGGAGATTTTTGGATCATTTAGGTATTATTGGAAATGATGCAACGTCCTTATTGGTACATTGTGATAGCCAAACAACAATAGCTTACACCAAGGATCCCAAGTTCCATTGCAAAACCAAACACATAGATATCATATACAACTATGTTAAAGGGCAAAAGAACACTACAAGTGCCATAAGTTGTGTACGGCGGTCATTTTGTTGCCAAAAGTTTTTTTTGGATCACTTAAATGCTAAAATTTTTTAAAAATGATCACTTAAGTGCCAATTTCGGTGTCGTACACATTTTTTCGCCGAAAATCCGACGTGGCATTTTTTTTTATTAATTTCTGAAGTTGACGTGGCTTGTCGGAGCTGGCACTTAAGTGATTATTTTTCAAAAATTTTAGCACTTAAGTGATCCAAAAAAACTTTTGACACTTAAATGATCGTTTTTCGTCCGATTTGACACTTAAGTGAGCCGGTGAAAACTTTTGGCACTAAAGTGGGCGCCGTACACAACTTATGGCATTTATAGTGTCCTTTTGCCTATGTTAAAGATATGGTGACACGAAAGGAAGTGAACGTACAATACATAACTATGAAAAAAATGATAGTAGATCCAATGACAAAACCGATTCCTAGTGATATTTTCTATAGTCATGTAAAATCTCAAGAACTGCGTAGAGTCTGATGTACTAAATATTGTATTTTTCCCCGAATGATCACTGTTAATGAAATTTGATGTTATTATTAATGCCTATGAGATAAATTGATATTTATGCATCTTAATACTATTGAAAGGTATGTCGGGCAGATGAGAGATTAGCCTACTCACACGGGTGAATAGAGATGATATAGTTTTAAGCTTGATATCCAGGTGATAAGTGAGAGCTCAAGCTTGAAGCATAGATGTCGCCTTAATAAAATGTTAAGATGAAAACGTAAAGAATATTATGTCCGAAAGTGAAATGATCCACATATTTCGCTTTCTCTATCTTTAATGCCAGACGTGAGTTCTGATGAATGCTTATGAATTGAGTAGATTTGTGAACTTAAGTTAGATATTGTATAAATCTGAACTATCATTTGTACGGTATTAAGTGTAAAGACATACACTCCATGGGGAATGAGAGAATACCGTAATATGTATTTCATACTACGTGTACATAAGACGATCAATAAGAGTTAGCAAAAGTTTTTATGTCAACTTTTAAGCCTTGTGAGACTCTTGAGAAAAAGAGTTCTTTATTTAGTGCCCTCATGACTTTGACTTATTCTCAAAGTTTCTATTAAATGTTTGCTATCTTAGAGTGTTGCCAGTGGTCATGAATGATTCGATTCAATGGGGCATTACAAAAAATCAGTTGGACTGAAAATCGAGAGGTTTAAGGCAAGACGAAGATTGATTTACTATTAGTGTCACATTCTGGTTTTGTGTTCGAAGGTCGATCAATTATGATTGTTTGTCAATCATAATTATGAATACAATGTATGATACTTAAAGAGATCAAGAGAGATATAAATACGACTGATTGATCTAGGGTACTGCATACTAAATCTACTCTAAGGAAATATGTCCAGCATGAGCTGCTGTATATTCCTAACAAATGTATGGCAGCAAGCTATCACAGTATGCTGGTCGCATGGATTATTTGTCTGTATGAAGTTTGCAGAGAAAAGAGAGATAAGTTTAGCTCATCACGGGCGAGTGGGAGATGATGAATATTGGGTTATATGTATGGGCCGCCCATGTTGGGCTAACCCAGCCCATGTTCAAATGGTGGTTATCAAAAAAGGGATAACAAGAAGGAAAATCACACAGGTTACGATCATTCCTTCAATGCTTCCTCTCTCAAGTAACAAAAAACTGTGACTCCCAAGGAACACTCTCTCAAGGCTGCAAATCGGTAGACACTTAATCTGTGGCAATACTGGGTATGTTCATTTTGTAATATGCTTGTATGATTTGTGATACAAGTTGATGACTATTGAGCATGTTTTCCGCATTGATCGGATACGTTTCATATATGTTTCAAATATGTTGATTTTAGGAATGTGTTTCCATCACAACTGTTCTAGGAAAATTACCAAAAAGTCATAAACCTATTGTATTTATGCCAATTTAGTTATAAACATTTCAATTTAGCCAATTTAGTCCTAAACATTTCAATTATATCAATTTAGTCCTAAACTTTTTTGCGATTTACCAATTCAGTCTTAAACCTTGTTAATGAATTATCAATGTAGTCCTTCCGACTAATTTTGGCAGGAAATCGCTGATGTGGCAGTCCAATCAACGCCGACCATCCTACGTGGCAAAGCTGGCGCTAAAGTGATTTTTTTAAAAAAGAAATTGAACTTTTTATTAATTTTGTATTGAATTTTATTTTTTCTTTCGGTTTATTTTTTCTTCACAAGGCTAGCCAGGCCGCTAGTCCCTAGGCGAGAGCCCTCACTATGGCCCATGAGGTTATGGGCGAGGACTCGCAACGCCCTTGACGGCCACCACGAGGGCATCGCAAGCCCTCACTAGATCCAGCGAAGACCACAACTCTCGCTCGCAACCGACGAGGGCTTTGCCGCCCTCACCCAGTGGCCGGTGAAGAACAAAGAAAAAGAAGAGACAAAAAAAATTATCCATGTCAATGCCAGTCACGCCACGTAGGACGACCGCTGCTAACTAGAACATCACATTACCAATTTCCAACCAAAATTGGCTGAAAAGACTACATTGATAATTCATCAAAAGATTTAGGACTAAATTAGCATAATTGAAAATTTTAGGACTACATTAGAAAATTATCAAAAGGTTTGGACTAAATTGGCTAAATTGAAAGGTTTATAACTGAATTGGCACAAATGCTATATGTTTATGACTTTTTTTTTATAATTTTTCCCAAATATGTTTTAGAGCTTCTCTCTCGAAACACTTTTTTATCTCTAGAATTCTCTTGGTATGAGAGTATTAGTAAGGCTAATTGAGATAGAAATCCCCCATAGCCGCACGAGTAGAGAACGCTAGAATAGCCAGCCATGACATCGGGCCGAAGGTTAGATTTCACCCCACATGTGGAACATACTTCCGCGGATCTATCCTTAAGGAAAGTGGCAGAGATCATAAATAAGTTCAACATTTTGAGTAAATGGAGCAAGCACGAGCTAGAGCTTTAATGGAGTTTGAATGAGGTTGAAGAAGACTAAGATGGAGAGAGATCATCTGGACCGAAGAACCTGAGACTCTCTTTTGGTTTTGGCAAACAAAACGAGCGCACGGGTTTGGTTTTGCTCGGAAAAAGTTTCAAAATGATAATATAATCCAAAAATAATGACCGTAAAATAGGTTTTAAATAGTTAATTAGAATCGAGATTAGATGTGCGCTAATCTGATGGTATTCTCACAGCTTGATTGGCTTGTTAAAATTAAAACACAATTCATCTATTGATGATCACTTATCTATTGATTTTTTCTTTCTTCACTAAAAAATGAAGAACTCAAAGTTCCAGATCCGCTATGGCTATTTCACTTGTATCTTTTTGATAGATATGTTAGAATGAGTTACAGCCTTTAGGAAAAATGTTTACAAAAGTAAGTAACTTTGGAATTAAGAAAATCAATCGAGACATGATAAGAAACATTCTCTTTGTCACGGATGAACATTTCATAACTCATTGAATTGATATTTACTTGCACTAAATCCATCTTCCCCCAACATATTCAAGCATTGGACAATGGACAAATTTTGCCCCATGGAAAAGACAGATCTAAGTCAACTTGTCGCTCATCTCGACTCTACACAAAAGTGGAATATAAGTGTACACATAATGTCACGCCCCACACCCCTACGAGCCCGCGACACCCCCTACTCTGGTCGAATAGTTGCGATGTCCCAGGAACATCGCCGACCCAACCTAAACATCAGAGCCACATGCGGAAGCGAATATAAAACCCCGGACAAAAAGATGACGACAACGGGGTAGAACACCACAATAATCAAACAACAACATATTCATACAACACCTAATATACAAACATCATGTTACAGACATAGTTAACAATTAAACATTCGCAATCACCGACTTAACAAAAGATCAAGGTCTGGTTAGCCTAACTTTCTTATGGATTAACCCGATTTACACAACCCCTAAAATACCCTAGGGAAAACCTAAGGATCGCCTTGCTTTCCATTCCGCTCCTGTTTCTCTAGCTTGAACCTCCGAAAACTCACCTACAGCTCCACTGGGCACCAAAGGCAGCTCCCCGGACTTCAAAAAGTGGAGGCGGCTCCCTGGGTTTACGGCTAGGGGTCTAAAATTGTGGATTATACAACTATAAGACGAATCTCAATAAGTGTATAACCCCAAACCCTACGTAGGCACTCACGTATCGCCAGACAGAACACGCATCTCACACGACGATCAATCAATCTAATAATCACACACGAACCTACTTGGAACCCATCATGCACGTTCCTGCATATTAGACCATAATACAGCCAGTACACAACAGCAATGAAATACAGTCGCACACGTGCCTCGATTATAAAGCAAAACCTACTTGGACACGTCCCATACCATGCCTAGCAGTATTTTACCCCATAATCGAGCACCACAGCACTCAATACTAACACACTCGCACACTGACTCACACCACGCATCACTCTCGCAAACCTCGCACCTCAAGTCAATTCCTGCTCATTCTCAACTTTTCCACCACTACTACTCCCGCGTAAAACATATCAGGCCAACGGTCTTCTGACCTCGTCAGGCATCGACACCTCGTCAAGGACGGCATCGTCCCGCGTAAACGAACACGCCTTAGGACGGAATTCTACACACACTTTCCTTCTACCACGCCCGCGTAAAACGCATCAGGCCAACGGTCTTCTGACCACGTCAGGCATCGTCACCCCATCGGGCCGGGCATCGTCACCTCGTCATGGACGGCATCGTCCCGCGTATACGTACACACCTCAGGACGGACCTTACCCAACCAATCCTACACACCCGTACCTTCGTTTCACTCATTCCACACGTACCACGCCACCACACAAACACACTGCCAAACATACACACTTCACATTTACACAACCTCGTCACGAAAACACCACACGAACACCCATACTTGGCACGCGAACGCAATACACAATCACACTACCACACCACCACACTACACGGCCACATACACATGGTACACGGCCAAACCACAATCAGTCCAAAACACCATCCAGAACCATCCAACAATTCCAAATTCGTACAATCATTCAGTTCAGCCCAATTAAGCCATAACATTTCCAATCAATCACACAAATTAACCACAATCACTCCACACATCACATCCATCATTGAGCCTCCTAAACCTCACAAATTTCTTCGCCAAATCAGTCTACCACCACCGAATATCCAGCCTCTATCTAAAACCCAAAACAGCCACTTAATTCACCCTAAACCGAGCCCTAAACGAGCCTAGTAATACCCGAGGTCCTAGGCGACATTTGAAGAGGTCACTTACCCCAGAAAAATAGGACAACTCGGCTGAATAGGGGTGGGGACAGCGGACCAGCAGCAGCAGCAGCGTCACCGGCGGCCAGGCGAGCATGCGGCTGCTCCACGGCGGGCGGGTGGCTGGCAAGTGGTTCACGGCTAGCTGGGGGTGGCGTCTTGGTCGTACAGTGTAGGGAAGGGGTGGCCAGGGGTGGCTCGACAGTGGCTAAGCTGATCGGAACAGGGAAAATAGAGGGAGAGAGTGAGACGGGCGGTGAAGGTGCACGGCCGAAAAAGAGGAGGAGCGACGGGGACCAGAGGGAGGGCGGCGACCAGGCGATGGCGATTTGCTTGCTGGCCAAGATGGCCTCATGCACGGGGGAGAGGGAGAGAGAGAGAGAGCCGATCGGGTGGGGAGGGGTGAGGAGAGAGAGAAAACGTGAGAAATGAGAGAGAGAGAGAGAGAGAGAGAGAGAGAGAGAGAGAGAGAGAGAGAGAGAGAGAAATGAATTTAAATAATCTAACCCAATAATTATACCCGAAAATTACCAAAATACCCTTCTCCCTATTCTCCAATCCAATGGCCATGATTGATCTTATCCTTAATCCGACGGCCCACGATTATCCTTACCCAAAAAGTCAATGGGCAACAGAATAATTACCAAAAAGGGAGAGGGGCATTCCTGTCCATCAAATTTTCGGCCACACAGGATATTTCTCATTCCCTCGACTTAATCCAGTCCTTAAAATTCGTTCGCGATCCCAGGGGCAAAACGGTTATTTTTCCGGTCCCAGACCAAAATTCATTTTTTTGCAGAAATGGGTGGCCCCAAGGTTGGCCACGCCAAAAACGTCATCGGCCGTCCAAAATTGGCACTTTCAAAATTCTCGATTTCCGGACCCGAATTCCAAGAAATGACTAGAATCGAGCAATCGCGACTTTAGCTTATCTCTGGCTAACGGGTGGCTCATCGGGATTACGCGCTCTCGACCCGTGACCGATACTAAGTCAAATCACGTTTAAGTTTACTCTACCCAGGACGACCTCGATTGTCATATAATCGCGAGAGTCTGTCACTAGTTCTCTTTGGACACGATCAATCAAATAGACCGGTCTCTATTGGCCCAAAATATTCCCTCGTTAATCGATATGGTCGAAGATCAAACCAAGGTCGAGTTCTTTGGTCTTGCGAACTCAATCTTATGCTGGCCTTACCCCTAGGGTCAGCATCCCAAGAATGCGCAGTTCTAGGTGAGATCTCACTATAAGTGCATTGGCCAAAATATTCATTTTATAGATCTCGGAAAAAGGATCAAAAATTCAAAATGTTACACATAATAGAGGAACAACATAATAACACTTAATAACACATAAAAATAATTGCATGCAATATCTTCCTTTGTAAACTTTTCATATTAGATAAACTTGAGAGTTATTAGAAGTTAGTGCTAAAACTGCCACGAATATTCTACTTCCAGCATATAATGCTCATAAAGTACATATCACCCGTCTGATGTTTATTTAGATTATATTATTATAGTTTTTGAAAAAATCAGCGGGGCAAGTTGTTAATAATGATAAAATCCTTATATGCCCACCTCTACGTAGGATAGATAATTGAAATTTGTTTCTTTTATCAATTGTTTTTTGTTTTTGCTAGAAATTAAACTTTTCATTGCAAACAAAGCATTACAAAAAGGATGCATTACCTACAATAGAGCGATATATAAAAGAAGACTCTACTAGTACAATATTTTTAACTCTAGACAGGAAATCATGGAAAAGAAAAGACGATGTGGTGCCTATATAATTAGAGGCCCGATTTGCAAGTGCATAAGCAGCTCCATTCTTGGATCTACGGGTCCAGACCGAGCTCTAACTTGGATTGTGCTGAAAATGAAAGTGAAAGTCTACAACGAAAGGCTGAATACTCCAAGGGCAAAGACCATTTTATTGGATGGCATCAATTAAAACCTTACAATCGCTTTCAAAAATTGCTTTCTAGATGCCTAGGGACTGAGCATAATTGCAGGCGAGAAGGAGAGCTGCTGCTTCCACTTCCATCAGCGAGTTCCAATGTCCTCTCCTTGTCCAAGCTTGGACTACTAATCTACTAGTCGATTGTGCAATGATACCTATGGCTCCTTTTTTATCTTTCCACGCGCCATCTACATTAAATTTGAGCTCTTTATCTAATGGTGGGAGTCAAGTGTCTATTCATGTAACATCCTAAATTTGACCCACTTTCGTGATCAATGAAATAGATGTTTATTTCTCATTTCATTTTAATAAGTCTCGCCCGGAACAAATCCTTCTCGGGATACTGACCATTAGGGAATGGCTAAACTAGGAAAACGGTACGTGAACCTAAGAACTCAATCGTGAATCGAGGCCCGATTCCGAGAAACGACGAGGGAATATTTTATGCCAATGAGGACCAATCCAAGGAGGGTGACGGATTTGGTTTGGCCAACGATGTACGATTGGAACGTGGGTGATTCCGCACGGCTGAGAGTACGCATGGCGAACAATCCCGAACTTATTCTGAACGATCGCAACCTCCCGAAACTAGCGATAATCCTCGCGTTCTCTTGGAAGTCGAGACCGTCACGACTCGAGTAATCCTAAATCGATACGCGTAACCCCTAAACAGCTGCCCGTTAGTAAGAGACGCTAAAATCGCATTTGATCGAAATTGATCGTGGAATTGAGTTCGGACTTGGGTGTCGAATTTCGTGGACGTACGCGACTATTTTGCAAGGACAACATTGTATTAGTGTGGCCAATTATAATTTGGATCGGTATAGTCGAAAAATGAAATTTCGGCCCAAAAATGGAAAATTACCAAATTGCCCTTGAGCCATGAGCTTAATTCCGAATTTTAGAGGTTTTAATTGGTTTATTCAACCTTATTAGTGCCAAAATTCATTGGACATTGGTACCCCCATCACTCTTGCTCATTCCCCAAAGTGCTCTTGGATATTTTGTGTCTAGAACCCATCTTGGCCATTGATCTTGATTGGCTGTGATTGGCCTTTGAATATTGGCCATTAGATTAAGTCATGAGTGAAGTGGATAAGATGGTACTTGCTAGGGTAGTTCACCAACTCCCACCAACCCACTTTTGGATAAAATCTCTCTCTCTCTCTCTCTCTCTCTCTCTCTCTCTCTCTCTCTCTCTCTCTCTTCTTACTCTCACTCTCCACCAACCAGTCACTCTCCCCCTCTCTCTCACGCCTCACACTCTCCATTTCCTCTCCTCCTTGGCCGTGAGAATCAGCCACCGCCAGAGCAGCCCCAAGCCGCCACCATCCGTCGGTGCCGAGCACCGCCCACCGCCGTCCACGCCCCACCTTGCACCACCCCTCATCGTCTCACCCCCTCCTTTCTCTCTTCCATTTTCGCTGTCACCACCACCGTCACCATCACCCCCCTTGCCGCCGAGACCAACCGAGAGCCCCAACCACCGTCGCCACCGTCATTCACCGCCGAGCGCTGCCATGAGGATGCCAGAGCGTCGCCGCTGAACCGGTTTGATCCAGCTGCTGTCCGGCCCGTTTCTCTCCTTGTCCAGCCCCCATTTGAAGCCTTAAACCTTGTGAGTAGAAACCTTAACCCTTAATTAGGATTATGTGCACTTTAGACAAGTTTTAGGGATTATTAGGGTATTTTAGGGGTTAATTAGTGTGGGCTGATTAAGGCTGATGTTGTGGCTGTTTTGATGGATCAATGTGATGTTTTAAATGTGATTGGTGGCCTAGAATGGGCTGAGCATTGGCTGATCATTGTGGTCTTGATTTGGGCTAATATGTGGATTAAAATGGGTTCAATTAGTGGGCTGAGCATTGGCTATTTTGTGGTGATTTTAATAGCCTAATGTGATGATTTGGAAGTGGTTTAGTGGCCTAGGGTGGACTGATTAAGTGGTTGTCCATTGAGGATTTAATTGGGCATTGTATGGCTAATATGTGGTTTGTTCGTAAATTGCCATGTATGATTGGTTGGGCCATGTGGTGGCTGGTTTGGGTGTGAATTATGCTTAATTATGCAAGGCCATGTTGAGTGCTAATGTGACCAAGAATTGAGGGGCATGGCGGGCCTTGAGTGTGCTTAATTATATTGATTAATCGCATGAATTTGAGTGCCAAGTATGCATTGTGGCTGTTTTGAATTCATTGACTTATTTGGCATGCTAAGAAGTAAATCAAGTATGTCGTGGCATAAATTGAGCATGCGGCTAATTTAAATTGAGTGCCCGAGTGTGATTGTTATGGCCATAATTTATGCATTTCAAGCATTGGCATAACATGTGCATTATGTGAGTGTGCACGAATGGCATGAGCATGTGATCACCTAAATCGCCCTAATACGTGTTACACAGGGTCCAAATAATAATTGGTGGATTACGCTCATGTGATCACATAAACCCTGAGGCATCATTTACGCGGGGTAACGAACCGTCCTGAGGCGTTTAACGTGAGACAATGCCCGGATTACAGGAAGATGGCCAACCTGAGGCGTCCCACACGCGGGTTGTGTCATGAGCTTGATGCGTTTAACGAGAACCGGATATCAATCGAAAAGTGATAGATTTGATGCGTGTTACGCGGGTCGGTGGACAATGGAAAGTTGGCACACGTGCAAGTGTGCATCGAATTGTGCAAGCATAAGCATGACATTGGCAAGTGTACGAAGAGTGCATAAATGAGTGCAAGCATGTATGTGGCATGTGATCGTGGCCATTTGACATGTGTATGTGCATTGCTGGGCATAGTACTATTATTATTATGTGCCTAACCTTCAGGGTCACTATATGCTTGATTTGGGCCTATGGGCCTAAGTTGTGTGATTGATCAACTGTGTGTTTAGTTGATACTTGTCTGGGAGGTGCATGTTAGCCTAGTTTAGGATTAGGGGGTCTACTCGCTGAGATTTATTCTCATTATTGTTTAAACCCCACTTTTCAGACCCTTGATCTTGAGATGGTGGATGCGCCACTTCATTTTAGGATCCCGTATCGCATAAAGCGATCGGTGACAGTACACCCCGTAGGGAACGGAGAGTCTTATATTAGGTATTTCAATATAGTATGGGTCAATGAGGGCGGGCCGCATTTCCGGGCCCATCCCTATCTTGCTTGGTGTTTTCGGGACCAGGACGGTACTCATGGACCCCTTAGGACCTTCGACGTTCAACATATTAGGCCAGACGAATCCGCAGGCTGCCGATAGAGAGGTCGTGAGCCCCACTGCCACATCAGAGGAGGATTCCGGCGCTCAGCCAGTCATTGTTGAGATGGTTACAGAGTCCGAAGGAGAGGAATCGATGGACTGAGAGTCCGACATCGAGCCGGAGCCGGAGCCAGAGCCCATGGAGCAAAAGCTAGAGCCGAAAGATGATTTCAGTGGATGTTGAGTCTAAGCCGGATTCGATGGATTTTGAGCCTGAGTTGTCTGATGACTCAACTGAGTCCTCAGGATCCGACTCGGACTGGTTGCCCTAGGGTTTATCCTCGACCATAGTAGGGTAGGGCCGATACTTTTTGGATAGGTGCCCTTCCTAGGTTTAGTATTCTGACTGCCCGAGCCACGTACCCCTTTTTGATGTTAGTGGCTGTTGACCCATTTTGGTTGGTGTAAATTGCCTAGCAATGGATACTGTAAGTCCCGGTTATTAATGCAAGTTGTATTTATTGTATGTATTGCTATCCTTGGTTATGTTGTTTTATATTGTATGGGTGTTCGTTTGCTTCTGCATGTGCAATGATCTCTATTGTTGGGTTTTGGGTCGGCGACACGTCCTGGGACGTCGCACTGAATCGACCTTAGTAGGGTTGCCGCGTGCCGTAGGGTTCGGGGCGTGATAATTTCTACCCCAGTCAAATCGGCTTCTGATTTTGTTGCGACTGTGTTTTCTTCCCTGAACTTGTTTGAGAATTCCATGAACTCTTATAAAACCAACTTAATTGCCTTGGAAGGATTTCGAATAGCTTGATCATGTAATATGGAATTCCTATAAAACCACATTCTAGTACATAGAATCGCTACATACAGAGTGAAGAGTTTGCAATCAATCCCATTATCTTTGCAATTCGTCTTGGGTCAAGGAAGTGGTTTATCATTTCCTTTGGTGATGTGAAGTTCCAAGCAGACGAGATGATACCCCATGGGCTCTGTCTCCATAAAATCTAGACCAAAGGGCATGCTATGAATAGATGGACCGGAGTTTCTTCTGAATTTCCACACAACGGGTAGAAAGGGTCTAGAATGTGAAATAACCTACCCAGGTTAGCTCTATAGGGCAAGACATTGGCCGTTGTCCTCCAAAACATCATCTTGTGCCTCTCATGAACTCTAACTTTCCAAATTTTGGTCCAGATTCCAGAGTTAGGGCCATTTACTGTAGGCACTTTGATGAGTTGATAAGTGGATTTAACGGTAAAAATTCCATCAATAGCTGGCTGCCAAATCGGTTTATCCACCCAAATGGAGAATGGAACTTGAATCTGAAGAATGTTTTGGACCGAGGTTGGGCAAAACAACTGAGTTAGACTGTTTACATCCCAAGATTTTGTCCTTGGGATGAAGAAGCTCGCTATCTTCCTTTGCTTTAAAATAGGATCAAGATCAATAAAAGAAGGAAGATGATTTGGTACGTGTGGAATCTAAGGGTAATTACCAACCTCAATTGACTTACCATCTCCTACATGATAAAGAGTGCTGAGTTTGAGTATTTCTCTAGTGTCCATGATTGCCTTCCATAACTGAGACGCTGATGCCTCAACGTCATGGTTTGAAAAATTAGATCTTCGTAAGTATTTTCCCTCAAGGACTCAAACCAATAATTTGCCTCTATCTTGCATCAGTCCCCAACCGAGTTTGAGGATAGAGCATTGTTGAAATCCCTAGTTTGTCTAAAACCCAGTCCACCACTTTTCTTATTTCTACACAAAGAGTCCAAATATTTAGGTGTGAAGAACCTGTTTTTCTCTGTTGGGACACCCCACCAGAATTTCCTAATAGTTCCATTGAGTTTGTCACAAGTGACTCTTGGCAACTTATTGGATTACATAGCATAGATCGAACTATTCTGAACAACCGATCGAATGTACGTTGCTCTACCTGCCCAAGACAAGGACTCCCTTTTTCCAAAGACTAAGTTTGTTATTAACCTTTTGTTCAAGGAATTGGTATCTAGCCCTACCATTTCTACGTTTGAAGAGAGGGTTGCCAAGGTATAATGCATCAGGATTTATCTTCTTCATGTTGAGTTCGTCCATGGAAAAAATTTTCATTCCTGTGGAAGTGTTTTTTGAGAAGAAAACAGACGACTTTTGATGATTTAAGCTTTGACATGACCAGGAGCAGTAAATTTCAATGCTTTCCTTCAACGCTCTCACATGTCTCTTTGTGGCTTGAACAAATAACAAGAAGTCATTGGCGTACATAAGTTGTGTCAGAGTTGGACTGTTCCGCCCTACTCTTATCCCTGAGATCATTTTCAAGTCCTCTGCCCGATAGAGCATTTGAGATAAAAGTTCGGAATAAATTACGAATAGGTAAGGTGAGATAGGATCACCTTGTCGTAGACTGCCAGCTAGCCTGCCATTGATGAGTAGAGTATAATGATTTGTCGAAATACACTGATTTATGAGGCTACAAAAGTGATCAAAAAACCCCCTGCTACGAAGTATTGTATCGAGAATATTCCAATCAACTCTATCATAAGCTTTGGACATATCCACCTTTACTCCCACAAAAGCCCTGCCATTTCGTGTCTTTTTCATGGAGTCTATGATTTCCTGTGCCATAACTGAGTTCTCTTGTATACTTATACCCGGAACAAAAGCCGATTGTTGAGATGAAATCAAACGGCTAAGAAACCCTTTCAGTCTATTGGCTAAGAACTTAGAAATAAGTTTGTAGCTCACATTATACAAACTTATGGGACGAAACTAGGTAAAAGTATGTGAATTCTGCGATTTTGGAAGAAGTACTATGAAAGTTTGATTGATGAGATGGGGCAACTAACATGTGCGAAAGAAGTGCTATACAAATTGGATAATTTGGGCCTTCACCACATCCCAACATTTCACATAGAAGATGGCATGAAATCCGTCTAGGCCTGGTGATTTAAGAGGGGCCACCTGTGACATTTTGAAATCTGACCCACTTGGAATTTGTGAAGTGAATAGTTTATAAACGTGCTTGTAGTTAGATCTCGCTCGGAATTGATCACTTCGGGAATACTAACCGTTAGGGAAAAGCTAATTAGGGATTTAAATTCGCGTAACCAAAGAACTCGATCGTGAACTAACTTTCGACCATGAGAATCGTCGAGATGACATTTTGAGCCACCGTAGGCCGATCCAAGGATAGCCAGGGATCAGTTCGCCACTGTCATAGTAGTGGGTCGCGGGTGATTCCGCTAGACCACAAAATGAATTGACGAATGACCCTAAACCTATATCAAACGATTGTGCCTGTCGAATCTAGCGATCGATCCTCGCGATTAAGTGACAACCGAGGTAGTCATGACTCGAGTAAACTTGTAAGTGGCAAGATTTAGTATCGGCCACGGGTCAATAGTGCGAATTCCCCCAAAAGCCGCCTGTTAGTATGAGATATACGCAAATTACGTTATTTAGAACTTAGTCATTAATTAGAGACCGAGTTGGGCATTGGAAATTCATAAAGTCACGACAGATCACATGGACGATGTTGTCATTTGCCCAGGTAGCCTCGGTCTAAGTAGCACCGACACACGACACGCGACACGGTACGACACGACACGCAATACGTTATTTCTCAAAAATACATAATTCCGACACGTTGCGACACGTTGTATATAAAAAGTAAATTTTTATATATACATGATAAATTAATTTGATTCAAATCCACAAATAAATAAATAATAAGAAAAAAGTAGCCTAAAATGAATTTACAGTAAAAACATTAAGCCACCATTTGTTAATATAATTCATTGTTTCAATTTAACAAATTCAACTACATTCAATTCCAATAATCCATAAAACTTGGAGAAAATAAAACAAGCAATCCACAAACCATCATCAAATTTAACATTTAACAAAAACTAAAAAACAAAAAAAGCAATCCACACTTGATCAATCAGAAGTGATCGAGCTTTCTCTGCTTTTCTTTTTATTTTTTTACCTTTTTTTTATAAATTTACATTTTGACCCCTAAATTTTTGGAAATTTGTAAAATTAACCCCGTGCATGTCGAAAATCGCGTGTCGGATTCCTGACTCGCGTGTCGCCAGCGTGTCCGGCGCATTGACAGCGTGTCGGATCTCCGACACGCGTTGACCGCGTGTCCGAGCGTGTCGGCCCCATGTCCGAGCGTGTCGGATACGCGACACGTGTCGAACACCGCTTCCGATGCTCAAATAGCGTGTCGATGTATCCTAGGCCTCGGTTTGTCCGAATCCTTCGGAAAACCTGAATTTTGGCGAGAAATGGAAAATGACCATTTTACCTCTGGAAATTTATTAAGGCCAATGAAAATTGAGAAGGGGGTTTTAGTAATTTCTCCTAGCCTTAGAATTAGAGATTTTTGGATAATTTTGCCTTTGGATTTTTTGAGAAATTCCCAAATTACCCTTGGATATTTTGGAAAAGATTCAATCCGGGCCGTCGATCTCAGGATAAGATTGAATCTAAGTCGTCGATTGGAATTGTGAGGAAAGGGCAAGATGGTCAATTGGCAATTGAATTATTGGTCTTGATTATTTGAGTCCCAAACTCCTCTCTCTCTCCTCATTCTCGGCAACTCCCTCCCCTCTCGGCAACTCCCTCCCCTCCTTTACCGAACCAACCGCCCTCCCCCTTGCCGCGCCGCCGCTCATCGTGCCACTGCCGTCCTGTCGCCGGACCGTGACCCCACCCTCACACCACTGTCTCTCTCTCTCTCCCCCCCTCCCCTCATGGTCGTGAGTGAACTGCAGCCAAGGAAGCCGCCGTCCAGCCGACCACCGCCGTGTGCCGCCATGAGCCGCCGAGCAGCTGTTCACCCTTTCTGCTCTAGTCGAGTTAGTCTAGAGTTCGGGTAAGTCACGCCCTAAACTCTACTTAGGACTTTGGGTATCGACAGATAAACTAGGGGTGGAATCGGATTTAATTAGACGCGGTTTTGACGAAATTTGTGGCTGTTTATGGATAAATTGTGTGGACTAATTTAGGGGCTGGTATTACTGATTTTTTAGGATGAGATTGTGATGTTTCGGAGCTGAATTGATGCTGAGTTCATTGCTGGAAATCAGGACTTGTAGTGACGAGCCTATGGTTTGATTTAAGGGCGATTGGTGTCGATTTAGTGCGTGGTATGGTGGTTGAATTGTGATGCTTGTTATGGCTTGAAATGAGTGGAAAGATTGAAATTGTGCACGTGTCTGTGGCTGTGATTGTGGGCCCGTGAGTGGCCATGTGTGTTTGTTGAGTGGTGGATTGAATGACTAGACTTCGTATCGTTATGTGCACGCTGGGGCCAAATTGAATTAATTGTCAATTGGCCGTGTTGAATGCTTATTAAGCATGAGAAATGTGTGTGAATTGGTGCGTGCGCGAGCCACGTGTGATTGGCCAATTTATTGGCAAATGGGTGTTGAGCATTGAACGAACGAGAGATCGTGTGTGGTACGGTATTTGTGATTGTGGAAATCCCTGAGGCGGTATCATTATGCGGGGAATTGATCTGTCATGAGGCAGTACGACTACGTGGGACGATGTCTGGTTTTACCGGAGGACGGCCAACCTGAGGCGATACCATTACGCGGGTTGTGTTGTATTGCGTTGAGTGAATTATTACGTTAATTCACTGCCTAGGACTAGACTAATCTAGTTGGCCTAGGTTTCTAATTCTTGAATGGAATTATAGCAAGTAGTTGAGTGGTAGAATCGTAAGGATGAGTTCGCAAGGTAGAGGAACTGGGGGTCCGTCCAGCTCGCGAGCCCGAGCCCGACCTGCAGAAGATCCTAGAATGGAAGCGGTCATGAGGACCCTAGAAGAAATGGGTAATCTGATAGGATGGCAGACTCAGGAACAAGCTGCTACTATCGCTGCTGCCAATAATAATAATAGGAATCAAAGGCAGGGGCTGGTGAATGTGAATAGGCAGATGCACCAGTAAGTGGAGCAGTTTCTAAAATTAAAGCCTCCCAAGTTTGACGGTAGAGGCGATCTTGATAGTGCATCGTTGTGGGTGGAAGAACTAGATAAAGCTTTTGAAGTCTCGGGATATACAGATGAGGAAAAAGTAACATTGGCAGTATATCAATTGCAAGGAAATGCAAATGATTGGTGAAAAGCCACCAGAGGAATGATATTCCCGGATGGCACAGCCCGGACTTGGGCAATGTTTGTAGAGACCTTTAATGATAAATATTTTTCTGAGAGTGCCCGGGAACAAAAATTATCTGAGTTTATGAGGTTGCGTCAGGGGCAGAGAACGGTGGATAAATACAAGGCCGAATTTGCTCGGTTATCTAAGTTCGCCCCTCATATGGTCGAGGATCCGTTAGATAGGGCTCGAAGGTTTCGAGATGGCTTGAAACCAGACCTTCGCAGCCAAATGATTTCATTGAATCTGAGAGGGTATAACGAGATTTATGATAGAGCTCAAGCGATTGAGCAAGATTTGGCGGATAGGGCCACCGCTTCTAGGTCGAGATTTGCCCAGGGTAGGGACAATCATCAGTTAGGGAAGAGGCCAATGTCGAGTAATCGACGTTTTGCCCTCCTGCTAGAAGGAATATCAGGAAACTGGCCCATAATCAGAATGGTCCATGTCGAGTGTGTGGGGAAAGGCATGGAAATGGACCTTGTCTAACCCGGGACGGAGCATGTTTCGGATGTGGTGGATTTGGTCATCATAAAAGATTTTGTCCCAATCTCAGGCAGAATAGGTCGCCTACGTTGTCGCCACCCCGGAATGGGAACCAGACCGGAGCAGCCCAGACAGCTAATCAGAATAGGCCACCGGCACAAGGACGAGTGTATGCCATAGCCAGAAGAGAGGTTGAGAATGAGCTAGGGGTTTTCACAGGTACGGTTTCTCTGTGCAATTATATTGCGTATGCTTTATTTGACCCTGGGGCGTCATATTCTTTTATATCTGAGCAATTTGTTGAGTTGATCGATATAGAACTGCAATTGCTTGATGTTGTGTTATGCGTGACGACTCCCTTAAATGATAAGATATTGGTTTCGTTGGGGTGCCCAAATTGTAAGATTGTGATTGGGGATAGGGAGGAAAGGATTGATTTAGCAGTTCTAGCCATGTATGATTTTGATGTGATAATGGTTATGGACTGGCTGTCTAAGTAGAGGGTCATAATGGATTGTAATAGCAGGGTGATCCAATTTAATTCCGTTAGACATTCGGAATTCAAATTTGTAGGAAATCGAGAGGACCCTTGATTCCATGGATTTCGTCGCTAGAAATGACTAAGTTGTTGGATGAAGGGTATCAAGGATTTCTAGCAGCTGTAGTGGATTCGACGGTTGAGGAGTCGAGGCTAGAGGATGTAGCTGTGGTGTGCGAGTATCCTGATGTTTTTCCTCAGAAATTGCCGAGATTGCCACTAGAAAGAGAAATAGAGTTTGTAATCGAGTTAGCACCTGGAACTGAGCCAATCTCGAAGGTACCTTATAGAATGTCATTGTTAGAATAAAAGGAATTAAAGGTCTAAAATGCAAGAGTTATTGGACAAAGGATTCATTCGTCCGAGTGCGTCCCCGTGGGGAGCACCAGTTTTATTTGTGAGAAAGAAAGATGGGTCGTTGAGGTTATGTATTGACTATAGGCAGCTAAATCAAGTGACGATCAAAGATAAATATCCCTTGCCAAGGATTGATAATTTGTTTGATCAATTACAAGGGGCTTCAGTGTTCACTAAAATTGATTTGAGAACGGGATATCATCAGTTGAGGATTAGGAAGGAGGATATATCGCAGACGGCATTTAAGACGAGATATGGACATTATGAGTTTACAGTAATGCCGTTCGGATTGACGAACGCCCCTACTGCCTTTATGGACCTAATAAATAGGGTGTTTAAGGAATTCTTAGATCAATTCGTGATTATTTTTATAGACGACATATTGGTGTACTCGAAGAGCCTAGAGAAGCATGAGTTTCACTTGAGTAAGGTATTGCAGACTTTAAGAGAGAATGTACTGTATGCTAAGTTTAGCAAGTGCGAATTCTGGCTTAATCAAGTAGTATTTCTCGGACATATGATCTCTGGGGAAGGAATCTCAGTGGATCCATCAAAGATTGAGGCAGTAATGAAATGGCCGAGATCGACGATGGTAACAGAAGTTCGGAGCTTTCTGGATTTAGCGGGATATTATCGCCGCTTCGTGGAAGCGCTTTTAGCAATAGCAACACTGTTGACACATTTGTTGAAAAGGGAAACGAGGTTTGAATGGACTAAACAAATGTGAAAGGAGTTTTCAGGAATTAAAGCATAGATTGACAACGGTACTGGTATTGACTATTCCATTAGACCCGGAGGATATGAAATTTATAGCGATGCGTCGTTGAAAGGATTGAGGTGTGTACTCATACAAAATGGATAAGTAGTGGCCTATGCGTCAAGACAGTTAAGACCGTATGAGTTGAATTACCCGACGCATGATTTAGAATTAGCCGCTATAGTATTCGCCCTGAAGGTTTGGCGATACTATTTATGCGGAGAGAATTTTTAGATTTATACCGATCATCAGAGTCTTAAATATTTGTTTTTTCAAAAGGAATTAAATATGAGACAACGTCCGTGGATGGAGTTGTTGAAGGATTACGATTGTGATACATTATATCATCCCGAGAAAGCCAACCGGTAGCCGATGCATTGAGTCGGAAGTCAAGCATCGCGCACTTGATGGTCAAGGAATGGGCGTTGCTAGAAAAAATGCAAGACTCGGAGTTTAGATTCGAAGTAAGTCAATTCTCGAGCTTGCTGGCCACATTAAGGGTTGAACCGGAGATCCAGGCTAAGATTAAGACTTTGCAGTCTACGGATCAAGAGATCCAAAGGATTCTAGAAATGGATGATGCCAAGAGAAAGCCGGATTTTCAGATATCCGAAGATGGGATACTAAAGTTCCGTGGGCGATTATGTGTGCTTAACGATGTAGAATTTAAGGAAGAAATTTTATCAGAAGCACATCGTAGTAGTTATAGTATCCACCTAGGTAGTACCAAGATGTATCAGAATTTGAGACAGTACTACTGGTGGAATGATATGAAGGTATATATAGCCAGACATGTGGCTAAATGTATGACGTGCCAGCAAGTGAAGGCATAGCATTGTAAGCCCGGAGGATTACTGCGACCTTTGGAAATCCAAGAATGGAAATTGGAGCATATAATTATGGATTTTGTGACGGGATTACCAAGAAGCCAAAGAGGCCATGACACTATTTGGGTGATTATCGACAGATTGACAAAGTCGGCACACTTTTTGGCTGTGCGAAAGGACTTCGCATTAGATCGGTATGCTGAGTTATATATGCAACAGATAATTCGTTTGCATGGGGTACCAGTGACGATTACTTCGGATCGTGATCCTAGGTTTACCGCTAATTTCTGGAAAAGTCTACAGACGGCATTAGGATCAAAGCTGCAATTTAGTACAGCTTACCGTCCACAAACGGATGGCCAATCTGAGAGGAAGATTCAGACTTTAGAGGCTATGCTGAGGGCATGTGTATTGGATTTTCAGGGTAAGTGGGAAGAGCAGCTACCCTTAGCAGAATTTGCTTATAATAATAGTTTTCAACAGAGTATTGGAATGGCACCCTTTGAAGCGCTATATGGCAAGGCTTGTAGAACGCCCGTGTATTGGGACGAAGTAGGAGAAAGGAATATAATCGGGCCAGAGTTAGTTTAACAGCCAGTTGAGGCTGTTAAGGTGGTTCGCGAGAGGCTGAAAATAGCTCAAAGCCGTCAAAAGAATTATGCAGATAGAAGGCGAAGACCTTTGGAATTTCAAGTAGGAGATCACGTATTTCTTAAGGTATCGCTCATGAGAGGATTATCTTGATTCAGTAAGAAAGGAAAGTTGAGTCCAAGGTATGTGGGACCTTTTGAGGTTTTAGAAAGAATTGGAGACTTAGCGTATCGCCTTGCACTTCCGCCAAATTTATCGCAAGTGCATAATGTGTTCCACGTATCGATGGTGAGGAAATATGAACCGGACCTAACTCATGTGTTGAATTATGAAGAGATAGAAGTCGATGACAGGGTGCCATATGTCGAGAGACCAGTAAGGACTGAAGATCGGAAAGAACGAGTTCTAAGGAACAAGACGATCCCGATGGCCAAGGTTGTTTGGGAGTACCACGGGACAGAAAGCGCAACGTGGGAAAATGAGGAGCAAATGCAACGTCAATACCCCCACTTGTTTGAATAGTTAGTTGATTTGTAAATTTCGAGAACGAAATTTTTGTAAGGGGGGAAGAGTTGTGACATTCTGAAATCTGACCCACTTGGAATTTATGAAGTGAATAGTTTGTAAACATGCTTGTAGTTAGATCTCACCCGGAATTAATCACTTCGAGAATACTAACCGTTAGAGAAAGGCTAATTAGGGATTTAAATTCGCGCGACTAAAGAACTCGATCGTGAACTGACTTTCGACCATGAGAATCGTCGAGGTGATATTTTGAGCCACCGTAGGCCGATCCAAGGATAGCCAGAGATCAGTTCGCCACTGTCATAGTAGTGGGTCGCGGGTGATTCCGCTAGATCACGAAATGAATTGACAAATGACCCTAAAACTATACCAAATGATCCTGCCCGTCGGATCTAGCGATCGATCCTCACGATTAAGTGACAACCGATATCGTCACGACCCGAGTAAACTTGTACGTGGCAAGATTTAGTATCGGCCATGGGTTAATAGTGCGAATTCCCCCAAAAGCCGCCCGTTAGTATGAGATATACGCAAGTTACGTTATTTAGAACTTAGTCATTAATTAGAAATCGAGTTGGGCATTGGAAATTCAGAAAGTCACGATAGATCACTTGGACGATGTTGTCATTTGCCCGAGTAGCCTCGGTTTTGTCCGAATCCTTCAGTAAAACTGAATTTTGGCGAGAAATAGAAAATGACCATTTTACCTCTGGAAATTTGTTAAGGCCAATGAAAATTGAGAAGGGCGTTTTGGTAATTTTGCCTAGCCTTAGAATTAGAGATTTTTGGACAATTTTACCCTTGGACTTTTTGAGAAATTCCCAAATTACCCTTGGATATTTTAGAAAAGATTCAATCCGGGCCGTCGATCTCAAGATAAGATTGAATCTAAGTCGTCGATTGGAATTGTGAGGAAAGAGCAAGATGGTCAATTGGCAATTCAATTATTGGTCTTGATTATTTAAGTCCCAAACTCCTCTCTCTCTCCTCATTCTCTCTCTCTCCCTTCTCGGCAACTCCCTCCCCTCCCTCACCGAACCAACCACCCTCCCCCTTGCCGCGTCGCCGCTCGTCGGCCGTCCGCCCGTCTTGCCACCGCCGTCTCGTCACCGGACCGTGACCCCACCCTCACGTCGCCATCTCTCTCTATCTCTCCCCCCCCCCCTCATGGCCGTGAGTGAACCGCGGCCAAGGAAGCCACCGTCCAGCCGAGCACCGCCGTGAGCCGCCGAGCAACCGTTCCCCTTTCTGCTCTAGCCGAGTTAGTCTAGAGTTCGGATAAGTCACGCCCTAAACTCTATTTAGGACTTTGGGTATCGACGGATAAACTAGGGGTGGAATCGGATTTAATTAGACGCGGTTTTGGCGAAATTTGAGGCTGTTTATGGATAAATTGTGTAGACTGATTTAGGGGCTGGTATTACTGATTTTTCAGGATGAAATTGTGATGTTTTGGGGCTGAATTGATGCCGAGTTCATTGCTGGAAATCGGGACTTGTAGTGACGAGCCTATGGTTTGATTTAAGGGCAATTGGTGTCAGTTTAGTGCGTGGTATGGTGGCTAAATTGTGATGCTCGTTATGGCTTGAAATGAGTGTCAAAAGACTGAAATTATGCACGTGTCTGTGGCTGTGATTGTGGGCCCATGAGTGGCCATGTATGTTTGTTGAGTGGTGGATTGAATGACTAGACTTCATATCGTTATGTACACGCTTTGGCCGAATTGAATTAATTGTCAATTGGCCGTGTTGAATGCTTATTCAGCATGAGAAATGTGTGTGAATTGGTGCGTGCACGGCCACGTGTGATTGGCCAATTTATTGGCAAATGGGTGTTGAGCATTGAACAAACAAGAGATCGTGTGTGGTACGGTATTTGTGATTGTGGAAATCCCTGAGGCGATATCATTACGCGGGAAATTGATCCGTCCTGAGGCGGTATGACTACGTGGGACAATGTCTGGTATTACCGGAGGACGGCCACCCTGAGGCAGTACCATTATGCAGGTTGTGTCGTAGGTGGTGGATGTTGAGCCTGAGGCAGTACCACTACGCGGGTAAGATACACGGCCTGAGGTGGTACCATTACGCAGGCTTTGAAGTTTTATTGTGAGTTGGTCGCAGTGAACCTGAGGCGGTATTACTACGCGGGTCACTGGCGAGTTGAGAATGAGTTAGTCGCGGTGAACTAGAGGTGGTACCATTACGCGGGTCATTGGCGAGTGTGGTGAACAGAATGTGATGAGGCCGGAACGAATGTATGAAATGAAATATGAACGTGCATGTGATTGGAAGTATTGTTGTTGTAACTAACGTGCAGGTTGCACGCTGGAAAGGCCCATATAAGTATGAACTGTGTGCCTACTGAGTGATGATTGAGTGTGATTGTGGTTGTGATTGTTTGGAGGTACGTGATAGTCTAGGTGGGATTTAGGGTGTGTGCTTGCTAAGATGTATTCTCATGATTGTTTTAACCAATAATTTCAGAACCCCGGCCTGAGCAATGAATCTTCTGCCGCCGTCGCCTTAGCGTTTTGGAGTACCGATGCACACCGACCACAACGTTATAGAGTATCCGATTGATGAAAATATGACCTGAGTTAAGCATACGACGATAGTTTGAGTAGACATAGGACTACCCATTTGGCAATCCCATACCTACACTGCTTGGTTCTTTCGGGACGAGGTAGATGAGTTTGGTCCCGTCCGTGGGTTTGACGTCCCCTTTGATGGAGTTGGGGATTGGGACCCGTCTGCCATACCTCCTCCCGACGGCGAGATGACTAGTTTGGAGACTAGTTTGGCATAGTCTGGACTTCAGTAAGCGTCTGTAGCACCTGAGCCAACGGGGGCCGAGCATGAATTAGAGCCTGATGAGTCGCAAGCAGGTACAACCCGATGGATGTGGATCTTGAGGCGATCTCAAAGGAAGAACCGAAAGAGGTAGAACCTGAGGTAGATCCTGAAGAGCCTGAAGAAGAACCGGAGCACATACCCCCGTATGAGCAATGGATTGACCCTGAATTTGTGCCAGAAGACGAGTATGATGAGGAGCCAGTCGAGAAGGAGCGGGAAGAGGTGCCAGCGGAATCGGATGATATCAATAACCCGATTGAGATCGAGGCTGAGTCGGAGTCCTCAGAGGAGTCAACAGTTTAAGGGGGATTCGGATTCGGGTGATGAGGAGTTAGATTCTGAGTGGACGCCAAGCAGAGGACGTAGGGGCTATTGTAGGGTTGGGAATAGGTTTTTTTTGGAGAATAACATTTTTGAGGATAGGATACTCAGGTTATCGATCTTTTTGATGTCAGTGGTTTATAGTATAGAAGTTCGGTGTGCTTGTATATATGGTGGTTTTGCAAATTGTGAATACTGTATAAGTTTGGATGAGTAATTGATGTGTTTATTCTCCTTGATTACCCCAGTTCTATTTGTCCAGGTATTTGTGATTTCCACTGGTCGATATAAATCTCTGATGAATTCAATTTCGGTCGGCGATACCTGGGATATCGCATTATTCGACCAGAGGAGTGTGTCGCGTGCTCGATGGGATTCGAGGCGTGACACCATCGCTTTTAGGACTCAATAGATTTCATCTTTAGTTGAAATCTTCAAAAGTTCAAAGTTTTCCTCTTCAGAAATAGCCTTGTATGGAACGAGTGTTGGTCCCGAGAAAAGCTCTGTATACTTGGATAGAAAAAATCCTTTGATCTCATCCATATTCATAATCCGTCGGCCCCTATCATCTTGCACTGTCATGATATAGTTTTTGCACCTTCTAATAGCGGTGGAGAGATGGAAAATTTTGGTATTTCGATCACCCTCCAGTAGCCACAATTGTCTTGAGTTTTGCTTCCACGTCAACTCCAGTCTCTCCCATTGCTCATTAATGTCAGCATTGATTTCTTTTTCTTTTCTGCTTTTCTCTTTTGAAGGATCATTCATTTGAATGGAATCAAGTGATGAAGTCAACTTCTTAAGGCGTTGTTGGCAAAAGCCAAAGTGTTCCTTATTCCACTTTTGGAGGGCTATCTCTGTTGATTTTTGTTTCCTATGCCAAGAGGCCATTGAATTGTCTACCACGTTGTTCCAAGCCTCTTCCACTACATTAACACAGATTGAGTCCTGCAACCAAGCGCCTTCAAATTTAAAAGGGCATCGCGATTTGTCCTCAAGAGAAGTCGACGCCAGCCAAATAGGAGAATGATCTGAATTTACTTTCGGTAAGTGGACAACCCCTGCCCGAGGGAATTTCTCACACCATGAAGTTGAACAGATTGCTCGATCTAGTCTTTTTCAAATGCTTGCAAAGCCCCCTCTACCATTTGCCCAGGTATAAGGTTTGCCTTTAAACCCAAGATCAACACAGCCCACTAAATCCATAAAGTCCGCTAGGAAGCAACGAGATGGATTCGGGCCCCTTCTATTGGACGCCTTTGAATCATAGATGGTCTTATTGAAGTCTCCAATTCCAACCCAATCCTCTCCCAAGTTTCGAACCCGACTAGTGAATTCTTCCCAAAAAGCTTGATTAAGACCAAAATAAGGGGGTGCATACACCAACGAAAGCCACCATAAATGCTCAAAATTTTCTCTATTAGAAACCTCCATGTGAATTTGGATTTTGTCTGCGAAGGAAATGGATAAGACCACAGGATCTTTCCAAATGACAGCTAAACCTCCCGTTGTATTATCTACAGAAATTGAAAAGGAGTGGGTAAATCCAATCCGTCGTGTTATAGTTTCTATTCGACTAGTATCACACTTTGTCTCCGATAGAAACACAATATCTGGGTTACAAATTCGGCATGTAGCCTTCAACTCTCTCAGTGTGGGTATTCCTACAATGCTTCGGCAATTCCAGGCTATAATATTCATGGCAAAGTAGGGGTAGTAATTGGCCTGCCTCCTTTAACCACTAACCACAAAATAAGATTTACTCCTCAATCACCAACAACATCCAAAGAAAACACCAAACTTCTCTGACAACTTTCTAGTAGGCATTAGAACAAGCACTTGGTGTGCGCTCACTGACACATAACATGTAGAACAGCAAACACCTCACCTCAAAACACTTGTATAAAGTCATCCACTTAACGAATCCAGCACTCCAGCAACAGCACCAACAATATCACCATTCTTTGGTACAGAGGATTAAACTTGAACTAACCTCAGCGATTGAAGGACAAACGGGGAGCCACTCGAGCACCGGCGTCACCGAGCATCACCAAATCGCTGCTGAAGGAGCTACTTCTTCACTGGGCACACAACCAGCAGATAATATGACAGCACAGACAGAGCAGATCGGCGAGATGTTATCCACCACTATTTCTCCAACTCTCGGTTATCCCACTATGTTGTTGTTTGGCACAAACGAGGCCTCATTCGTTTAGGCATTTACCAAGCAATTCCATGAGAAACGCATATGTTTCTATTTTTACCCAGCTGTCAAAACTGGATTAACAAATCAGCATAGAGCACATCTCCATCTAAAAATCCACCCAGAAGTGGACCAAGCAGAGGAGAATCTTTTTATCAATTGTTATGAGAAAGCATTTACTCTTTTGTAGTTATTCTTATGGTTTAAAACTCTCAGCATAATATGTTTTGATGGCTCGAAGCAAGAAACTGCAAACTAGAATTTATTTAACTTGATTTATAGTTCAATCACATCAGCTGAGATTTGTGCATTTAAACTTCATGGCTCTTAGCCCTGCATGATTCTTATAGCATCTCAGTCATTGTATAGTCTAACGTACGTGACGATGAATGCAAGAAGCATGCAAGAATATTTCTCTTCCAACAAGCAACAACACACACGAAGAAACCGAGGCAAATGGATTATTTAGAATAAGACAAGGACAACATACCTTTTGACTATTATTTGATGAGTTCGGGACCTCCACTTAGAGTTGTTGCTTTTGCTCAACACCGGCGACAACACAAAAAAACTAGGACCACAACACTTGCTCGTGCTTGCTACGGTTTGTGATTGACGAATTGGGTCTCAATTTGGTTATGGACGAATCAGGTCTTCGCGATTTGGACTTGCGAATTTGGGATTGCGACGGACGAAGGTGTCGGGTGAAAGGGGACTCAATTAACGAACGTGATTATCGCAATAAAGACTCGGGTTGACAATTTTGTGGTTAACGAACGTGATTGACACAAGATGAGATCAAATCTGGAGAAAAACTAAAAGCAATTAGGGTTCTTCAAAATTTGTGGTTTGCAATTCTGGCCAAATCCAAATTGAGGCTTTGGTTGATGAAGGGGAGATGACCGCATTTCTTAGGTAAAGTGGAGTTTTTTTTAAAGAAAACAACGCCGTTTTATTTTTGGGCGACCACGTCAGTCGGCTGTGTCACATAGGGCAGCCAGCGCTGACTAAGTATTCCACATCAGACTTTTCCGAGCAATAGGACTAAATTGAAAAATATGCAAATGGTTTAGGACTGAATTGACCAAAATTGAAAGGTTTAAGACTAAATTGATACAAATACAATAGATTTAAGACTTTTTTTTTGTAATTTTCCCTAAATTAACAGCGTAAGAGGAATCGACTTCGATCTTGGCCCTATTGTTTCTTGCTATATCTGGGTAATGTTTAATACTAAAATGAGACCTAATCTTTTTTTATGAAAAGGAAAAAAAAAATCGAATGATGCAGCATATCTTTGGAATGCACAAGAATCGGATGCAGGTCAAACTTTTCATTTTTGCCTCGAATATGATAATGATTGGGGGGGGGGGGGGGGAGGACTAGTATTAAAAATGATTGTACATGAACATAATATGGACAAAAGACAAAAGGTACGACGTGCGAGAGGACATTTCTAATGAGCGATATGATAATTTCATGGTTATGACAATACTACTTTATCCTAATCGTGACGTTTTTGATGTCATTATATCTAGGCTTAACTAGGGTTATGAAATTAGATCTATATAGAAGAGTTCTCTACAGTGTGTGTACATATATGTCATGTATGAAAATGACTTTGTGGATAATACTTTTGGGAGACCTAGCAAATAATGTTTACATTTCCCGGATGCCAAATAAATTAAGTTTGTCCAATTCGAATATGAGTGATCATTAGACCGGTCTCGCTCTTAATAAGCATAACATTTCTTTTGCGCACTCAATTGTTTAATCACGTGACATGTACTCAGATTCTAAGATACGTTGAGAAAGTCGTATTCAAAAGAGTTGAGATTATCGGGCGGACGAGAACAATATATGTAACTATTGTTTAGAATCAATACCAACGTATATTGGATTAAGGGAGACAAATCATTTAGTAAGCAAAATAAAAGGAACAGGAATAAGTTGATGGGTTTTCGACTTTATTCCGATTTTCTTTTTTTATTGAAATTGAAAATGGATCACGTGAATTGGGCTTGTGAAATAAGGTTAAATGAAGAAATTTGAAAATTTGGTTCTACTACCATCATGTTAAATGAATCCGAATCTTGTTAGTACACTACAGGCTTATAGAAATGGGAGATTTGTCTCGCCATTCAACTTATGTCTCGGAGATTAAAAAAAAAAAAAAAGGAACCAGGCAGAGCTCTTCACGTGATAGACATTCGTGAGAGAAGCACGACCGATGAAGCCTCTCGTGCGCTCGACTCGATTTATTTACCGCCTCGAGATCATTACAACACGGTTGCTTGCGAAAGAGATCTCCGTTCAACCGCCCTACTATTTTCTGGGACGCCGCGTCGCGATCTCGAGAGAGTAAAAGATTTATTTCGGAGATAAAATGAATATTATTGTGGACCTTCCAAGGGTTCTTGTGTTGGGTATCAGCCCATATGATGATTCCTCACGTAGACTAAACGAGAAACCCAACAAAACGAGCCCAAAAAACAGGACGATGGTGTGGGCCCACGTTTCGAGATACCGTATGAAATGATGCCCTCGCGGGTAAGGCACGAAGCAGGCTCCTCGCCCGGTCACGAGAGCCGGAACTCTCTTTCTCCGGTCTCCACGATCCACGTGCTCAATGCATGTGACCCGCTGGATTATGTGGGTCCCGCGGTCGGTCCGCATGATCTAACAGGTCATATGCGCTGAGCCGATACGGAAACGAGGATACCACAAGTGACATAACTTTTGTACAGAGCTCACTTGAACGGCGTTGTTTTTTTTTATTTTGATTACTTGAGTACCATAACTTCTTAAAAGACGTTCCCTTATACACCATGACTTCAAAAAAAAAAAACGTTCACTCAAATACCACAACTTTTAGAAAAACATTCACCACCAGTGCCATGCCACGTACATCGGATTCCCAACACTTGTTGTGAACGTTTCTTTAAATCAAGTGAACGTGGTTTTTGAAGTCGTGGCATTTAAGCGATCGAAAAAATAGTTATGTCATATAAGTGAATGTTTGTTTTAGAAGTCGTAGACACTTAAGTGATCAAAGAAAAAATCGAATGAGTGCCGTTCGAAAATTATGGCATTTGCAGTGTCATTTTTCTGCCTTTATTTATCGAATGCAACTGGCACTTTTCTCTTTAACATATCTAGACCCCAAGTTGCCTTTGTTTTTTTGGCTTTTGCTTTTCAGAATTTTTTAAGATTTCAGATATTTATAGAGCAAAACCTGACCGCATTGACAAGTTTCCATGCTCCAGTTTTTCTTGTTATTTATCATTATAATCGTGAAGTTGGGGGGGATTCGTTAAAAATGCGGGATAACATCTCATCTACAAACTCTTATTTATTTATTTAAAAATGCGAAGGCGAAATAGGAAAAAAATTAGAAATTTGAAGACAAATTAACATAACCAAAAGAAGTTAACCGTGGCAAGTTTATATGCCCCCCATTTACTCGTCCCCACGGAGCCTTCGAATTTCACCTCCTCGTTCATCTTGTCTTACGTCTCTCCTAAGTTTAAATTTAATTCAAGATATTTATTTTAATTTAAGTATCATGCGATTTTTCTAATCATTGAAAGTGTAACATAAAATTATTGCCAAGTAGTAGACCTATTTTATTAAGGGTTAATATCACAAAAAATCCAAAACTAGTACACCTGCGATAAATTTACCCAAAACTGTGAACACCAAAAGCCCCCAAACTGGTACATCTATGATAAATTTGTCATCCGTTAAATTTTATCGTCAAATTGCTGAGTTAGATGACACGTGATAGTTATTTTTTGTTAGAACATGTAGCAGTTGACGGGTGTACCAGTTTGGGATTTTACCCTCCATTAGTCATAGGTGTATCAGTTTGTGGCTTTTTATAGTATAATTCCAATTTAACGGAAACCAACGGAGGTAAATTTATCACAAATGTACTGATTTGGGGTTTTTGGTAGTCAAAAAATTAGTTTTGGATAAATTTGTCACGTGTGTATTAGTTTGTGGCTTTTGATGGTCAAAAAATTAGTTTTGGGTAAATTTATCATAAGTGTGCTAATTTAGAATTTTTCGTAATATTAACCCTTTTATAAATGATGTATAGTATAAAACATTGAATTTAATATTTAGTACGGTTAGGGTGTGAGACAGCACAGGCCATGGGGCAAGGATGACTAAATTCACTTTTTGTCCCACCTGATATACTCAGAGATATATTTGACCCCATCTCGGTCCCAAAACTTACATGTTGCAATTTTCAAGGTAATTGTTTTTTACATGATACATGCGTTTGGATTGTCTAAAAAGTAAAAAGACTCCTTATATATATATACTCATCGAAGTGAAAAAAAAGTAAAGATAATATTCGTTGTTCGTATCCCATCGAACAAAAATACTTAGTTTATTTTAGAGAAAAATACGCTAGAAGTACCGAATTATTCATATTGGTGCTCTGTTTGGCTCGGCAACTTTTCAATTGCTCATTTAATTCCTTAACTTTCAAATTTTGTCACATAAGTTACTCCAGTGACTTGTAGTGTCGCAAAAGGTGATGCGACATTATGTTGATGATAAGTGTGTTCTTAGGCGGCTTTCTTAATATTTCACCTCGGACGTTGCGAATAAGCAGGGGAAATCTCACCAAAATGGCCCAGTGAGCTGCGAAAAAAAAAATTGACTTACTCTCGACTAATGAAATGATTAGCAACTCTAATCTTGATACCGTCTTATGTGTGTAAATAGTGAATTACACATTTCCTATATCTGGTGTTGATTTGATTAAAGTGAGATTGGTTTTGGTATTCATCTGGTGAATGATAGAATTATTTCTGTTTCCTCTATTTTATTGGGTCAACTGGGTCTTGAGTGGAACAAAATTGACTAACAATGAAGTTAGAAAAGAATAATTGAAGTGGTTTGTGATTTCTTGCATGTTCTCATATGGTGATTTGAAAGGATGAAGCGTTGCCTAGAAGAGATGAGCAAGTAGTGGGATCGTGTGATGCCTGAAGTCGAAAAGGACTATGACATGGTGAACGAGGCAGCCGGAGAATTGCAAAGCCGAGGAGGCAGAGAATCGAGAAGCTGTGAGAGCTGAAGTCGTCGGTGATCGCTTGTCCATCAATTTCAATTGTCCGTGTGGCAAAAGCAACCAAATTCTGCTCTGGGTAGAAAGTGCTAGGACAAGCTTTTGTGCTTTCTTGAGCAAGTCCCATTTGTAAACACAAGTACCTGTGAATTTGATGTTCTTGTTCCAACAAATTAAGATGGCAAACGTACGCATTAGACCGGTGACATAGTAATCGGTCAACTCTTCAATGGTTGTTGAGTTGAACATTCAATAAGAAGACTATAGAGTCTGCTTTTCTGTGACACTATGATGCTAGTAATCACTAACCAGATCATTGCTTATTTTCCTTTACCTATATATGCAAAATAGCTTTAGTTGACTGACGCGCCCCACCAACACCCCCCCCCCCCGTCAATATTGTGAAAAGAAAAGACAATCAACATTTCATTCTTAATGCAGTCTCTAGACACAATGCTTCAGATTAATCTTCATATCTCATGTCGCGTCATGAGATATCTTCAATTCAATCAGCGGCTTCATCACTAAGCTTTATGGATGTCCCTGTTTTAAGAACAGAGTTCAAAACTAAGTTTATACTTCAATTATGTATGTAGTTAATGAAAAATAAAAGTAGGAAATAGCAAGGGAAGCCAAAGAAAAGGAGCATGCGTATGATTTGCCAAGGTGACTAGCAAGGATTATGAGATTCATGACTTGACGACAGGTTTATATCACAAAAACAGGAAAATCATAACTTTTGATGAAGATATATTATCACTTTACGTACCACCACCAAACCCAAAGTGTCACCACAAGATTCAGGAAAAAACAATGGAAAGGAAAAAAAAAAAACTTAGCACTAACAGGAGTCTCATTGGGCTTAACCACTGCAGACAGACAAATAAAAGAGATATGACCAACTTAGCAGTTAGGATAGACACTCACATAGATCGGCTTGATGGCATTAGGGGCGACTCTTCCCCAGCGTTTGCCAGGGTCATATTTGGAGATGAGTCATTGTTGCGCAAGTTCCCCTCTGTCACTGTTCCGCTCATCAAATTGACAAAACTTCCAAACATGTTGTCAGTCAAGTAACCTGGCTTTGAAGGCACAGGGATGACATTGGTATGGCCCAGAAGCATCGCCACTACACTGGACATCGGCGGCCTTAGAGACGGCTGCATCTGGGTGCAGAGGAGGGCCACTTGAATCACTTTTGTAACTTCCTCCTCTTCGAATTCTGATAATTTAGGGTCCACTAATTCGACATGGCGCTCGTTCTCGTACAGGTGCCAGGCCTTAAAAGCAAAAAATTGCCGCAAAATCAGCAAACTAAAGTGCATGATCGAAAACCAAAGGACTATCACAAATGAAGAACAATAGGCCATTCGCCCCTATTCTTTTTCCTAAAAAGGTTAAGACATTGGAGAGTCAATCCCTTCCCAACTATTGTTTTATTGGATGCCCATTTCTTTCAGTCAATGTGCAGATGGAAAAAGACTATCTGCACCCCTTCGAATCAAATTTTATGGCTGATTTTTCCAATATAATATCATTAATCTAAATCCAAAATGTGTTGGTTCCGTAAAAGAGGCTATATATCCATTGTTCAGCACATCAAATTAGATATGCAGTAGATCTTTTAATTGAAGTAGAGGCAGTTTAATTGAATACTCTATAAGTGCATTGCCTACAATATTTACACATATCACTTGTCTTTATCATCAGAGAAGAATAAGTTCGCAGTGACATCTCACAAGCCCCACATAATCTGATATACAAACAAATATGCATGAATCTATATCTCCACATAACAAGCCTAAACATGCATATGCATTACCGCTTTATATTCACATGCGGGGGGTGCACACACCTGCATGTCAAGGTGTAAGTGTGAGAGGGTCTTAGGCAATACATCGGGAATGTAGTGTAATGTGGAGCGGTTAATATATTCTAGTTGGCCCAGAACTCATTGGCTTAAGCTTTGAGTGAAGGAAAGAACCCAACTGGATACATTGACATGTTCAGATCTCCTTAGGTAAAGATATCGAGCTTCTTTCCAAATTCTCATAGTCAATTGAAAAATAAAAATGAACTTAAACAAATTAAAAAATCCATATGCAAACAATTTTGTTCATCCTTACCCTCTCAAGCAGAGATGCCTCTTCTTCCAATGCACAATTTGGCTTTCCGCCAACAATTTCCAAAGCCACCACGCCAAAGGCAAAAACATCAGCCTTCTCAGTCAGGTGCCCACGCATGGCATACTCCGGTGCCAGATACCCGCTGTTCCAGTAAAATGCAAAGGTACTCATAAACATTAATATACATATAATAATAAAAAAATCAAAGATGCTAAAACTTCAGTATCTTACATTGTCCCTGCGATTTTAGTGCTTATGTGAGTCATTTGATAATTGTAAAGCTTTGCCAATCCAAAGTCAGAAATTTTTTGATTAAGACTTGAATCAAGCAGAATATTGCTGGCCTTCACATCTCTGTGCACAATTCTAACTCTTGATTCTTCATGAAGGTAAGCTAGTCCTCATGCTATGCCCAAGCATATATCATAACGAGTGCCCCAGTCAATTAGAAGGCCTGTTTTCCCTGTCCCATTCATGTTAGTAGTAATATTGTGTAGCATTTTTGCATCGATTGGAATATCCATAAAATGCAGAGTATTGATATTTACCAAATAAGGCATGATCGAGACTACTGTTCTCTAGAAACTCATACACAAGGAGGCGTTTATCACCATGTACACAACATCCATACAACTTTACGAGATTGCGATGTTGAACAGCAGATATCGTCACAATTTCTGCTAGAAACTGATTGTTTCCTTGGTCAGATGTCGCAGAGAGTTTCTTCACAGCAACAAGTCTCCCATCACCAAGTGTTCCCTACAGTGTAGAATTATCTATGCCTTAGGGACATAATCGTGTTTAAGAAACTATCTTAACCAAGTATGCACATATCAGAGAAAACAGTATCAGTTACACAGAGATGAAATTTGAGTGTCAATTAGCTAGTCTTTTACAATTTATAGACTTGAGGCTCAACTAAGGGTCCATCAGACCAATAGAATTGTGAATCATGAACTTGAGGAATGAAAAATTCTTCGGTAATCTATTGAAGTGTTTCAAGCTTTTAAATACAGTGGAGTTAACGATGCGAGCAGTTCAGAGGAAAAGCTGAGCTGAATGTCACTTTGTCCAAGAGCTGAGTCAAAAGCATCAACTTGTTAATTTGGTCACCAGCAACTTGGCGGGGGCTCAGGTCAAATACATGTGTAACAAGTTAAAAAGATCTTACAAGAATGTTTCAATTGAGAGAAAATGTTAAGAAGTGTCATAAGGGCCGTGTAGCAGACAATGGTTGGTCTAATCTCCTAGGAACGAGCTTATGAGAGTGCATGAATGATGATTGATGGAGCGTTACGCCCAAAGGGTTAAAAAACTTTCTAGAGTAGTTTCTGTTCGTCATGCCACTACTACCAAGGCTCAGCCAAAATATCTTTCAACTAATGAACTCTACTTATTCTTTTGTTTTCTCCCAGATGGAGCCGACTGCTGCACGATGATACTGTCTTCGAACACGTCAATAATGCAAAAAATAGCATGTGAACACTGAAAAATAATTTCTAAGATGATAAAAACTGAACTTTTCAAGACAAGGAAACTGAAAATATTGCATATCCCCTCTAATACTTGACCAACAAGAGAACTTTTTTTACTAAAGAAGTTCAATGTATATAAACATTGTCTTGTCAAGGCGACACCTCTTTTGGCACAAGCCGCTACCACCTTGTCCCACCTCAATGAAACAAAGTAGACACGCGTTCATTCATGATATTCGAACTATTAGTTTTTCAAAAATATTAACGACCCACTGAAGAAGAACATATTCAGTAGCACGACAAACTTTTGTGTTCTAGTCATGATTCTATCCTAAATACCTAGAGATGACAAGATGAGCCCATGGGAAACAAACTTCACATAGTACATTCTCAGCTGATAATATCTAATGAGATAATCAAGCATAAGGTAGTAGCCTGCACATAGGGCCTAGGGCTCGGAAGAAGATACATAATAGCTTTGATCAATCAAAACTCAAAGGTAACCCAGAAGATTATGAAGCAAATGTAATTTTGGTTATTCTATGAACAGGAATGTGATTGAACTTGTCTACCCCCACCCCCCCAAAGCACCCGCTCTCTCTGCGTAGGCCCAGGCAGAGACCTCCAAAAAAGGAAAATATCTTCGTTCTTGAATATAATCTCTTAATTTCTGCAAAAATCTAACTTTACCATTTTAGAAAGAAGGTTATAAACATTTAAAGACAGTAGAGAGAATAGGTACCAACATTTAGAGACTTTCTGTGCACTTGGGCTGGCCTAATGGATGCTGCCGGTAAAATCACATGAACACATAAGAGCAATAGGTACCGATAAAAACGCAAACATAACATGACATAATACAATCAACTCAAATTTTGACACAAATCAGCACCTTTTAGAGTAAATTAAATGTCAAAATGTTGCACCGCAGACAAGAATTATAAACAAGACCAGGACAGTTGAAAAGCACTGCAAAGCCCAAAAGGACAGAAAGTTTGTCTCTTGCCATATTCCAAATATCAGGATGCAAAATTACCTTATAAACAATTCCAAAACCACCCTGGCCCAGCTTATTGGCAAGGCTGAAACCATTTGTAGCATCGTGTAGCTCTGAATAGTTGAAAGTCAATGCCTCTCTAGCAACTCTCAGGACATCTGCATAACATAACCAGTAAGAACACGTTTCAAATTTACTCATCACCCATCTGCAAAGAGTTGACACTGCTTTGCGAGGTCACCACAGTGCTCTCCCTCATCAGCAGCTACATTATTAAGTCTTTTTCCTGAATTCTGGGCACACTTCTCTTGGAAAGTTCAATCTTGCAGTCAATTATATTACTTTTACTTGAAATATAATTTTGAATTCATGAGCAAGGTAAAGAAGAGATGATACATCTCCTTTACTCATTCTTCAAGAAAATTCTCTTGGAAGCATGTCCTTGGTTAAACACTTCACATCTTCTTTACAAAAGAGGCTCACTAGTGACAGAATAAGTCATAAACTTCAAAAGCGACAGATAATTTACCAGCAAGATAACTGATAAACCAGTCCACAAAAGCAGAGGCCCACTATCCTATAAAAATGATTGCATAGGCACATTCTACCCGATCAAGTCACTCACATAAGGAGAAACAGTGGGACTCACATTGGCCGAGAAAGGACAAAAGTTCTTGACACATTTTTTTGCTATTTCATTAGTTTTTCTGTCAAATCATCCATAGAATAATATTGTGCACTATTTTCCTATACGGTAAAGTATCTTGTCCAAGAGGGTAACCATGTGATTGCATTGAGGAATATGGCAAACAATTAACGCCAGACACAAAGACTAGAGTACGTCTGAAATTATACGAGACTACCCTAAACCATATATATTGGGACTACAAAGCACCATAACAACAGTACTAGACACTTTTCAACAACGCAAGTGCTATTAAGAACCATCAAACATGGCTATTTCAAGAGCTATTAAAAATACATCATGCAAATTTTTCACCTGTCTCTTCGTTGGAGCTTGGCCTTTTCCTTATTCTGAGAAAATAAAAAGCTACAAAAGAAGATAGAAAGAACATGACTCCAAAACTAACTGCAATGCCTGCAACCAAAGGCCTCATATTCTTCTTCTTGTCTGGAAAAGTACGTGCAGAATCTGTAGAAGCATTTCAGGTGAGTGATCACATGGTGGTGAATGTGCACCAGTTAGCAAATGACATTTGGCGATAAAAGGAATCTATTACCTGGACTAACATGGATAGCTGAAATAGATGGTCCATATGTACCTTGAGAAGGCATGCAGCATGTCCCTTTTCCAGCCCAAAAGAAGTGAATCTCAAGATAGTTTTCAAATATACGAACCATAAATGACTTCTCGATAGCTCGGAAGCTTCCACCTGCCTCCTCTCTAATGTCAAAGTCTTTTAACACCCAATTCCCCTTGAATAAGCCAAAAGATATGTATCAGGTTACCTAGTACAATTTGTCGCGTTAGATGAAGAAAGTTTAACGACAGTTGTTGTGGTAGATTTTTAAAGAAACCTTGTCCACCAACTTCTTGAGAAGTTAACCATGGGAAATCAGGAAATCTCAGAGAAACTTATCTTGAAAAATGGAAGATTCATCCCTGATTTAAAGGCTGAAATATATGAGTTTGTACACTAGTAGCGACAATTGTAAAAAGAGATGCACCAAGAACACAGAGACGAAAAATGATACTGATTCTTTCTCTCATCACGAACTGGCAAAGATAAATGATTGGAGTGAGGATATAATTATTCAAGGTATGTATATGACAAGCAATCTTGTGCGGGGACTTCAAAAAAGTAAAAATCCATCATGAACCAACGCGTTGATGAAGAATTGTGAAAGAAAACTTGAGCATAGTTTCAAGTAAAGTCATAAGCTCATGAATAGTAAAGTTGTGCATCCAGCACATCTTACTGGAGTTTCATGCTACTAAAATACTTCATGCAGAATGCAGGTCTAAGGACTTGCCTGAATATATACATCAAAGAGACGCCTTCCCCGACTTGTCCACTGGTTATCATCTGGAAAAGCTGTTTCTGCAAACCCAAGGTTCACTATGTAGTTGCCATTCTGGAGTCCCAACCCATAATATCTCAGTGATGACGCAGATGTCCTTGTTGTTTGGAAGAGAGCTCGGTCTGGATTATTCAACATAGCATTGGAGGTTGAACATGTGAATTGGTAGTTTGTAGCATCGTTAAACATCCCAACGTTGCTAAGTGCCCACCTCTTTGTCTTGCTAACGAAGAACGAAGCTGGACCAATGCCGCTGTTATCATCACCCTCGAACAAAGTTCCATCAGAAGATTCGACTTGTGGACCCCCTGAATTGATTGCAAATCTAATATCTGAAATGAAAAATATAATTTATCTGGTTGAATACTATTAGAATGTCCACTCAAAAGCTTAAACTGTCAAGTGAAGGGAAACCACATATACATAAGGTCCACATAAACCCCGTGACAAGTGATGTGGAATACTTTAACATCCCCTCTCTTGTGCAAAAGTGACTGAGAACAGCATGTGAAATCAATGATCGGGGAGTTGCACAAGTAAAATAAACCGAGGTAGAACCTGGCTTTGATACCATGCTAGAATATCCATCCTAAAAGCTTAATCTGTTAGGCAGCGGGAGATCACGTGTAAAAACCTTATAGACAAGCCATGTGAGATATTTAACAAATAGTATGCATTGTCAAACATCTATGTTACACAATGAGTGGCTTACTGAAAAAGTTTCAGCTTATTACTACGCAACCTTTACCAAGATCACATACTCAAAACTTAACATTGACGCATGTACACATGCTCACATGTCCTTTGTCAGTAGGATCAACTCCTTTAAAAAATACAAAGCCATTCCACTCTGTCGCACGTCAGCCATAAAAAGGAACTTCTATGAGGGTGATTCTAGATGCCAAATGTACATCATGCCGTTCATATTTTAGTACTTACGGCGACAATTTAAAAAGGAAAAACAATCTCTCCAGTAGCAAGACCTCACATGTAATTGCAGGTAGTAGAGTTGATTGAGGTCTTACGCAACAATGTAAAAGCCGTTATGCTATTCTAGCAATGCTTGTACTCCAAATATGGTACATGGCACATGGATATTGACTGCACTGATTACTTCAGTGATAGCACCCAATGTTTCCTCAGTGCCATGCACAGCGGATAATGCTAGATTAAGCTGAGAAGCGGAGACAAATCCAAAGCTGCATTAAATGGCTCCTAAGCTCTTTTAGCAATATGATACTCCATGCACAAATATAAAAAGTGAACGACATGACTATTAAAGCCCTTTCTTCGGTATGTTTGTTGTTTTTGAATCTGATGACCCAAAATAGCTAGGACAAAACCTGCGAGGAGCATTTGACAAATCTGCAAATTTATGAAGTTTCTTCATTAGGAGCAACATTGTGCAAGTCTACAAACTTGGTGCCTCTTTGTTATGAGGTTCTATCTTTTGGTTTGGCTGCAATCTACAGGGTGGTAGTCGTAGCTTCTAGGAGGTGGCCTCATTTTAGAGGAGGTTCATTTGCAATTGCATCAGTCTACCCGTTTGAGTCCTCCCCTGTTTAGTTAATTTTTGAGTAATCATGGTGCAAAAGAGGCCATTGATATGTCAAAATGATGATTGATGCTCTGTTAAAGTATTATCCCATATCGATTAACAGTGGGTCCTAAATGCTCTTTATATTCATGTGGTCTCCTCCACCTATCAGCTTAAACTTTTGGGTTGAACTTTTTGACATGGTATCAGAGCTAGTGCCATCCCTTTCGCGAATGTACATAGTCAAAATTTCACATGCCGCTTGTAATACGACTTGCACATGAGTAGGGGTGTTGAAGTATTATCCCACATCGATTGACAACGGGTCTTGAATGCTGTTTATATTCATATGGTCTCCTCCACTTATCAGCTTAAGCTTTTGGATTGAATTTTCTAACATGGTATCAGAGATAGTGTTATTCCTTTCATGAATGTGCGTGGTCAAAATTCCATGTGAATGTGCATAGTCAAAATTTCACGTGTCGCTCGTAATCCGGCTTGCACGTGAGTGGGGGTGTTGAAGTATTACCCCACATCGATTGACAATAGGTCCTAAATGCTCTTTATATTTATGTGATCTCCTCCACCTATCAGCTTAAGCTTTTGGGTTGGACTTTCTAACATGCTCCTTCTCATTAGCTTCCATATATAGGAAAATCTTCCATAGTAGAGCATGATAAATTGTAATTGTTAGGAAATATGATAATGAGGGTAGAATTATAATATTATGTTTAGAGGGGTTCACGTTAAGCACGTAAAATTCCTTCATTAAACATAATAAGACAATTATTATTCTCTCAAACATGGTATCAAAGCCGGCTGAAAAAACACTAATTTTTTCAAGGTCGCCGCCGCCACTGTCGGTGTAACCCTAGCCAAGCCGCCTCACCACCAAATCCATCACCGTTGTCAAGCACCCATCACCGAGCACCTATCACCCGTCGGCGTAACCCTAACCAGATCTCAACATCAGAACCTTTCTAGATCCATCACCAAAACCATCATCCGTCGGTCTCGCAGAGCTATTGCCGGGCACCCATCACCAGAACCATTGCCCAGATAATCGACTGTCACCAAGCTCCATCGGCCTCTCGCGTGTGCCGAGCCCTGTCGGCATCTCGCACCGACCCTTGTCGGCCTCTTGCGCCGATCCCTGTGCCGAGCCCTGATGGGCTCTCGCGTCGACCCCTGACGGCTTCTCATGCCAACCACGGTGGCAACTATCTTGATTCCATGGTATTGCCTTTGAAGCATTGCAGATTTGCTTCTGTGTTTGATTATTGTTGAAGCTGCGACCTAGGGTTTCGCTAAAAAAAAAAGAAGAAAAAAGAAAAAAATATATTGTCCAGTGCAGCGATGACCATTGTCCAGTGGCTGCAGCATCTTGAAGTGTTCAGTGCTCTCACGTGAATGTGGTAACTCTTCAATATTGATTTGATGGTTATATGAATTTTCGATAAGTTATTGTGACTAATTGTGATACGATTGAACCCTCATAGTGGTGATTCCGTCTGGCTGATTATGTTGTTGGAGATTGTGTTGTTGGAGTTGAATACTTGGTTGTTGTGATATTGTTCATGGGTTCAATGGTATCTTTTACTCACGGATGGCTGTTGCTGGATCCTCTGCTAGTTTGACACATTTATAATTGACTTCTGTCAAGTTGGGTGGTAGTAATTATGCATCCTGGTCTAAAGCGGTTGAGGTTTATCTTATTGCTACCAAACAACGTGATTATCTTACATCTATGGCCCCCTCAGATCAAAGTAAGGTAGCTGATTGGATTGCTGGTAATGCATTGATCCATACTCTATTGTGGAATAGTATGGACCCCAAAATTAGTCCTCATTTCATTTAGTGTAACACTATTAAGGAAGTTTGGGATAAATGTGCCTTACTTTATTCTGGACAAAATAACATGACACAGGTGTGTGACACATGGGAGGCACTCTTTGATCTTAAGCATGGAGATCAGTCATTATCTGAATACTATGCCCGTTTCACAACACTATGACGGCAATTGGACAGTTACCTTCCAGCTTTAGATGATGCAGCCACTCTAGTAAAACACCAAGAGGATCTTCAAGTAATATTGTTTCTCAAGGCGTTGGGGCTCGAATATTCCTCACTACGTCAGCAAATTACATCTCAGAGCTTTCTTCCTACACTGGATGAGGTTTTCTCTCAAGCTCTTTGTTCGATACCTACTGAAAAAGATCTCCACCATAGCTTTGGAGACAAGTGCTATGGTTTCTCATAGTACTAGTGGACGTGGAACCTGTGGTCGTGGTTATAGGGGTCATGGACAAGGTTTTGCTCTAAATGGAGGTCATGGAGGCCATGATGGAGGTATTGGTGGTCGTGGCTCTCGCTATTGTAATCATTGTCAAAGAGCTAGACATGCAGAGACTTATTGCTACACTTTTGATCCTGAGCTCCGACCTACTATTGCTGCCTATGTCGATTCTCCAGCACTAGCTTCACCAGATCCTCCTAATATACATGGTACAAGTGATAGTATTACACTTACACGGGTTGAGTATGATGCATGGGTTTGCTCTCAACAGGTGACGGGCTCTTCAGCCCCTACTGCAACTTTGGCACAAACTTTCAAAGGTAGTTCATCTTGTTTACTTTCAACAACGTCCGACTCCTGGGTTATAGACTCTGGAGTCACTCATCATATAACTAGTAACTCTAAGCTACTGTCTTCATTTCATTCCACATCCCCTGGGGTGTCCAATTCTGTTACATTAGCTTATGGTTCACAATCTCAAGTTACTGGTACTGGAGTTGCTCACTCGAGTCCTCTTTCTTTGTCATCTATCTTACATCTCAAATCTTCATATAATTTGATTTATGTTAGTTCATTGACTAAGGAACTGAATTGTTCCGTAAACTTTTCTTCATCTCGTTGTGTTTTTCAGGATCTGAGGACTGGACTGATGATTGGTGGGGGACATGAATCAAATGGTATGTACTATCTTGACAAGAAAGTGGTAGCTGTTATAGCTATGAAGCACACATTCTCTGATGTATATCGCATGCACTGTCGTGCTGGTCATCCACCACTGAACATTCTTCGACGTATATTTCCCGAGTCTGAGTCGGTGAGTTCATTTCAATGTGAAGCTTGTCAGTTTGGTAAACATCATAGGGCATCTTTTCCTTCTTGTTTTCAGAGTCGTGTGTCTAGTCCATTTGAGCAGGTTCACTTAGATGTGTGGGGTCCATATCGTGTTTTTGATACTTCTGGTTTTAGATATTTTGTTACATTCATGGATGATTTTTCTCGAATTACTTGGTTGTTCTTAACAAAAGATCGTACTGATTTTGAATTGTTGAGTCAGTATCGTACTTCTGTTAAAATTTTACGATCAGATAATGCCAAAGAATATCTTGCTTCCACTATTGGTTTTCAACCCTTTCTTGATTCTCATGGTATTCTTCATCAAACATCCTGTTCATACACTCCACAGAAAAATGGTATAGCAGAATGCAAAAATTGTCATCTCGTTGCTCGTTGTCTTATGTCACATGCATCTACCTAAAAAATTTTGGGGCCATGCTATGCTTACAGCCTATTACTTGATTAATCGGCTTCCAATTTCTGTTCTTCAAGGAGAGACACAATTTTCTATTTTACATCTAGATCATCCTCCCTTTGCATTACCTTTAAGTGTCTTTGGTTGTGTTTGCTTTGTTCATCATCTTACTCTAGGTCTTGATAAGTTGGATTCTCGTGCCGAGAAGTGTCTTTGTAGGGTATATTCGAACTGAAAAGGGCTATAACTATTATAGTCCCACTCGTCGTCTTCTTTTTGTGTCGGCAGATGTGACTTTCTTTTAGGAGCAGGCTTATTATAATGCTCAAACGGTACCTACGGTGGCTACTGAGGGTGGCAGGTGTGTCCTACCAGCACTTCCACCACTCTCAGTACCTCCTGCACCATCGACAGGATTTCAGTTTGCTGAGTGCACCTATCATCGACATGGTGTAGCTCCTACCACAATAGTATAGGTCTCACCAACACATGATGCATATGTACTCACACCAGTTACTGCACCATCCTCTGATCCTAATCCGTCCATTACTATTCGGAAAGGTACACGCTCTTGTGTTGGTCATCTTGTGGATCATTATGCTTATTATTCTGATCTTTTTCCTTGTCTTCGTACTCATCGTCCCATGTCCAATTTCTTATCATATGATCGTTTGTCCCCTACATTTTCTACCTTTGTCTCGTCCTTGTCCTCTATTTCTGTGCCTAGCAGTGTTGCTGAAGCTATTGCTCATCCTGGATGGCGGCAAGCCATGGAAGATGAAATGAAGGCACTTCTTGAGAACCATACTTGGCAACTTACCTCATTATCTACAAGGAAACAACCTGTTGGTTGTCGTTGGGTTTTCACTGTTAAGGTTCATCCTGATAGTACTCTTGATCAATTGAAGCTCAGTTGGTTGCAAAAGGATATACTCAAACGTATGGTATTGATTATGATGACACTTTCTCCCCTGTGGCCAAAATCACATCTGTTCGTGTTTTTATTTCCTTGGCAGCACACTTTGGTTGTCATCTTCATCAATTGGATGTCAAAAATGCCTTCTCACATGGTAATTTGACTAAGCAAGTGTATATGGAGCAACCGCCTGGATTTGTTGCTCAGGGGGATAATCCGGTATGTCGTTTACATAAGGCCTTGTATGGACTCAAGCAGTCTTCTCGTGCTTGGTTTGGTAAGTTCACTGATGCAGTTACCAAGTTTGGGTTAAAGCAGTGTCAAGTAAATCATTCAGTATTTAATTCTATCTCTTCAGCTGGTTGTGTCCTTTTGGTGGTATATGTGGATGATATTATTATCACTGGTAGTGATTCAGATGGTATCCAATGACTTAAGCAGTTTCTGCACACAGAATTCAATACTAAGGATCTGGGACATCTGCGATATTTTCTTTGGATTGAAGTTGCCTAATCACATGCAGGTATCAATTTATCACAACAAAAATATGCACTTGACATTCTTAATGAGGTTGGATTTCTTGGAGCAAAACCAATTGATACTCGTATGGAGCCTAATGTGAACTTGATGCATAACATTAAGAATTGTTATATGATCCAGTGAAATATCAGAGATTAGTGGATAAGTTGAACTGTCTTACTGTCACAAGACCTAATCTATCTTTTGTTGTCAGTGTAGTAAGTCAGTTATGAGTTCTCCCTGTACTACTCATTGGGATGCTGTAGTGCGGATTATCAAGTACTTGAAGGGAACACCGGCTAAAGGACTACTTTTCAAGAATTATGGCCTTCTGAATACTACAGGCTTCTCTGATGCAGACTGGGCTGGATGTCCTACTGATAGGAGATCTACATCTGGGTATTGCGTATTTCTTGGAGGTAATTTAGTTGCTTGGAAAAGTAAGAAACAACATGTGGTTTTCCGATTAAGTGCCGAAGCAAAACATAGAGCTATGGCACATGTGACAGGTGAATTGCTCTGATTGAGGATGTTGTTGTCAAAAATTGGTATGTCAACATCAGATCCATCGACATTATATTGTGATAATCAATCGGCCATTCATATTGCGAACAATCATGTCTTCCATGAGCGAACCAAACACATTGAGGTTGATTGTCACTTTATACGAGAGAAAGTCCAAAAATGGGAGATCATTCTTCAACATGCAAGGATGAAGAATCAACCAGCAGATATCTTTCCTAAATCTCTACGGAGGAATAGAGAGAGTTTTTTATGTAACAAGTTGGAATTATTTGATATTTACGTCCTAACTTGAAGGGGAGTGTTAGGGAATATGATAATGAGGGTATAATTGTAAGATTATGTTTAGAGGGGTTTATGTTAAGCACATGTGTGTATATATATATTGTAATTCCTTCATTAAACATAATAAGACAATTATTATTCTCTCAAACAGTAATAAGTTTGTTTTCTCAATCGAGAAGGAAGACAAGCGACAACTTAATGTAGAACTGTCTCCTTAGGCCCTCAGAATGCTGTTTGCTTACAGCCAATCAGCTTTTGCATTTTATAAGAGTCCAATGCATATAAATACATACTGGGATGACACTTTGGCAGAAAAGAACTAATGACAGGACAGCCAACCATTCTTGGCGACCCTAGATCAATGAAGAAGAGAATGATTACTGACAACAAAAGAGACCACGGATGCAATGTCAAAACAAGTATTATTTTGGATTGCGTTTAAAGTTTTTACTATATATTCCATTGAAAGTGAACTTACTGACTCCAGTGTCTTGGCTGCAACGAAATGGTCGTTGAAGACAAATCCATCCCGATGGCAAGTCCCTAAGTTCAAAACATAGAGAGAAGATACTTAATTTTACTGGGTAACAAACATACAAGTTCTTAGGTATATTCAGGTATTAGTTTCCATATAGTGCACAACACGGAAAAAATGGTTGATCTCCCAACTGATGTCTTCGTTTTTTTTAGCTAAAGATGCAAATATTTTCCTTATTCTGTTGTACATAGTTTACGTTTTAGGAGGGTCAGCAGTCCGGGTTCCAGCAAAATGCAAACAAAAAGTCAACATCATGAAAGCTATCGAAAGGTCATCTATGAAATTTTCCATTATATGAGTCATTGCAAAATGCAAAAGCCACTAAATGCCCGCAGTTTGGAGGAAACGCCACATTTTGATTTGCGACTGCGCTTGCTTGAATTTTGTACATAAATGTGTATACTTCCCCCCCTCTTTCCAGTTGCTGGTACCATTATTATCTTATATTCAAATAATGCTAATATCCACATGTCAAAATCTTGACTTTACTCGCTACCGTGTATATTTTCCTGGTTAAAGCTACTGGCCATCATGGCAAGTATAAAAAGGAAGCACACTACAACAAACATATTGACCTCTCAGCAAACAAAGAGGAGCATGAGTATCACTCTGAGCTACAAATTTCTCTCACAGTGAAAACTGAACATAATACCTTATCACTGAACAATTAAGCACTTTTCCCACATGGGATCATCTGAATTGATGCATCTTGAAGAAAAGTGTTGCATTAACTACAAAATTTGTGATTTATAGGCCTTTTTCTCCGGTAACAGTCTCTACACACTTTGACATGCTCCATTTCCATTAAGTCATTCATGTTAAAACTCATCATTACACATACCTTCTTTATTAAAGAGTCATTTCATTTTATTTTTTTTTTCAAATCAGAAAAGGAGTCACTTCTCATTTCATTTGTTCTTGTATGCCAATACATCCCCATAAGACATCATCGCAATAATCACCTAGACTAAACAGGAAATTTTCAGTAGAACTGACTAGAGAGCATTACCCACTATTTGAACTTTCTGCTGTGAAGTAGTTGGCAACAAAGTTACTGAATGTGCATAACAAAAGCATAAGGTTAGTCTATGAGGGATACCAGTAATATACAGAGCACATTAAACGACCAATATATGCACATTAGGGGAAAAACAAGAAAGTGCTTTCTGTTGAAGCTTCTATACTTACGTTTGAATATTTTCCTTGACCCAAGAAGGAAAGTCGCCATATAATTTATTGTAAGAGAGATCTCTGTGCAAAAAAACCTGTTCAGTCAAATTGATCCCAAAATGTCGTGCAGTTTAGTAGATGCTCATTAGTTTTATTCACTCACATATAGACAAGAGAGATGCCTTTTGTTGAGGGGAGGGAACCAGTCAACTCATTACTTCCAAGAGATCTAAGCATGAAATAGGAGTTACTTGATATTGGATAGAACATCTCAACTGATTGGGATAAGTAAACCATATAGATGCCTTACAAATAAGTAAGTGAACCTAATGTGAATATGGAATCTGGAATTGATCCATACAGATTATTGAAGCTTAAGTCTCTGCAAGGAAAAAAACATCGATAAGAGTATGAGAAAAAGTCAATGATTTTCTTGCAGGTAGAATCATCTATCTGAATCAGTGAAAGTCAACCAAAACACTGAGACTGCTGGAATTCAATCTCATTAAACAGAACAAGGTTTGGTTTCTGAGTGTGACAAAAGATGAAAAAGAAAAGAGGCACATGGTTATGATAGCCTTGAAAAAATTCTCAGAAAGCAACAAAAAAAAGACAGAAAAGGCATGGAATGCTCCATGATTAAACAGTTAGCTTGGGGGTTTCCGGTGTGGCCTTTGCTTTTAACATTTCACTTTTTCTTTAACCTTTAGAAAGTGAAATTGGACATTTATATATGTTAGACCCTCAATATTTTACAAATACCAGTATCTTAGCATTTAAAGTTGCCCCAAATTTTTGCATCATTTTTAAAATAAGCAGGAAATTCGATGTGGCTTATTTGGTTGGCCTAAAGCTGAAACAAACATTCCCTTTCTTGGGAGCAATGGCAAAATAAGCTCTTGGGTTCCAAAACGAGCTAATTCTCGCGGGGAACAACAGGATGTTTATTTTAGCATCAATTATTCGTCTCAAAGAATGACCTGAGGATTGCAGTTACATTAATTGGAGGACAACTTACAGATGCTCTAATTTTTCGTTACTACTGATATATCGTGGGATATAATAACGAATATTGTTATTCCTCAGAACTCTGCAAGCAGTCAAACCTATATATGTTAGATAGCTCAGATAAAGTATAACAGAATGGAGAAAAACACTGAAAACTGTCAAATTTGACCAAGGCTGCCTTACAAAGTTGTGAGATTCCTCATGTCAGCGAGAAATTCTAGCGAGATGCCACCAGAAATGTCGGATACTCTCCTAGAATTCAAGTTACATATGAGGTTATCCAGAAATTAGCCATGTAGAAACAATGGAAAGAAGAAAAAAAATAGTACTTGGTAACCATGGAATATGCTTACATATCTGTTAAAGAGGTTAATTTGGAAAAGTTTGATGGAATTGGACCGGCAAACGAATTGCCTTGCAGCCTCCTACATATTCAATTAGGACAAGATGTTTATTGATTTGACTTCAGCAATAAGATCCAGCATAAAGAGAACCAAAGTTCCATCTCCATAAGGATAAGAACAGGAAAACAATTGATAAATCAAATATGCCACCATACAGTTCAGTGAGTTTGAGCCAGTTTCCTATGAAGTCAGGGATGGAGCCAGTCAGACTATTGTCAGATGCCCACCTGAGGTTCAGAGAATGTCAGTATGCCTGATGTCTTTAATAATTTACAACTCAGAGAGATGTCCTGAGAGTGCATGCCATTGGTAACAAAAGGTTTTATAGGCTCTTACAGGGCATTTAAATCTGCAAGATTTGCATATGATGAAGGAATGGCACCGCTGATTCCTGAGCTGGAGAAGTATCTGTCCACATGAAAATTTCATGAAAAGCTGAATAGACAATATTTGTGGTTTCTCTTGATAAAAGAAGAAAATTTTAAGGGATCAACCAAGCAATAAATGGCGATAAAAATAGAAGCTGGTGACTATAAAACGAAAGAACAAACTTTTTCTTCAATTTACTTTGGCAAGAAAACAGTTGATACCAACTTCATAACATCAATATACAACATCTCGCCATTTATGATAGTGTGGGTAAACAAGAAAAGAATACAGACGTGATAACAGAGAATTGGTGTTTAAGACAAAATACGAAGTAGTCACTGACTTTTCAGCTAACTCCAGACCATCACTGATATTTCCATCATCATAGCATGCATTTTAATTTAAGCTGAGTGAGGATCGCAATTTAAGGGAACCAAAATGTAAAAAAGCAACGAAAGTTGGAAGACTATATGCAACTTCGCCGCATAACAAATTTTGAGAAGGAACTCCAGAACAAAGAGACTCACAACTTTTGTTACTTTGAGAGATTTCCAAGAGTGCGTGGTAGAGAACCAGAGAAATTATTTTCTGCAAATGACCTACAAGGAGAGCAAATCTCAAAAGTCGTTATAATCAGATGGATCTAATGGAGCAAAAGAGAAGGAAGAATGGACCAGTAGTTCTTGTAACCAGGGGGCATTTAATTGAACATAGTACTAAATTACAGGGGAATAAGCAAGGCTTCCATTGCATATCTACAGAAGCTTAGACAAATTAATGCATACGCACAATCATTATAAACCTGTCATGCTACTGTGATCTCTTTACCTCCATACGTGATTCAGTCGATAGAAAAGGTCAACTACCATTTACCAACACTCGCATCCCCCTGTGGCATTATCTTCTGTCTACTTACACAAACTTTCTGGCACAAATGCACTTTTTGCTCATGATTGATCCCGCATAGAAAAATCCCATCCTTTAGCTGTCTATATCACTTCTAAATCTCTTATAACAGGGAAGGGTCGCTCAAACATGGAACTTGATGTCTCTTCCTTCGCAGCAGAATATATCACTTCACATTCCTCTTGAACGAACAAAAATAGAGCTCTACAGTATGCAATCTAAAAGCATGTACCGAGAATTTAACATGGATCAATTTTAATGAACTCCTCAATTCTCAAGATCAACAACTAACACATGCATTAAGAACGGAGTATAAGCAACTCCATGACTACATCTATCGACTCTTCGTGATCAAGATACACTCAAGTCAGAGCAAAACAGTTGAAATCCAGACTCTGATATGCATCAACTAGCCTGGGGAAGATAGACAAACATCAAGTCACGCTACAAAGTTCACCACACCAACGCGACTGCGAAATAATAGGAAGCATGACAAATCGACTGCCGACAAGCATGACTTACAGTACTAGCAGCTCAGTAAGATTCCCGATCTCGTACGGAAGCTCCCCGGAGAACGCATTGGCATTGAGGCTCCTAACAACAGGAGGGACCAAACACAACTTAACATCATAAAACCATGATAAACAATCCTTTAATGAAATCATATTGTTCTTGTCACTGTGGAGGATTACAAGTATTGCATGCGACTCAGACTGCCGACCCGTGCCGAGATTGATCCCGTCAAGACATTCCAACCCAAGTTCCTGCCATGAAAATCAATGAAAATTCAGATCATTTCAGACATCTATTCATATGATAAAACAAAAATCATGTCAGCGAAATGAATCGTTTCACTTTAACCAAAACATTTGTCCTTCTATGGCTTCAACTTTGTACGATCCAACCTCACACGAATCCGTGGTGTTTCCCTTCCGCTGGTTTCGATCAGAAATCAACCGTCGCAAAGCGGTCCGATGAGCCGGTGCTATTCCAGCGAGCTTTTCCATCTGCACAACCTCGCTCGCCGGAAGAGACCACTCCCCGTCTTGTCGCCGTCGCCGGCGAACCGGCCCATATCGTTACGGGATTACTTGAACCGGACATTTCGGTCATCGGACCGGTCTAAACTTGTCACGGTGGTCAAAACAACTAATAATTTACCACATCGGTTAATATTCCTATTTATATTAATTGTTTCATCTTACCATGCTACTATTATGTGGTATCTTAAGTTCATTTTCACACATCAAATAGAGTCCATATCTTCAACTCAATTTAAGGCAAAGCGTTCACGTTGAGGAAATTTGTCAAGATCTATTTTTGTATCTCAAGATCTCGCAACGATTCATAAAACAGAAAGTCTTCATATAATAGCTTGAAAGTGACGGGTAATTATTAGTAAATAAGTAATTTTTTCCTTGATCTAGTGTCGCAAAGTAGAAGTAGATTAAAATTAAAGGTAATGATCTTCTTACCATCACATTTCATTTGCTCCTAAGAGGAAATTAGTTCTACCACATTACATGATCGACTAATTACATAGGAACTTTCTAAAACTATTCCTCATGGTTTAATGTGATCGTTTAATTGGGTCAATATTACTCTTCAGCAAAAATGGAGCATCCTATCACAAATTATATATTTAAATGTATCATAAGTGTTCGGTGATGTAAGTTTTAAAACTATAGCACCTTAAAGTTGAATGAAACAGTTTCCTAAAAGCTAGCATAAATTGATGAGCAGGATATTGCAAATTGTAATTGTGAGGATTTGTCAAGTACCTTATAAAAGCCGCAGGACCTTTTTTCGCATTTATAACTCTCATGGAGAAGTTTTACTGAAATGGGCTTCAAATATCTGAGTTTTATTTATTAATTTATGCTTGTTTACAAAAAGTAGGATCTTTTTGTTATTTTTCACATTTTAAAATGATATAGAAACCACCTTAAAATTGACTTGATATTTCAAGGGGACCAATTCTGGTTAAGGCTTTTTAAATTAACAATTTCTTATTGTTCCATATTGATATGAGTAAGATTGATTGGATTGATAAAAAAGTTAGCCTTGGCCTGATATTTTCTATGGTCACTATAAAAATTTACAATGAGGTGCCACCGGGGATTCTAAAGTCTATATCTATGCTTGTGTAACATCTTCAAATCGGGCAATTAATTGGATGCACTTGATAAGCATAGATCGCATTAACTCAGTTGTTATCTAATAAGTTGTAAGTTTTAGGTGGGCCTGAGAAGCTCCCTCACTTTTGGACTTAAGCATGTTTTTAAAAGGTTTCATCTTAGGCCTCGTTTGGACCTTGAGATGCCTAAAATGTAAAACAACTAGAGGGTTGTCCCTCCTCCTCGGAAAGATAAAGATTGAGAGAAATTGGGAGTGCTAGACGTGTGAACACCGGTACGTTAAAATAATGAATGCATCCGTGTAGCCGTCTCACAGGATGGGGATAGGTTGCAGAGGCCCTTGTAAGGAAGCTTGCTTTCCCTTCTTTGATAAGGTAACCCTAGCTGTAACCACACCAATGATCCAAGGAAACCCCTGGTTGGACTTGATGTGCATAGATCGCATTAACTCAACTATTCTCCAACAAGTTGTAAGTTTTAAGTGGGCTCGAGAAGTTCCCTCACTTCTTTTTCCAAACTAGAGAGTGAAATAATAATTCTTTTTTCTTTATCTTTTGTTTCATTTTTCACTTCTTTCATAACTTAAATTGCTAAAAGTGGGCAGACCCATTTTAACCTCATGAGCTGAATAGACCGGGAGACCAGTAATGAATTAAGCAAAAAAGGAAGCATACAGATATGTGAGGTAGCTCAGACTCCATAGCTCCTCCGGGATCAGACCCACAACATTCAGCGCATAGATCCTCCTGCGAAACAACACCATTTAGGGTTTCGGATGCTAAATATATGGGGAAATTATCCAATCAGTCATAAACCTATTATACGGATGCCAATTCAATCTCCAAACTTTTCAAGTTCGCCAATTTAGTCTCAAACATTTTCGCGAAATTCTAATGCAATCATTCCGACTAATTTTTGCAGCAAATTGCTAGCATGGTGGTGTGCCATGTAAGATAACCGATGATAACCGGACTGACGCGTTATCGATTGAAGGGGCAAAATTGATTGAAAGGACTACATTGGAATTTCGTGTAAATGTTTAAAACTAAATTAGCAAAATTAAAAAATTTAGGACTTAATTGATATACATATAATAGGTTTATGACTGATTGGATAATTTTTCTTTAAATGTATTATGTGCAGCTTTCCCCTTAAAATGTTGCTGCTAAATGTTTATCAGATAGTAATAACAGAAAAGTATAGGTAGTAAATATTCGAGCCACATTTACACAGTATTAACTTTAGAGACAAATCGATACAAAGGACGCATTAAAATTTTTGTTTTGAAAATTGATACCGATAAAATAGTTTATTAGAATGCTAAGTTGAAATCAAACAGTCGAATTAAATTCATGTAACTTACATTTGAGTGCATACTATATTTAGCATACTTAATTACTAAGTCTGGTAAGAGAGAGTTGCTTGTACTCACAGTTGAGTAATATGACAGGTGGAACCGCTGTCGTAAGAACAATCGCATTTGATGTAGGGCTGGTAGCCAGTGTCCTTGATGCTGGTTGCGGAGAGGGCGCCACCACTGCAAGGTTCTCCACTAATGTTCCACTCTTTCGGGGGCGCAACCAGGTTCCATCGTTGGAATATATGATTCAAAGCTTTTACTGTGCAATTAGTTAACAAACACAATGCAAAAGTATTCTTAGGGTTTCCACACGAATTTCATGAAGGCAAATGGAGTCCAACACTAACGGTGCGTTTGGTAACATTTTTGTTTTCGGGAACAATTTTTGTTCAGAAATAATTTTTTTTTTTTTGGTAAGGTAAGAATGTATAACTTTTCAAAACCCAAATACAAGCTAAAGCACAAACCAACTCCTGATCCAAGAAGGACATAGAGCTGTCCTAAGAGGGTCTAGAGAGGTCCAGCGGAGACTATACAAGAACCAAAGCAAAAGAGAACAAGGAGCACGAATTACAAGGAAGACCGATCCTCAGCAAAAATTGAGGGAGGAAGGTCCCATTTCCTTTGGAAGATACAGTTCCTAGCGGTATCCTGTACTTTCCCCATGGAAATGGCTTTGTCTTGCACAACCTTGATGAGGTGCTTGTGCATACCCGGAATGTAAATGCTCTTGTTTCTGAATATAGCGTTGTTCCTTTCGGTCCAAATAATATGGACAAGAGCTCCAAAGGAGAACCGAGGGAGGCAATGTTCAGAAATAATTTTTTCGGGAACAATTTTTGTTCAGAAATAATTTTTTCTATTTCTGTTTTCGGGAAAAAAAAGTAGGTTTTTTTTATTTTTTATTTCTGTTCTAAATCTATTCCCTGGCCACCGATTTATTCTAGGGAATAGAAAAATTAACCGACGTACACAAACAAATTTTTGTTCTTTTGTTTCTCAAAATAAAAAAAAATAGAAAAATAGAGAAATAGATCAATTACCAAACAGGCCCTAAGCCAAATTGGTCGCATTTAGTGTCGCCTCCAAGTAAGACTATCTTAGAAAAGACGCATCCAAATAACACTTACATTATCCATCATCATCAGCTCTCTCTCACCCCGAAGCTATAGTTCCCTCCTTCAACGCCCTAGCTGGCTCAATGATGGCTATTAGTAGTACCACCACCACCACACACCACCCACCACTTTGTCCTCTCTCTCTCTCCATCAGATCTGGACGCCGCCGTGGTCAATCGATGCTGGTGTTGTGCAGATATGGGCAACAAGGGCTCTATGAATGGCGGAGATGGCGAGGAGCATGATGCCACCATTCGACGAAACTTGAAGGCAGTGAGGCTAAATGAGGGAGCTCGTGGTGGTGAGTGGTTGAGAGAGAGAGAGAGAGAGAGTACTGACGAGGCCACGGTCGGAGCAGTGATGATCGTGATTACGGAGGTAGGGGCGGTCGCACCAGTGGTGTCTAAGCTATAGTGGTGTGGTGGAGAGTGTTACGTTTTGTTAAGAATTATATTCACACTAATCTCGATACATGATATTTTACATGAATCGGCCAATAATATGGATAAAGGAGTTTCTCGATTAGGGTTGGAGTAAAATATGGCCCAGACTAAACAATTTTTTAATATCCAACCAAATATGATCTAATTGGAGAACCAATTGGATACAAATCATGGTATTAGACCCATTTTGACCTCATGCATGCATGAAGAACTTAGAGAGAGAGAGAGAACCTTCAAGTGGATCTGTAGCTTGAGCCATGGCCATGTCAGGGATTACCCAGAAAAAAGAAGCGAAGAGGAAGACAAATCTTGATGAGAGCAGCATGGTCTTCATTGATTCTATAACGCAGAGAGCCAAACATCATATGAAACACACACCAACGAGACCTTACCTTCCTACTACTAGACTTAGCATGTCAAGTCAATAAAGTTCCGATCGGTCAAACAGATGAAAATATAATAAATGCTACCAAGTCATTTGTAGTGGGTACACTGCCAAGGACCATGTCGCTTCACGTTGGGGGCAGCGACCAGCTGGTCAATTAATTCGGCTTGCAACCATTTTCAAACATGTGCTTGGCCTACCGAGAAGTACACATTGATGATGACAGCAAGATGATTGTCGTGATATTAACCAACGCAAAAATTAACTTGGATCTTTCAATTTACGTCAATACGAAAATTATCGAAAAAATAAACGAGGAACAATATGAACACTCAAAATTTACGAGAATTCAAGTTTACAATAATCGCTCACAATGCTCGAAGTGTTTCTCACACTTAATACCTAAGCGTTTACAAATAAACAACTCAAATGAAAATAATACTTACAGAACAAATCCATTTTCGACCTTCACTGTGCGGCGCCTTCTTCACTGCTTCTGTTTCTCCACAAGTTGAAGGAACCAGCTACAGTGCACAGGGAACCCATGCCCATCCTTCACCGTGCGGCCATTTCCTTCAAAGCTTGAAAGAACCCATGGCGGCTGCACACATGGGAAGAGGACAACCTAGGGCATAGGGCCAAAAATCAAAACCCTTGACCTCTCCTCGTTTTCTTTTCTCCTCTCCTTAGGCTATAGTGGGCACGGCAGAGGAAGGAAAACAAACTTTTACCCCACATGTGAAATATAAATATTCTTGTTGACCAAAAAACAAAAAGAAATATAAATATTCTAGAAAGTGTGCCCTTTTTGTCTTGTAGTGCTTTCTTTTGTCCACGTCCAATTTTTGGTCAACATCAACCTATCCAAAAACAGTAACTTGGACCAAAGGAGTAATTAGTGCACACTTTGTGCTGAATCTCTGACATTTATCCAACTTGATCGGATCCATTAAAGGGCTCAAACTTAAAATATAATTTAATAATAATATCACGTGATATGTTAGTAAGGTAAATGCATTTTAGCATCGTATTCCGTATCCACAGCTAATATTCAATTCGTAATTCTCTGTAATTATCCTATGATGGCGGCATTCATCTGGGAAATCATGTACGTGCCCCTGCCAAATGTCGTGGACAGCAAAAAAGCCAACGTTACTACTGCTAAAATTGTCAATATTTTCGACCACTGTTCTCCTCCGGTCTTGCAGCCATTTTTGAATTTCTAACCTGGTTGTAGATGTCATTGGGGCTACATTTATCACGCCGAGTACCCAAAAAAATCTCAAATTTTAAATTTTATCTTAATTATATTTTAAATTTTTTTATTTCATAAAAAATTCAAAATTTTTACTTTTATCCAAAATTTACTGCCATTCCAATATCACCATTAATAACCCTAGGTGGATTTCCACGTCAACCCTCAGTCGGACGTGCCTTTGATGTGGCGTCACGTGAGTGCCACATTAAAAAAAAAATTTGCACTGTTCATCGTCTTTTCTACAGCTGCATATACTATTTATGACGTTCATCCTCTTCAATCGGTTGGCCAAACTCCTCTGGCGCTCTTGCTTCACTGGCCACTGCTACCTAAACCTCTGGCGGCTCTCGTTGGCGCTTGCCCGACCATCCACTGGCTTCGAAGATCGAGGTTCAAGCCAAGCTTTGAGCTCGAGCGGCCATAGCGGCCGCGAGCTTCTAAGCTCGACCTTCAAGCCAAGCTTCGAGCTCGAGTGGCCATGGCAGCCGCGAGCATCGAAGCCCGCTCGAGCTCGAAGCTCGAACTTCAAGCTAAGCTTCGAGCTAGAGCGGTCATGGTGGCCGCGAGCTTCGAAGCAGCTTGAAGGTCGAGCTTCGAAGCTCGCGGGTGGTCACAAACTATTTTTTGTGAAATTCAACCTCCTGCTCAAATTGGAAGGCGCGGAGTGATGCTAGGCGAGCACCGGAACGACCCGGCATGCGTCGTCGGAGAGCACATGCTTGTCTTCTTCTGGTTCGGCACAGTCGACGCCCTGCCGCCGCCGCCCCCGCCGCCGATCTAGTTCCTGACGGAGATCGAGCGGCCGGGGGACGTAGGCTGGTCGATCGAGAAGCGGACGGACGGGGACGACTGGCTCGAGTGCTGCCCGGACATCCGGACGCACGGCGGGGAGGCGCCGCGGGAGAAGAAGGTGGACGATCGCGCGGCGAAGCTCGAGCTCGACGAAGCGAAACCTGAGGACGAAGAGGAAGCGATCGACGGGGAAGAGGCGTGGAACGTGGAGCAAAGATGGCCCCTGGATCTGCTTCTCGACGAGGACGCCATTGTTGCACCAGCAAGGAAGGAACTCAGTGAAGAAGAAGCAGCTTAAAGTTTCTTTTTTTTTTCTTTTTCTTGAGCGAGGGTGGAGCTAGAGCGGTCATGGCGGCTTGCGACCACCCGCGAGCTTCGAAGGTCGACCTTCAAGCTGCTTCGAAGCTCGCGGCCGCCATGACCACTCCAGTTCGAAGCTCGCGGCCGCCATGGCCACTCGAGCTCGAAGCTTGGCTTGAAGTTCGAGCTTCGAAGCTCGCGGCCGCCATGGCCGCTCGAGCTCAAAGCTTGGCTTGAACCTCGATTTTCGAAGCTGGTGGATGGTCAGGCAAGCGCTGACGAGAGCCGCCGCAGGTCTAGGTAGCAGTGGCCAGTGAAGCAAGAGCGCCGGAGGAGTTTGGCCAACCGATTGAAGAGAATGAACGCCATGAACAGTACTCGCGGCTGTGGAGAAGACGATGAACAGTGTAATTTTTTTTTTCCAATGTGGAGCTCGCGTGGCACCACACATCATAGCCACGTCCGATTGCGTGGTTGACGTGGAAATCCACGTAAGATGATTAACGGTCATTTTGGACGGAAAATTAACGGTAATAAATTTAGGATAAAATTAAAATTTTAAATTTTTATGAGATAAAAAAAATTTAAAATATAATTAAAATAAAATCTAAAGTTTGAGATTTTTTTGGGTATTGAACCCTGTCATCACCATATCACCTTGACTTTTACAAAATTAAGTTGGCAATCTACTAAAAACTAGTAGAATTCCCGTCCGCTACGCCTGTTCTCATCTTTTCAAGTTTTACGTAGCCTTTCTTGAAAGCAAAAATTTGAAGAATACCTAGTGTTGATTTTCGTCTTCTCACTTAGAATTAACAAATTCTGGAAAAAAAAATTCATCTAGTTTTTTTTCTGTATTATCATAATGTGATTTTTCATTAATTAATTTTTATTGAACTTGTCTCATTGGGCTTTTCAAATTTCCCTTTTGTATATTTATAAGATTAGGGTGTATGATATTTATATTGATTTGTCTACTTTTCTTACACTTTTTAATTTATTTTAGTAAAATATATTGGTAAGTTTAACTACCTTAGTCGATTTATAATGCATTTGCCATACATTGATTATTAGTCTCAATTCATTGTCGAACGATATTACGAGCACTTGTCTAGTTCCAGCATCAACCATAAGTTTAAGCATGTCCGTACTTGTCGATATCTTTAAAAAAAATTAAAATGTAAGATTGAGAAATGCCAAAAGTTACAAATATTTGTTTTTGCTTCTATTCATGATTGCCTTACGCATATTTTTAACGTCATCTTTGTAAATCTAAATACTTCACATTTGTTCCACATACGGTTAATTCGCCGTTTGTTGCAGTGTGATAGTTGTTCGATGGTCTTATGCCTCTCTCACCTTAAAGTTAACTCAAATGGTGAGATTTTTGCTCATACTTATAACTAATTACCAGCTCCTTCACAACCGATGTGGGATAAACCCCAACAATCTCCTCCTCGCATATCAGGCCTTGGGTTGGAATAGTAACAACCTATGTCTCCCGAATAATTGTTAGGTCCAAACTTTTTGGTAACCAGGGTTCTGATACTGGTGTTGGGTGGTATTGGGCATCTCTCATCCTAAAAGTTAGCTAAAGGGTAAAGCTTTCCCTCACACTTATAATGTGACCACTAGCCCCTTCCATAACCGATGTGGAATAAACACCAACAATACCAATTATTGATATGCACGTGTGAGTTATGTCAAAAAAATTCCATATTGGAGAATTGATACGGTGTTGAGCAATTAATATATCCTAGTTAGCCCATAAACATATTGATTTAAAATTTTGAGTGAAGGCGAGTCTAACTGAATATGTTGATGGGCTTGAACTCGGGCTCTCTCTTAGCGATCTCCTAGGCAAAGGTATCGAACTTTTTTTGTGCGCTCCCAACAAATGGTATCAGAGCCGATGGTATATTGGTGGCCCTCCCTATCTATTTTGGTATTTGGCAAATATCTTAAGGAAGAAATCTGGCGACCAACGCAGTTTCTGGGTGGTGGATGTTGTAGCAGACTTCATTATTTGGTTTAGAGAAAGGGATCATGGATGAAAGTGGGGCATGGAGATTTGTTGATGCGGAAGGAAACCTAAATTAAGGGAGAGTAGGCCTAGCACTAAGCTCATGCTTGAGGGAGAGATTATTTTTTTTTTTTTGATAACCCAGGGAACCCCCGCACGGCCGACAGCCAGGGAGTAAACCCTGGAGGCGACACGTGCTAGCCACCACACACGTGCCACCGGTTAAGTCACCCTGCGGCGCCCGGGATTCGAACACTCAACCTTTTGCGAGAGGAAGAGTGCGCGCTCCAGCAGCGCCACCCAGGCGGGTGGTCTTGAGGGAGAGATTGTTGAGATGTACATGATTAGAAAAATCTCACATCGAATAATTGATGTGGTGCTGAATACTTAATATATCTTAAATAGCCCATAACTCATTGACTTAAACTTATGAAAGAAGGTGGGTTCAACTGAATATGTTGACGTGCTCAAACTTTGCCTCCATCTTAGCGATCTCTCTTGGTGAAAGTATTGGACTTCTACTACGCGCTCCCAACAAAGTGAACCTTTTCTTGCATTTGTGCACGCTTTTAATAGCACGACTCGCTCTTGTTACCAATAGTGAGATTCTTCCCAAGAATAGTGCATGTTCTGAATGTATAATTGTTTTGCCGGAATTAGATCAACAACAAAATAACTTTCACTGAAATTCGTTCTTCGATTTTAATAAGAGGAAACGGGTTTTGTGGGGATTCCAATCAGGATTTGTATCAAGGGGTGCGCAAAGAAATAGATAGATATGCTTTCACGGAATTTAATCGACGATAAAGTACAATAACATAAAGATATAACATTGGAGTTTAATCGACGATAAAGATCTCAAAACTACAACTAAGATACACATCATAATTGAATCGACAACAAGATATTTGGAAACTATAGCTAAGATGTAGGGATTGAGAGATTATTGAAAGGCAACAAGTTTTGTTTGTTTGTTCGCAAAGGGGTTGTTCTATGATTGCCCAAGTACCAGTATTAATGGTATTTATAGCATAACTGCTCCCAAGCAATTCTTTAGCAGTTCTAACCGCGCTGTCGTGATTTTAGGTTCCATGCCTCCACAAACCTCGACTTCATGCTTGCATCTCGCCATGTCGCTTTATCTCTAGGTAGTAGTTACTCATTCAAAATCGCACTTTGATTCTCCATGTTTGTCTATTGCAACAATGACTTACACCCAAGTTTTTTATTATTTCAAATTGGCACTGCGATCACGATCTATCATACTCCATCATTTTGTCCACTTTATCCGTAAGCAATTTCAAATTCGTATGTCACTATACCTGAACTTCACGTTCGCTTTACTCTCAAAACGATTAATCTTCAAATGATTTCTCATCTTGCTGTCAATCGATACCTTTCAATCAATATCTTTGCCTCTTCCAACATTTGGTCAATTTCACCATGACAATTGTCAACCAGTTGCTAATGTATATCAATAGCTGATCATGGTCGTCGATAAGTATGGCCATCGACAATAACTCCTATGGCCAGTATGGTCATCGATAAAGATTCCTACGGTCAGCAACTCGTTGATAGCCACACATCATCCGGTCCCAAGTCATGTGCTTACTCAAAATCAATATCATGCCAATTATAGTGACTTGGTTAATTTTTTATGTAAACATACGCCCCTTCTAAAAGAATTCAAATATTTTTGTCGAAATTCTTTTAAACACTGAAACAGCACAAATTACTACTCTTTGGTGGGGTGTATATTATACCTTTGATGCCTCGTGCTATGTATGCTGACGGCTGCCTCTCTTCACCTCGAACGTGTTGCATGTCTCTTCAATTGACACGATTCCCGAACCATTTTCATTAAGAGCCGTCGATCATTGGGTCGTTATTCCTGAATTGTCACCTCTTTTCGAAGGGTATAAAGGCTTGGCAAGATTTGATTTTTATTTTCATTGCACCTTCGTCTTCAACCTTGAGTTAAAGTCATCCCATTCTGCCTTCTGTCGACCTCGAAATGTCGACCGTCCTTAGTTAATGGCTTCTAAAACTCCCAAATACTCATCTGCAGAGTATCTTGCTCGTTTCAACAAACTAAAAGAAGATGAGAACTGCAACAATTGCCTCCTCGAACTCTTTAACCTAGAAGATGATTATCCCGATCAGGTAATCCCGGGTCCTTGTTCTAGACGGCAATTTCATATTCAACAGTCTCTTCAGGGTTATTTCCCTCATTTTAAAGAAGAAAAACTCCTTTTTTAAAAATCATCCACCATAGAGTATCTATCGTTAATCGAATCCCAGTGATTTAGGGGCTTCCCCTCTTTCGATGTTGATTTCTATTAGTGGTACCTTAGGATGAAATCCCAAGACCAGACATCTTCCGTTTGGAAAGAAGCCAACATCGATGTGGCTCTTCAATTTTGTCGTCTTGGTTGGGACTTGGACTTGGGCCTTTTGGACTCTGTGATCAGTTTTTGGTCTTCTTCGACTAATTTCTTCTTCTTTCCTTGGGAACTGTGAGATTTTGTGGACCACTGCCAACTGTTTTAAAAGTTTAAACTTTTAAATTAAGGCATGATTTAATATTTGATTATTCTATCATTCTCCCTCATGATTAATCTAAAATATTTAATATTTTAGATTAAGGCATGATTTAATATTTGATTATTCTATTACTCTCCCTCATGCTTAGTCTGGTCATTTTGCCTAGTACTAAGCGTGGAAATATTTAATTGGGGAGGAAATTTGGGGCTAAAAAGATTTGAACTTAGACCTCTTGCTTTAATATTATGTGAGATTTTGTGGAACTACTGTCAACTGTTAGCAAGCTTTTAGATAAAAATATGATTTAATATTTAATTATTCTATCAGAAACCGATGTTGATTACTCTTTTAGGCGTTTACGGTATTGTTGGTTTCTATCCTTATCGAACACATGTAAAATGACGTCCAAACCTCCAAGCACCTTCGGTATATTAACGACGGCGCCCTTTCTTATGGCAATTTTATGGTCAGATTCCGTTGACATTTGGTAAAGCCACTAATGTCGAACATGTTGCCTTTTTGCTGTATTGGCTTTCTAAATGCCACTTCTTTCATCCCTTGCTCAAAGTGTCGAAAGATCTTCTTGACATAGTTTCTACTGGCTGAAGGTACATCGATTGCCTTAGGCCCGCTTGTTCTTGCAGCTTTGCACAGGGGAACAAGCATACATCTTTATCTATGTCTCAAGATGCATCCGGCACTTTCTTGGGCTCTTTTTGGCTTCTCCATGCTTGGGTTGCTCTATACTTCGCTCTCCTTTTCTCTGATCAAGTTCGTACTTTACCAAAATCAATAAATTAGAGCTCCAACCTTATTTTAATGATTTTGTAGGTTGTCAATTGCTAAGTCATCTTCTCCCACCAATTCCTAAAAATACCTCTCCTTTCAGGTATTTCCTTCACATTTTCCTTCAATATCATGCTAATGAATTCAATTTCTCTCCCCTCAACTCTGCGGACTACTCCCATCTCTTTCATTTCATTCCTCTTGGAAGATCTGCTGATCTTTGGCTTAGTGTGCTCTGCTTAGTGTGCTCACCCCCGATGACCTTCCATTGAAACTGTCAATGAAGGGTGAATTATACCTCGGGTTCGTAGTGTATTCTCTACAACATTGTGCCACACAGTTCGAATTGACGCAGGGCATACCTATGCCAATGGTATATTCACTAGAGTACCCTTTCATGAAATAGTTTTGAATTCAAACCAGATCCTCAAACCACACATGAATTCGCTCAATGGTGGATGCTTGATGCTCCTGAACGCTTTGGTAAGGCATCTGAATCAATTCTGAAGAAGATAGAAATGCGCAATCCTTTTGTCAAGAAGAAAATCGTTAGTTGAACAACCAAGAGAGAATCCCCTAGGCAGGTGATCACGAAGATATCCAAGACACGAGATTGAAGGAGTTGAAGAGTTTACAGAAAGTAGAAGGATGGCTGATACTCGAGCTCAATCTTCTCTGCCACGATCTCAAAAGAAGGCGAAAAGAACATAAAGAAAGGTAAACACCTTATCTTGTGTGTATCAATCTGTTAACCTTCCATACGTCTTCTACCGTCCTTTACAGTGTCTTCACAATTGACCAAAGTCATTCCTCCAAGGTTCAGGAAGAAGCGATCGTCAGATGTTCAAGCCCTAATTGGGGCTAAATTAGGGGCATGGAAGCAAACCCTAATCTTACACATTGAAATTACTTGTACAATTGCAGATGATTATCTGCAGAAGAGTGAGCGAGAGCCTCATAAAAAGTAGATTTGAGGTCATTAAAGAATTGAATGATTGGTATTCTAGTTCTAAGGTGATTTTTGAAACAGAGCAAGCGACAGGCATTATGCAAAGCTTCTCGTGATTGTCCACGGTGGGGTTGTTGGGCGCGTATATCGTCCATCGGCTATGTCAAAGTCTTCAAGATCTCTGAGGTTCCACAAGGATGTAGATTCAACCGATTTGTCTCGCCGGTCATGTCTTCATCTTCACTGCATGCAAAGTCTTGTCTTCAATCCTCCACGCATGGTCTCATCTTCACTATAGGGCCTCCTTTTCCTCCTCCAAGCTCGAAGAACGGGTCCTTCTTTGCCCATGCTTCGGATTTCGTTGTCCCGAGCTTTGGCGAATGAGAATTGGAACATCATGGAGGCGAACGACAAGCTAAGACTCTGCTCTGTTTCTCTATCGTGAAAACATACCTTTCTCTTTCAACTCTACAAGGGAAGAGAGTTTTCTCAGGATAATAATAGCAGAAGTGCTATAACTTTTGTACAGCGCTTACTTAAGAGGTACAATTTTTCCTCACTCAGTTAAGTGACATATCGGAGTAAAATCGATCACTTGAGCGCAATTTCTGATAAATCATCCTAAGCAGATTTTTTGTATTTTTTTAATTGGTTTTTTTTTATTTTTTCCTTTTTTTCTTTGTTTTTTTTTTGTGCACTGCGCTGACCCGCAATGGCTTCGCCCAAGGCCATGGCGGCCTCGCTGACTGCGAGCGAGGGCACGAAGGCCCTTGCCAAATCTAGGCAAGGCTGGCGGCAGATTTTTCGGCGAAACAAACTGTCCATGGCACTTAAGTGATTGATTTTTCAAATTTGTGACACTTAATTGATCAATTTTTCAAATTTGTGGCATTTAAGTAAGCGAAAAAAATAAAAAAAATTATCCACGTCAACGCCGGCAATACCACGTAGGACGACCATCGTCAACGTTGGATTTTCCGGCGAGGGAAGTCGCCAATAACCCTTAAGTGATCAATTTTCAAATTTGTAACACTTAAGTGAATGAAAAAAAAGTTATGGCCCTCAAGTGAACGCCGTATGAAAATTATAGCACTCGTGCTGTTCTTCTCCCGAGTTTTCCCCAAAAGAGCTACGTTGTTTTGTTCACTTTGCTAGGTTGGACAAAAATTTTCCACACTGGACTTCAATTTCTTTTGAAGAAACCATGTGTGAGCCGAAAAATAATTTAAAAAGCCACGTGAGACTTTTGGCTGGAATTTATAGTCAGATGCACTTAAATATTCGTTTTTTCGACGACTTGGCACTTAAGGGCGCGTTTGGTAACGTTTCTGTTTCTGGGAACAATTTCTTTTCATAAATAGTTTTTTCTAGTTCTATTTCCTCGATAAGTTTTTGAGCAAAAGAATGCGTTTGGTAACTGCACAAAATTTCTATTCTTGGAATAGAAAAAGAAAAGAAATGCGTTTGGTACAATAAAAAAAATTTCTATTCCCAATTTTTTACATTCAAATCTATATCTTTTATTTAACTATAACTACAAGTTATAAGCAAAAAAAACCAATAAGCATGGTTTATTGGTTTGTCTAATCCTTTTTAGGGGTTTAAAACCCCTTTTAATCCCTAAACTAAGGAATTTTAAAAAATACCACTTAGCCACCTAAAAAAATTTAAATTTCACTCAAAGTGGATGGCCACAGGTATTCTACGCCATTTTGTGAAATTTTTTTTTATTTTTTTGGGGTAAAATTTATTAAAATTTTTTACTTTCCCTAAATCTGTTTCTTTTTATTTTCCAGAAACTTTTTTATGAAATTTTTTTTATTTTTTTCAATTTCGGAATTTTGCAAATTTTTGTGGGTTTTCTGAGTTTTTCTGATTTTTATGGATTTTCTGAGAATTTTTCTGATTTTTATGAATTTTTGGAATATTTTAATTTTTTTAGGGATTTTTCTGAAATTTTTCTAATTTTTATGAATTTTATGAATTTTTTAATTTATTCTAAGCCACTTGGTGAATTTTTTATTTTTCATTTTTTTGGGGAAAAGTTAATTAAAATTTTTTACTTTCCCAAAATCTGTCTCTTTTTACTTTCCATAAACTTTTTCATGAATTTTTTTAAATTTTTTAAATTTCAGAATTTTGCAAATTTTATTGGTTTTCTGAGTTTTCCTAATTTTTATGGATTTTCGGAGAATTTTTCTGATTTTTATGAATTTTTGGAATTTTGGGATTTTTAAATTTTTTTTTATTATTCCCACCGGGAATGGACCTGACCGGTACTTTGAGACGGTCTACAGATGACAGAGGATGGAGGAGGAGCTGAGGCCGCGGTTTGAGGGCTAGACCTTTCTATTTCTTTTTTTGTTTCTGGGAACAAAAAAGTAGAAAAAATTTACTTCTTATTTCTATTCCAAATCTATTTCTTGGCTATTTTTCTATTCCAGGAAATAGAAAAATAAAATACATTACCAAATAGATTTTTGTTCTTTTTTTGTTTCAGGGACCAGAAGAACAGAAAAATAGAGAAATAGAAATGTTACCAAACGTGCCCTAAGTGATCTAAGAAAATTTTTGGCACCAAAGTAAACGCCGTACAAAAATTTTGCACTTCTAGTTTCCTTATGCATAAAAAAGATTGATTGTGGCGGTTTGTATTTCTTAGATGTGCTCATTTGGTGATTTGAAATTCATTTTTTTTAATCTATTCCTTTTCTTGTTTTGACGTCCAATGCAGAGACCGAAGAGGATGAAGCGTCGGCGGAAAGAGGTGTGCAAGCGGTGGCATTGCGTGATGAACGAAGTCGAAGAGGACGATGTAACTGGTGAACAAGGCAGCACCAAGACCACAGTGTTTGATGAGCATAGACTGAAAGTGAAACGATCGAACAATGCTGTGAAATCAGAAGAATAAAATTTTGCCATTCTGATTCTTTTCCTCTCCTATCTTTTGTTTCGACTCACTAAATTGCGCAGCAGGAGAAGCGCGAAGCCGAGGAGGCGGAGTTTTGTGAAGCTGTGAAGCGGAAGTCATTGGCGATCGATTGTCCATCAATATCAATTGTCCCTGTGGCAGAGGCTACCGAATTTTGTTCTCTGCGTAGAAGTGGTAGGACAAGCTCGTGTGCTTTCTTGAGCAAGTCCCATTTGTACACACAAATACCTGTGAATTTGATGTTCTTGTTCCAACAATTTAAGATGGCAAATGTACGCATTAGACCAGTGACAAAGTGATCGGTCAACTCTTCGATGGTCGTTGACTTGAACATTCAATAAGAAGACACCAGACTCTGCTTTTCTATGACACTATGATGCTGGTTACCAGAACATTTGTTTATTTTCCCTCACCTATAAGTATGCAAAATAGATTTACTCAACGAACGCCCTCCCCGGAACTGTTGCCGGATTGATGAAACAATTAAACAATACTGTAAAAGAAATGATACATTATTGATATTCATTCTTCATGTGGTCTCTAGACATTGAACAATGCTTCGGATTAATCTTCATGTCAAGTCACATCATGCGATACCTTCAATTCAATCAGCTGCTTCGTCACTAAGCTTTATGGATCTCCCTGTTTAAAGAGGAGAGTTCAGAAATAAGTTTATACTTCAATTATGTATGTAATTATCGAAAATAAAAAGTAGGGAATAGCAAGGGAAGCCAAAGAAAAGGGGCATGCCTATGATTTGCCGAGGTGAGTTGCAAGGATTGTGAGATTCATGACATGACGATCGATTTTATTACAAAAACAAGAAAATTATAACTTTTGATGAAGATGTATTATCAACCAAACCCAAAGTGTCACCACAAGATTCAGGAATGGAAAGGGGGAAAAAAACTGGGCACTTACAGGAGTTTCATGAGCTTTTTACAGGAGTTTCATGAGCTTAACCACAGTGGAAAGACAAATGAAAGAGAGTTGACCAACTTAGCAGTTAGGGTAGTTACTCACTTAGGATTGGCTTGACGGAACTCGGGGGCGACTCTTCTCCAGTATTGGCCAGGCTCATATTTGCAGAAGAGTCGTTGTTGCGCAAGTTTTCCTCCATAACTGTTCTGCTCATCATTTTGACAAAACTGCCATACATGTTCTCAGTCAAGTAACCTGGCTTTGAAGGCACAGGTATGACATTGGTACGGCCCAGAAGCATCGCCACTACACTGGACATCGGCGGCCTTAGAGACGGCTGCATCTGGGTGCAGAGGAGGGCCACTTGAATCACTTTTGTAACTTCCTCCTCTTCAAATTCTGATAATTTAGGGTCCACTAATTCGACATGGCGCTCATTCTCGTACAGGTGCCAGGCCTTAAAAGCAAAAAATTGCAGCAAAATCAGCATACTAAAGTGCAAGATCAAAAACCAAAGGACTATTACAAATGAAGAACAAAAGGCCATTCGCCCCTATTCTTTTTCCTAGAAAGGTTAAGACATTGGAGGAGTCAATCCCTTCCCAACTATTGTTTTCTTGGATGCCCATTTCTTTCATTCAATGTGCAGATGGAAACAGACTATCTGCACCCTTTCGAATCAAATTTTATGGCTGATTTTTCCAATATAATGTCATTAATCTAAATCCAAAATGTGTTGTTTCTGTAAAAGAGGCTATATATCCATTGTCCAGCACATCAAATTAGATATGGAGTAGATCTTTTAAATGAAGCAGAAGCAGTTTAATTGAATACTCTATAAGTGCATTGCCTATGATGTTAACACAGATATCACTTGTCTTTATCATCAGAGAAGAATAAGTACACAGTGACATCTCACAAGCCCCTCATAATCTGATATACAAACTAATTTGCATGATTCTATACCTCCACATAACAAGCATAAACATACACACGCATTACCGCTTATATATGCACATGCAGGGTGCACACACCTTCATGTCATGGTGTATGTGTGAGAGGGTCTGAGGCAATATATCGGGAATGTAGCGTAATGTGGAGCAGTTAATATATTCTAGTCGGCCCATAACTCATTGGCTTAAGCTTTTGAGTGAAGGAGAATCCACTTGGATACATTGACACGTTCGTATCTCCCTAGGTGAAGGTATCGAGCTTCTTTGTAAATTCTCTAGTCAATTGAAAAATAAAAATGAACTTCAACAAAGTAAAAAATCCATATGCAAATAATTTTGTTCATCCTTACCCACTCAAGGAGAGATGCCTCTTCTTCCAATGCACAATTTGGCTTTCCGCCAACAATCTCCAAAGCCACCACGCCAAAGGCAAAAACATCAGTCTTCTCAGTCAGGTGCCCACGCATGGCATACTCCGGCGCCAGATACCCACTATTCCAGTAAAATGCAAAGGTACTCATAAACATTAATATACATACAATAATAAAAAAGCAAAGACGCTGAGCGTTCAGTATCGTACATTGTCCCAGCAATTTTAGTGCTTATGTGAGTCATTTGATCATTGTAAAGCTTTGCCAATCCAAAGTCAGAAATTTTTGGATTAAGACTTGAATCAAGCAGAATATTGCTGGCCTTCACATCTCTGTGCACAATTCTAACTCTTGATTCTTCATGAAGGTAAGCTAGTCCTCGTGCTATGCCCAAGCATATATCATAACGAGTGCCCCAGTCAATTGGAAGGCCTGTTTTCCCTGTCCCATTCATGTCAATAGTAATATTGTGTAGCATTTTTGCATCAATTGGAATATCCATGAAATGCAGAGTATTGACATTTACCAAATAAGGCATGATCGAGACTACTGTTCTCTAGAAACTCATACACAAGGAGGCGTTCATCACCATGTACACAACATCCATACAGCTTTATGAGGTTGCGATGTTGAACAGCAGATATTGTCACAATTTCTGCTAGAAACTGATTGTTTCCTTGGTCGGATGTTGCAGAGAGTTTCTTCACAGCAACAAGTCTCCCATCACCGAGTGTTCCCTACAGCGTAGAATTATCTATGCCTTAGGGACATAATCGTGTTTAAGAAACTATCTTCATGGAACATGCACATATCAGAGAAAACAGTATCAGTTAGTCTTTTACAATTTATAGACTTGGGGCTCAACTAAGGGTCCATCAGACAAATAAAATCGTGAATCATGAACTTGAGGAATGAAAAATTCTTTGGTAATCTATTGAAGTGTTTCAAGCTTTTAAATACACTGGAGTTAAGGATGCGAGCAGTCCAGAGGAAAATCTAAGCTGAATGTCACTTTGTCCAAGAACTAAGTCAAAAGCATTAACTTGTTAATTTGGTCACCAGCAATTTGGCGGGGGCTCAGGTCAAATAAATATGTTACAAGCTAAAAGGATCTGACATGAATGTTTCCATTGAGAGGGAACGCCAAGAAGTGTTATAAGGGCTGTGTAGCAGACAATTGATGGTCTAATCTCCTAAAGAACGAGTAATGAGAGCGTATGAACAATGAATGATGGAGCATAACAGCCAAAGGGTTAAAAAACTTTCTAGAAAGTTTCTGTTCATTATGCCACTACTACCATGGCTCAGCCAAACTATCTACTTTTTTTTTTCTCCCAGACGGAGCTGACTGCTTCATGATGATATTATCTTTAATCACATGTGAATAATGCAGAAAGGATAGCATGTGAACACCGAAAAATAATTTCTAAGATGATACGAACAGAACTTTTCAAGACAAGGAAACTGAAAATATTGCATATCCCCTCTAATACTTGACCAACAAGAGAACATTTTTTATTACAGAAGTTCGACATATGTGAATGAGCATTGTCTTGTCAAGACCACTTAATACACCACATTCATGAGTGCATATACAATATCAAACTAGTGGCCGACACCTCTTTTGGCACAAGCCAGTACCACTTTGTCCTGCCTCGGTGAAACAAAATAGATACATGTTCATTCATGATATTCAACTATTATTAAATCTAAAAAATTAATGATCCGCTGAAGAAGAAAATATTCGGTAACATAACAGACTTGTGGGTTCTAGTGATTCTATCTTAACTACCTAGAGATTACAAGAGTTAGCCCATGGGAACCACATCTTCACATAGTACATTCTCAGCTGATAATTTCCAGTGAGATGATCAAGTGTAAGTTACTAGCATGCACATAGGACCTAGGGCTCTGAAAAAGATATATAATATTAGCTTTAATCAATCAAAACCCAAAGGTTAACCAGAAGATTATGAAGTAAATGTAATTTTGGTTATTCTATGAACAGGAAAGTCTGCATTCAGCCATCATCATAAGCAGCAATTTCCAAAAAAGGAACTTATCTTCATTTCCGAAAAACTCTTAGTTTCAGCTAAAATTTAATAACTTTACCATTTAGAAAGAAGGTGCTAACACATTTAGAGAGAGTAGAGAGAATGACTTTCTGTGCACTTCAGCTGGCCTGATGGACACAGCTGGTAAAATCTCACGAACACAATAAGAGACAATAGGTACTGACGAAAGACACCAACGCAACATGACATAATACGATCAATTCAAATTTTACATGAATTGGCACCTTTTTGAGAGTAAATTAAATGTTAAAATGTTAAACTGTGGACAAGAATTACAAACAAGACCAGGAAGAGTAGAAAAGCATTGCAAAGCCCTAGAGGACAGAAAACTCGTCTCTTCCCATATTCCAAATATCAGGATGCAAGATTACCTTATAAACAATTCCAAAACCGCCCTGGCCCAGCTTATTGGTAAGGCTGAAACCATTTGTAGCATTGTGTAGCTCTGAATAGTTGAAAGTCAATGCCTCTCTAGCAACTCTCAGGACATCTGCATAACATAGTAAGAACAAGTTTCGAATTTACTCATCACCAATCTGCAAAGAACTGACACTGCTTTGCGAGGTCACCACAGTGCTCTCCCTCATGGCAGATATATTATTAAACAGAAAAACTTTTTCCTGAATTCTGGGCACACTTCTCTTGGAAGTTAAATCTTGTAGTCAATTAGATTACGTTTATTTGAAAGGTAATTATGCATTAATGCACATGGTAGAGAAGAGATGATAGATCTCCTTTACTCATTCTTCAGGGAAATTCTTTTGGAAGCATGTCCTTGGTTAAACATTTCACATCTCCTTTACCACAGAAGCTCGCTAGTGACAGAAGACGTCATGAACTTTAAAAGAGACAGATTATTTACTAGCAAGATAACTGATAAACCAGTTCCAAAAAGCAGAAGCCTGCTATAATATAACGAATGATTGCATAGGCACATTCTACTGGATCAAGCCACTCACATAAGGAGAAACATGGGACTCACATTGGGCTGAAAAAAGGACATGTTCTTGACATACTTTTTTGCTATTACATTGCATTTTCTGTCGAATAATCCATAGAATAACACTATGCAGAACGGTTTTCCTATATGGTAGCATATCTTGTCCAAGAGAAAAACCATGTGATTGCATTGAGGCATATGGCAAACAATTAACACTAAACACAAAGACTAGAGTATGTCTGAAATTACATGAGACTACCTTAAACCATAAATATTGGGACAATAAAGCACTATAGCAACATTACTAGACACTTTGAAACAATGTAAGTGCGATTAAGAACCATCAAACATGGCTATTTCAAGAGCTATTAAACACACATGATGCAAATTTTTTCACCTGTCTCTTGGTTGGAGCTTGGGCTTTTCCTTATTCTGAGAAAATATAAATCTACAAAAGTAGATAGAAAGAACATGACTCCAACACTAATGGCAATGGCTGCGACCAAAGGCATCATATTCTTCCTCTTGTCTGGAAAAGTAGGTGTAAAATCTGTAGAAGCATTTCAGGGGAGTGATTAAATTGTGAATGTGCACTAGTCAGAGAATGACATTCGGTGAATCTATTACCTGGACTAACACGGATAGCTGAAATAGATGGTCCATATGTACCTCGAGAAGGCACGCAGCATGTCCCTTTTCCAGCCCAAAAGAAGTGAATCTCAACATATTTTTCAAGTACCTGAACCTTAAATGCCTTCTCGACAGCTCGGAAGGATGTTCCACCTGCCTGCTCTCTAATGTCAAAGTCTTTTAACATCAAATTTCCCTTAAATAAGCCAAAAAAGACAGATCAGGTTACCTAGTACAGTTTGTCGCGCTAGATGAAGAAAACTTAAGAGCGCTTATTGTGGTAGATTTTTACAGAAACCTTGTCCACCTTCTTCTTGAAAAATTATCTATGGGAAACCTCAGAGAAACTTATCTTAAAAATTGAGAGGTCCATCCCTGATTTAAAGGCTGTAATATGAGTTTGTACACTGGTAGCAAAAATTGTAAAAAGAGATGCACCAAGAACACAGACAAAAAAGATAGTAATTTTTTCTCTCATCACGAACTGGACAAGATGAATTACTGAATTGAGGATAAAATTGTTCATGGTGCTTATACAATAAGCAGTCTTGTGCAGGGAATTCAAAAGTAAATGACCATCATAAGCCCGACGCTGTTGATGAAGAATTGTGAAACAAAAATTGAGCATAGTTTCAAGTAAAGTCATAAGCTCATAAATAGCCATGCTGATGATGTTATTGTTGTGCATCCAGCACATCTTACTGGATTTTCATGCCATTAAAATACTTTATGCAGCATACATGTCTAAAGACTTGCCTGAATATATATGTCAAAGAGACGCCTTCCCCTCCTTGTCCACCGGGTATCATCTGGAATAGCTATTTCTGCAAACCGAAGGTTCACTGTGTAGTTGCCATTCTGGAGTCCCAACCCATAGTATCTCAGCGATGATGCAGATGTCCTTGTTGTTTGGAAGAGAGCTCGGTCTGGCATATTCAAGATGGCGTCGGAGGTTGAATATGTGAATTGGTAGTTGGTAGCATCGTTAAAAATCCCAACATTGCTAACCGCCCACCTCTTTGTCTCGCTAACGAAGAACGAAGCTGGACCAATGCTGCTGGAAACGTCACCCTCAAACAACGTTCCATCAGAAGATTCAACTTGTGGACCCCCAGAATTGATTGCAAAACTAATATCTGCAAAGGAGAACAAAATTTATCTGGTTGAATACTATTAGAATGTCCTCAAAAGCTTAAAAAGTCAGGTGGAGGGACACGTGTATATATGGTCCATATAAACCCCATGACAAGTGATGTGAAATACTTTAGCATCTCCTTTCTTGTGCAAACGTGATTGAGAACAAGACATGAATTTAACAAATGGGAGTCACACATGTGAAATAAATCAACGCAGAACCTACTTTGATACTGTTGAAGAATTAGGAGAAAATCTCGGAGGTCTCAAGGAAAATTTGTCAAAGAAATAGATGAAAATCTCGGAGATCTCGGAGAAAATCTCGAGATAGGAATATTTTGTTTCCATTTATTTTATTTCTTTTTACTTCTGAATCCTCAGGATTAGGAAGTTAACCGCTAGAATTAAGAAGTAGGAAATTTATTTTTATTACTTGCTATTTTCTAGTTGCTGTAGGCCCTATTTAAATGTTATGTAAGTATGATAAGAAATAAGAAACGGAAGAAATCATTTTTCTTCTTTAAAAAACCACATGGTATTAGAGCTTAGGTTTTGAATTCGGCTGCTACTATGGTGAAAACAGCGATGACCGGAGCTAGTAAGAACACCACTCCTTTAGGTGTCATGCTAGAGAACAACCCAATTGATGTTTCTGCACAATCGAGCAATGGTGGAGAGCAATTCTCCCAAAATTCCAACTTGTTATTAACAGTTCACCGATTGAATGGCCAAAATTATTTGGAGTGGGCTCAATCAGTGAAACTAGCAATTGATGGCAAAGGGAAGCTAGGCCACTAGACAGGCGAGGTGAAGGAACCAGAAAAAAGCAATCCGTCTTGGAAGATTTGGAGATCCGAGAACTCCTTAGTGATTGCCTGGCTGATCAATTCTATGGAGCCAGCAATTGGAAAACCTCACCTATTCCTTCTGACTGCTAAAGATGTGTGGAACGTTGTGAGAGAAACATATTCTGATTGGAAAATTCTTCCCAGATCTTTGAACTGAAGACAAAGCTATGGCAATTGAAGCAAGGGGACCGTGAGGTCACTATTTACTATAATGAAATGGTGACCTTGTGGCAGGAATTAGATCAATGCTATGATGATACATGGGAAAGTCCAGCTGATTGCAAGAGACAAATGAAGAGAGGAGAACGATAGAGTATACATGTTTCTAACAGGCCTTAATCAAAGCTTGGATGAGGTGAGAGGCAAGATCCTTGGTCGAAAACCTCTGCCATCCATCCGCGAGGTTTTCTTTGAAGTTAGAAGGGAGGAATCTCGGAGGTGAATCATGCTACGTGATTCAGAAACAAGTGTCAACTCTACATCCGAAAATTCTACACTTGTATCTCGGGGGCCTGGTTCTGATGAAGATAGGAGGAAGAAACCATGGTGTGAATATTGCAAGAAACCATGGCATACCAAAGAGACTTGTTGGAAAATTCATGGGAAACCACAAAATTGGAAGAAAGAAGGTTGGAAGAGAAGGAGCAGTAATGATAGTCGTGCGTTCCAAGCAACAAATGAAGAAGAGCAAATCAAGTCAGATTCGGTTCCATTCACAAAGGAACAATTAGAGCACCTATACAAAATCCTTCAATCTCCACAACCTTCTTCAAATCCATCTTGTTCTTTAGCCCAGAAAGGTAATTATTTTTCCACTGCTTTCCTCATAGAAAATCCACACCAAATTACTCCATGGATTCTTGATTCAAGAGCAACTGATCATATGACAAGTTGTTCAAAACTCTTTTCCACCTATAGTCCGTGTGCAGGAAATAAAAAAATCACAATTGCAGATGGTTCTGTTTCAGCCATAGCTGGAACAGGATCCATCAAGCTCTCACCGGCCCTCACACTTCATAATGTTCTTCATGTCCCAAAGCTATCTTGTAACTTGCAGTCCATTAGTAAAATAATCTCTAATCAAAAGTGTCAAGCTAATTTTTTCTCATCTCATTGTGAGTTTCAAGACTTGACCTCGGGGAGGACGATTGGCAATGCTAGAGAGAGTGGAGGACTCTATTTCTTTGAAGTTGGAACAAGCTCAAGTAGACAAGTTCAGGATAGTTGTTTCGGATCTATTACTCTTAGTAAGGATGATGGCATTATGTTATGGCATTATAGGCTAGGTCATCTAAATTTTCAATATTTAAAATTCTTGTTCCCAAAGTTATTTTTGAATAAAAGTCCATCTTCATTTCAGTGTGAATTCTGTGAATTAGCCAAACATCATCGAACCAATTTTGCTTCACAAATCTACAAGCCGTCGAAACCATTTTCCTTAATTCATAGTGATGTTTGGGGCCCATCTAGAATTCCTACATCCTCAGGAAAGAAATGGTTTGTTACGTTTATTGACGATCATACAAGGGTGAGTTGGGTATATTTGTTAAAAGAGAAATCCAAAGTAGAGATTGTTTTCCAAAAATTTTACACCATGGTACAAACACAATTCCAAGGGCAAATCCAGATTTTTAGAAGTGACAATGGGAAAGAATATTTCAATAAAAATTTGGGACAATTTTTCTTGGAAAAGGGGATTGTGCATCAAAGTTCTTGCCCTGACACCCCTCAACAAAATGGGGCGGCAGAAAGGAAGATTAAACACATTTTAAAAGTAACTAGAGATCTACTCTTCACAACTAAAGTTTCCACATACCTTAGGGGTGAAGCTCTTCTTACATCCATATATCTCACCAATAGGATGCCTTCTAAAGTGTTAGGATTTCAAACAACCCTAAGAGTTCTTCAGGATATCTAACCAACCTCTAGACTTGCTTCAGCCTTACCCTTAAAACTATTCGGTTGTACCTCATTTGTCCACATCCATGATAGAAATCGGGGAAAACTTGATCCTAGAGCAAAATGATGTGTGTTTGTTGGTTATGCACCTAATCAAAAAGGGTATAAATGCTTTGACCGATTTCCAAAAAAAAATGCTTGTCACCATGGATTTCACCTTTTTTGAATCAACACCTTTTTTTGGAGTTCATCTTCAGAGGGGGAAAGAAAGTGCAGATTCGCACAACACCATCATAGATTATTTCGTCTAGAACCTGAAAAACCTCTTTCTAAAAATCATATTCCCGCAACCCTTATACCAGATTTTGAACCAAGTGTTTTAAATAATGAAAATTCGGGTCCACCTATATTGTCATGGCATCCTACTTGTGAACATAATTGGTGCAAAACTAGTACCGAGAATACAGAGCTTCCATCCTATTCTCAAGTCTACATGAGAAGAGACAAAACTCAAAGAAATGAGTCTCCTGTTGCCTTAAGGTGCCACGAGTCCAAACCAGGGCATGACCAAAACTCCATAGAGTCACCAGGTAATGTTTCAACTCAATCTGTCCAACCAGATGAACTTGACATACCTATTGCTATCGGAAAAAAGAGTTAGGTCTTGTACCAAACATCCTATGTCTCATTAGGTGTCTTACAGAAACCTCACCCTTTTTCCGTGCCTTTACCTCAACATTGTCTTGTGTGGTGATTCCAAAAACTGTGCAGGTTGCTCTACAGGTTCCTGAGTGGAAGGAAGCAATTCTTGACAAGATGAAAGCTGTAGAAAAAAAAATGGAATGTGGGATATGGTAGATCTACCCAAGGGAAAGAGCACAGTTGGATGCAAGTGGATATTTACAACCAAGCATAGATCTGATGGATCTCTTGAAAGGTATAAAGTTCGATTGGTCGCAAAAGGATGCACCCAGACCTATGGGATCAATCACTTTGAAACCTTTGCTCCAGTTGCAAAACTAGATACTGTAAGAGTGCTCCTGTCACTTGCAACCGATCTTGACTGGCCTCTACAACAACTATATGTGAAGAATGCATTTTTGAATGGAGATTTGGAGGAAGATGTATAAATGCATTTGCCCCCGGGCTCTGATAGAAGGTTTGGATCAAAGGTATGCAGATTGAAGAAGTTATTATATGGATTGAAATAGTCACCGAGGGCCTGGTTTGAGAAGTTCACTCATTCTGTGAAGAAACAAGTGTATGTTCAAGGACAAGTTGATCATACCATGTTTGTAAAGCATTCTTGTGACGGGAAGGTCGCAACTCTGAAAGTGTATGTGGACGACATCATTCTCACCGGGAATGATATTGTCGAGATGAACATGTTGAAAGAATGTCTCACTTCTGAGTTTGAGATCAAGGATTTGGAAACTCTAAGGTATTTTCTTGGAATGGAGGTAACTCAATCAAAAAAGGGAATTGTAGTCTCACAAAGGAAATATGTCCTAGATCTTCTAAAGGAAACCAAAATGAGTGGTTGTAGACCTGCAGAAACTCCTATAGATCCCAATCAGAAACTTGGAGATGACAAAGATGGGGTTCCTGCCGATACATCGAGATACCATATGCTAGTAGGGAAACTGATCTATTTGTCACATACTCGACCAGATATTGCCTTTGCTATGAGTATGGTAAGCCAATTTATGCACTCTCCATATGAAAAACATCTTGAGGTTGTGTACAGGATCCTAAGATACCTCAAGAGCACACCCAGAAAAGGTCTGCTATTCAAGAAATCTGCTCAATGAGAGATTGAAGCATACACGGATGTAGACTAAGCAGGGTCAATTAGTGATAGAAGGCCGACTTCAAGATATTGTACATACGTATGGGGGAACTTGGTTACTTGGCGAAGTAAGAAGCGGAATGTTGTGACACGAAGCAGTGCAGGAGCGGAATACTGAGCAATGGTCCACGAGGTCTATGGGATGTTGTGGCTAACACGAGTACTGGAAGAACTTCAAGTATCAGTGAAAATGCCTATGAAGTTGTACTGTGACAACAAGGTTGCAATCAACATTGCACATAATCAAAGAGAAGATTGATGTAGGAGCTATTTGTATGCCATTTGTGCCGACAACACAATAAATAGCCGACATTCTTACAAAGCGATTGTTCAGACCTAACTTCGAGTCGCTCATCAGCAAGTTGGGCATGATAGACATTTACGCACCAACTTGGGAGGGGGTGTTGAAGAATTAGAAGAAAATCTCGGAGATCTCAAGGAAAATCTGTCAGAATTAGATGAAAATCTCGGAGATCTCGGAGAAAATCTCGAGATAGGAATATTTTGTTTCCATTTATTTTATTTCTTTTTATTTATGAATCCTCGGGATTAGGAAGTTAATCGCTATAATTAAGAAGTAGGAAATCTGTTTTCATTTCTTGCTATTTTCTAGTTGCTGTAGGCCCTAATTAAATGTTATGTAAGTATGATAAGAAATAAGAAACGGAAGAAACCATTTTTCTTCTTTAAAAAACCGCAGATACAATGTTAGAATATCCAACCCAAAAGCTTAAACTGTTAGGCAGAAGAAGATCACGTGTATATAATGCCAAAATAAACCTCATAAACAAGCAATGTGAGATGTTTTTAACAAACATTATGCATTGTCAAACAACTGTTACACTAAGAACGGCTTACTGACAAAGTTTCAACTTAGTTGTATCCGACCTTTCCCGAGACCACGTGCTCAAACATAACATCGATGCATGCACATATGCTTACATGTCCTTTGTAAGTAGGATCAACTCCTTTAAAAAATGCAAAGCAATTCCACTTTATTGCACAATGACAGCCATAAAATTGAACTTCAATGAGGTTGATTGTAGATAACAAATGTACATCATGCCGTTCATAATTCAAGTGCTTACGGCGACACTAAAAAAAAAACAATCTCACGAGTAGCAAGACCTCATATGTAATGGCAGGTGGCTGAGTTGATTGAGGTCTTACGTAAGAATGTAATAGCCATTATGCTATGCTATCTATGCTAGTACTCCAAATATCATGGAGCATGGATAGTTGACTGCACAAATTACTTCTGTGATAGCACCCAATGTTTCCCCAGTGCCATGCAGAGTGGATAATATTAGATTAAGCTGAGAAGCCGAGACAAATCACAAGCTGCATTAAGTGGCACCTGAGCTTTTTTAGCAATTTGATACTCCATTCCCATTTGAAAAAGTGAACAACATGACTGTTTAAGCCCTTTCTTGGGTATGTTTGTTGTTTTTTTATATGATGACCCAAAATTATTAGGACAAAACTTGCGAGAAGCATTTGACAAATCCACAAATTTATGAAGATTCTTCGTTAGGAGCAACATTGTGCAAATCTACAAACTTTGGTGCCTCTTTGTTATGAGGTTCCATCTGTTGGTTTGGCTGCAATCTACAGGGCGATGTTCATAGCTTCCAGGAGGTGGCCTCATTTTCGAGGAGGCTAATTTGCAATTGAATCAGTGTACTACCACAGTCCTGCCTGTTTATTCAGTTTTTGAGTAATCATAATTTGTGGGTGCAAAAGAGGCTTTTGATATGTCAAAATGATGATTGATGCTCCTTCTCATTAGCTTCCATATTTGCGAAAACATTCCACAGTAGAATACGATGAATTATAATAAGGTTGTTTTCTCAATCAAGAAGGAAGACGAGTGACAATTTCATGTGGAACAATTTCCTAAGACCCTCAGTAAGTATTTGCTTACAGCCAATCAGATATTGCATTTTCCAAGGGTCCAATCCATATAATTGCATACTGCGATGATACTTTAACTAAAAAGAACTAATGACAGGACAGCCAACCATTCTTACTGACCCTAGATTAATGAAGAAGAGTATAGATTACTGATAACAAAAGAGACAAATCACGGATGCAACATTGAAAGAATTATTGTCTTGGATTGCATTTAAAATTCTTATTGATGACCTTTTATTCCATTGAAATCTATGTTCAGAAGAAAGTGAACATATATTTAACTTTAACTTACTGACTCCAGTGCCTTGGCTGCAATGAAATGGTCGTTGAAGGCAAATCCATCCTGATGGCAAGTCCCTAAGTTCAAAGCAAAGAGAGATGATACTTAATTGTACCGGGTAAAAAACACACCAGTTCTTAGGTATAATCAGGCATCAGTTTTCATATAGTGTGCAACAAGGAAAAAATGGTTGACCTGCCGGCTGTTGTCTTCATTTTTGTTAGCTGAAGGTGCATATTTTCATTATTCCCTTGTACATAGTTTACATTTTAGGAGGGTCAGCAGATTCCAGCAAAATGCAACAAAAAGTCTGCATCTTGAGTATGCTATCAAAAGGTCATCTCTGAAACTTTTCCAGCAAATAGGTCATTGCTAAATGCAAAAACCACTAAATGCCTGCATTTTACAGGAAACGCCACATTTGATCTGCGACTGGGCTTGCTTATACTTCCCCCAATTTCCAGTTGCTGGAACTGTTATTATCTTGTATTCAAATGATGTCAATATCCACATCATACATTTTCACTTTACCCACTACCACGTAATTTCCTGGTTGAAGCTACTGGCCATCAGGGCAGAGAAAAAAACAAGCACACTACAACAATCATATTGACCTCTAAGGAAACAAAGAGGAGCATGAGTATCACTCAGAGCTACAAATTTCTCTACCAGTGAAAAATGAACATAATGCCTCGTCATTGAACAATTAAGCACTTTTCCCACACGGGATCTGCTATGTTGATTCTTCTAGATGAAAAGAGTGGCATTAACTACAAAATTTGTGATTTATAGGCCTTTTTCTCCAGTTAAAGTCTCTACTTACTTTGCCGTGCTCCATTTCCATTGAGTCATTTATGTTAAAACTCGTCAGTACACATACCTTCTTTATTAAAGTTCATTTCATTTTTTTTTATTCAGAAAGAAGTCATTCCTGATTTCATTTGTTCTTGTGTGCCAATACATCCCAACAAGACATCTTCTCAATAATCATCTAGACTAAATAGGAGATTTTCAGTAAAACTGACTGGAGAGCATTACCCACTATTTGTACTTTCTGCTGTGAAGTAGTTGGCAACGAAGTTACTGTGTGCATGACAAAAGCATAAGGTTACTCTGCGAGGGATACTAGTAATATACCAAGTACGGTAAACGACCAACATATGCACATTTGGGGCAAAACAAGAAAGAAAGTACTTTTAGTTGAAGCTTCCACACTTACATTTGAATACTTTCATTGACCCAAGAAGGAAAGTTGCCATATAATTTATTGTAAGAGAGATCTCTGTGCACAAAACCTTGTTCGGTCAAATTGATCCCACAATGTTGTGCAGTCTACTAGATGCTCATTAGTTTGATTCACTCACATATAAACGAGAGAGATGCTTTTTTTTGAGGGGAGGACTCCACTCAACTCATTACTTCCAAGAGACCTAAGCATGAAATAGGCATTATTTGAAATCAGATAGAACATCTCAAATGATTTGGATAACTAATCTATATAGATGCCTTACAAATAAGAAAGTGAACCTAATGTGAATATGGAATCTGGAATTGAACCCTGCAAATTATTGAAGCTTAAGTCTCTGCAAGGAAAAACATCATTGATAAGGGTATGAGAAAAAGTCACTGATTTTCTTGCAGGTAGATCAATCTATCAGAATCCATATAAGTCAACCAAAACTCTAAGACCACTGGAAATCAATCTTATCATATAGAACAAGGTTGGTTATTGAGTGTGAAAAAGAAGGGGAAAAAAAAAAGAGGCACACGGTTAAGGTTGCATTGAAAAATTCCCAGAAAGCAACAAAAGAAGATAGAAAAGCCATAGTATGTTTCATAATTAAATAGTTAGCTTAAAGGGTGTCCGGTGTAGGCTTTGCTTTTAATGTTTCACATTTTCTTTAACCTAAGAAAGTGAAATTGGTCTTTCGTATATGTTAGACCCTCAATATTTTACAAATACCAGTATCTTAGCATTTAAAGTCACCCCAAATTTTTTCATCATCTTTCAAATATTTTTGTTTCAGCAGGAAATTCGACGTGGCTTATTTGGTTGGCCCAAAGCCAAACCCAACATTCCCTTTCTTGGGAGCAACGGCAAAATAAGCTCTCGGGCTCCAAAATGAGCTTATTCTTTTAGCATCATTTATTCGTCCCAAAAAATGACCTGAGGGAGCTATTAGTTGCAGATGCATTTCTAATTGGTAGACAACTTACAGGTGCACTAATTTTTCATTATTACTGATATAAGATGGAATAAAACCACGAATATTGTTCTTCCTCAGAACTCTGCAAGAAGTCAAACTTTAATATGTTAGATACCTCAGACAAAGTATAAATGGAAGCTAAAAAACACTGAAAAGTGTCAAATTTGACTAAGGCTGCCTTACAAAATTCTGAGATTACTCATGTCATTCAGAAATTCTAGTGTAGAGATGCCATCAGAAATGTCGGATACTCTCCTAGAATTCAAGTTACATATGAGTTTATCTAGAAATTAGCCATGTAGAAACAATGGAAAGAAGGAAAAAAATAGTACTTGGTTAACCAAGGAATATGCTTACAAATATTTTAAAGAGGTTAATTTCGAAAAGGTTGATGGAATTGGACCGGAAAACGAATTGCCTTGCAGCCTCCTACATATTCAATTAGGACAATATGTTTATTGATTTGACTTCAGCAATAAGATCCAGCATACAGAGAACCTGAGTTCCATCTCCATAAGGGTAAGAACAGGAAAAAAGATGATAAATCAAACTAAGCCACCATACAGCTCATAAAGTTTGAGCCAGTTTCCTATGAAGTCGGGAATGGCGCCTGTGAGATTATTGTCAGATGCCCGCCTGAAGTTCAGAGAATATCAGTATGCCTGAATGTGTAATGACTTACAACTCACAGAAATGTCCCAAGAGTGGACACCATTGGGAACAAAAAGCTTTATAGGCCCTTACAGGGTATTTAAATCTGTAAGATTTGCATAAGAGGAAGGAATCGCACCACTGATTCCTGAGCTAGAGAAGTATCTGTCCACATGAGAATTTAATGAAAAGCTAAATAGACAATATTTATGTCTTCTCTTGATAAAAGAAGATGATTTTTAAGGATCGACCAAGCAATAAATGGTGATAAAGTAGAAGCAGGTGATTATAAAAAGAAAGAAGGAACCTTTTCCTCACTTTAATTTGACAAGAATACAATTCATAGCAACTTCATAACATCAATGTACAACATCCACCCTTGAATACAAACATGATAAGAGATCAATGGAGTTTAAGACAAAATACACATGTTTGAATTAGAGTTTTTCAAGTTCGAATATATGGAGAAGTAGTATCTGATTTTTCAGCAAACACCAGAGACCATCACTGATATTTCCATCATCATAGCATGTGTTTTAATTTAGGTGAGTGAGGCTTGCAATTTAAGGGAACTAAAATAAAAAGCAACAAAAGTTGAAAGACTATATGCAACTTCTCAGATGACAAATTTTCTGAAGGAACTACGGAACATGAAGAGACTCACAACTTTTGTAACTTTGAGAGATTTCCAAGAGTAGGTGGTAGAGAACCAGAGAAGGTATTGTCTGCGAATGACCTGCAACGTGTGCAAATCTCGAAAGTCATTATGTTCAGTGGATCTAATGGAGCAAAAGAGAACAAAGAATGGATATGTAGTTCTAGTAAGTAGGAGGCATCTGATTGAACATGGCACTAATTTATGGGGGAATAGCCAAAGCTTCCATTGCACATCTACAGAAGCATAGACAAACTAATGCCTATGCAATCACTATAAACCTTCCTATGTGTCCTCTTAACTCCATATGTGAATCAGTCAATACAAAAGGTCAACTACCGTGTGCCAAAGCCCACATACCCCTCTGGCATTATCTTCTGTCTATTTACACAAACTTTCTGGCACAAATGCATTGTCTGCTCATGATGATGCAAGAAAACTCAATTTGTCTTCTAAGTTCTAACTTTCACCTTAACAATGGCTCTAAGACAATTTCACTTGATCCAGCATAGAATAAACCCATCCTTTAGCAGTTTATATCACTTCTAGATCTCTTATTACAGGGAAGGATCGCTCAAACATGGAACTTGATGTCTCCTCCGTAGCA